>JBBPFJ010000027.1:20000-216224 GCA_037975025.1 Excoecaria agallocha
TGCATATGTGCTTTGTAGATAATTTTTAAAATCACATATAACATGTTTATGCATAATCATGCATCATGCTAACACCTTTCTTTCAGCCATTACAGAACTACCCATATGGTTTGAGAATTTAGTTCAGAAAGGAGATGAGCGAGACTTGGATAACCTTTAATTCACAGTTTCTTTGGGAGTTTACTTAGGTGGAAGCAATAATAGCCCTTGTCAAGTTATAGTGGCAATGGGAAATTCTTTTTGAGGTAATAAAAGACCAGAGTCTTGATTGAGGATAAGCAATTATAGTCACCATAGAGTCTATAGCTTGGTTCAAAAGTTCGGATGGGCATCTAGTCAGAAGATCTTAGTCAGGTCAGTTTGAGTCAATATCAAAAATTAATTTAGGGCTAGTTGAGATTTTTAAAATAACATCTGAAAAGGTGGATATAATGGGCCTAACCTGAGTAGAAGCAATTGACAGTCAAGAGCTAGACAAGAGGTTGGACGAGTTTAAAAGAAGAATGAGATCAATGATAATGGATATGATGAGTTCCCTAGCACATTTCACTGGTCAGCAACCCTCAATAGCTATCATAGCCCCTAGAAAGCCTATTTCTACTGGAGGAACTCCTGTTGTTACTCAAATAGGTCCTTTTCTAGTAGCTGAGTCAATGAAAGCTATATTAAAAGCCTAGCTCGCTGAGCAATGGAAGGATAATAGTATTATGCCCAAGGAGGATTTCATCTATGAAAAAGAAGAACTATCTGTGATGCCAATCCTAAAGTGAAACAACCTAAAGCAGATTATCCAACCATTAAAAAATGAAGGAGAGGATAAAATCGATGGCTAGAGTATTATCAGTAAGGAAAAAGGGTCAGCCTAAGTATAAAGATTTTAAAAGCGAGGATGTACTCCCTCAAAGGTTCAAGATGCCAAACCTTCCCAAATTTGACAACACATCTAATCCATCCGCCTATATTAAGCAATATACTTTTGTTATGAAAGGTACAACTCTTACCAAAAGGAAAAAGGTCGAATACTTCAGCCTTGCCTTATCAATCCTGTAATAGATTGGTATCACGGTCTGGACAGATGCACCAAGAAAGATTGGGATATGTTAGCAAAAGGGTTTCTTAAATAGTATGATTACATTACACAAATGGAGGTTACCCTAAAAGACCTTGAGCTGTTATAGTAGAAATCATATGAATCCTTTCACGAGTATCTCACAAGGTGGAGAAACAGGGTAATGGAAATGAGGAGAAAACATGATACCCTAGATCAAATGAGGTTTTTCATCTAGAATGCTAGTCCCAACTAAAAAGAAGGTTTGAAGATGAAGGGGTTGAAAGATTAGGAATCCTTGAAGGGTATCACCCTAGAAGCTGAAAGAGAATATCTGGCCAAGAAAGCAACCTCTAGTTTTGGTGCTAGATTACCCGAGGATATGGAACTACGATGGGCAGAACTAGTGGTACTATCAGCTCTGTTAATGGAAAAATTGCTAAGGTGTTAGCTACTAAAGGTGTATAGAGGCATTATTCTAATTTGGGTAGATCATTATCCTGGGTATTAAACCGATTAATGAAGGAAGGGAAGCTACAGCCTCTACCAGTTAGGCATGCTAGTACTTAGGGTCAACCTAATCACTAGTTGATCAGTGCTATGAGTTTCATCAACATACAATTCACCTTATAGATTATTGCAAAACTCTAAGAGATAAAATCCAGGACTTTATTGCTGTAAGTAGATTACCTGTAAGACCCTTACTATTGCATACATACAAATGTAAGCAATTGGTCAAAAAATAATTTTCTTATTTATTTTAAAAATCATATACTTAACTCCATAATTCCATAATTACTAATGTTTACCATTATTCATTTTATAAGTACAATTTGTCGCTGATCTATAACTGTCCAATTTTACTATTAATTTTCCAAAAATTCGGCAATATGACGGCTATAAACTTGACTAGCCCCCTGATAGCCCCTCAGAGGCACAATAGTTCAATCAATATACTATATAACCCATCCATATATTCTTATATACATCTCAAACATACACAAACCATCCACAACTAGCCACTCACAAATTAACATATATACAATCATAGTACTATTATAGGCTAATTCTCTTACTTCAACTGTGTACAAAAATATACATGCCAATACAAAAAATATCATTCCTAATCCTTCAAAATTCTTAATCCCATGTGTACTACTGCTCCAGATCATCTATACCTGCACGCACTAAATCTTATGTGCTGAGCATTAAATATGACCAATGGTGACTAACAATCATAGTATTTTTCAACATCCATAATTATACTAATTATGAAAATTTATCATTTCTTATTATCAAAAAGCAATTTTCACTATTATTAGTAGCCTTTTCAATTCAATATTAACACTTTAGTAAACTTTTCATTTTAATCCTTAATTTTTCATTTTATTACAAAAATACCCTTTTACATATTAATTATAAAATTGCCATTACTTTTCTTGTTTTCACTTTTCATCTACTTTTTAGCATACAAAGTTGCTAATAGATCATTGTTTTATCTTTTTATGTAAAATTATATTTTAGTCCTCTTACTTTATAAAAGTTTATTTTTGGACAATTTGGTCATTAAATTATCATTTTGCCCCTAAACTTTTTATTTCTTTTCAATTTGGTCATTTTTAACTTTTAACTTCACTTTTAGCTTTCTTTTTACACATGTAACTTATTCTAATCATTATATGTCTAGTACAATCCCGACAGAAATTTTCAGACCGGATATACAGGATGTGGATTCCACAGAGCCACATACAAACTGAGAAATGATCCCAATAGAACAGATAACAAAGCAGACATATACTATGGAAGGTCAATGATCCTACCATAGTAAAATAAGTTGCCATGATTTGCATCGCGGTATAGGTATCCTTATGGCTAGCTAATTATATCTTGAGCTAGACTTTGACTGCCTGACTATTGTTAAAGGCACAAATTCACTAAATTTCAAATCATTATTTAGATGTTTAACACTTTAATTACTTTTCACATATAGTAAATTTCGTCAGCCAACTTGTCAGTACTTCTTACATAGTTTGTGAATTATATCATTATAATTCACCATTTTCTCATCAATTATAAATTATTTCACATTAATTCAAAATTTTTGCTTAATACATAACCACAATTTCATCTAAAAAATATTCAATTAATTTCCATAAATTTCATAAAAATTCATGGACATATCATTTCACATCTATTGTCATTTTAAAACTTAATTTCATCAAAATATACAAAATAAACCTTAGTTTTTTCTAAGCATAAATTCGGCCACCAAAGGAAAGTGACCTTACAAAATCATATAAATCAAATTAGGCTTTCTACTAGGCTTATTCAAGATCCAATTTTATTATTCTAAAGTTAATTTCAATTTTACACCTTTTTCCTATATTTTTCCTAAGTTACATAAAGGAAAATTCATGCAAATTAAGGGAAATAGGAGGATTTATTAGTCACTAACCTTTCTCATTTGCTTTCTCCTCCTTAGGCTTCATTTTCCTTACCTTTACCCTTAGAGGGTTGTCCACCACCTTGAAGATCTACAAGGGGCTGAATACTTTAACATAAAAATCACCATTTTTTGATCTTTAATGCTTAAAATAACACCATAAATGAACTTTAGGCATCCTAAAATACTTATAAACACCTTAAAACAAATTTAAAACCCATGATTTCACTAACCTTAAAATGACCTCCTAAGCTTTACAACTTGGTTTCTCTTACTCAACTTCCTCTAATCAAAGGATAGAGGCTTAAATACTCTTCTAGGGAGATCAATTAACACTTATGATTGTTGGATCTAAAGAAAAATAGAAAGAGATTTAAAAAAATCTTGAGAGAGAGAGAGAAAGAGAGTTTCAGCTATGAAAGGGGTAAGAGGAGCTGAAAGAGATGAGATAAACTCTCAAAACTATCTGCTCTCATTCTCTTATATAGTGGCTAAATTAGGTTGGGCTTTGGTTCAACCCAAGCCCACTAATTAAAGCCTAATAACCCAAAATCAAGCCCATTTTGACATTTTCTTATAATTCTCTCCCTTCTTAAATTCAAATCACTCTAAAATTAATTTCATCATTCTTAACATATAAAAAATAGGTTGTATACAAAATTTCAACCTAAATGGAGTCAGTTACAAGTTTGATTCAATCAAATTGGTCCGATTCAATCATTACCGATGTTACCGAAAAATTTACTTTTTGCAACCAAAATACTCTACATATTATTTTAGATACATATGAAAATTTTGGCAATTTTTAGATTTTATTTGTTATTTTTGATGGCTCGATCAAACCTAAGTCAACCTAATTACTATTTAAATCGAACTATTCCATTTTTTATATTTTTGACTTTTGGAGGTCTATTTGATCTCAAATTCACTTCAAATTTTAACCTCAGACTACTTGTGATCAATATTTTTTGATATTCAAATTAAATATTTTTCAGCTCCGGATGTACTTGTTAGCCTGAAAGCACTATTCACTATTGAAAAATACTATTCATGGCTAATCCAACGTTTAGGCCATTACAATTCTCCCCTACTAAAAGAAATTTCATCCTTGAAATTTATCTGTATCGAAGAGAAGAGGATATTATTGTCTTATAGTAGCTTCTGGTTCCCATGTAGCTTATTCCATGTGATGGTGCCATAAAACCTTCACTAGTGAAACCTACTTATTCCTGAGCTGTCTAATCTCTCTAGCTAAGATCCTTACCGATCTTTCTTTATATTTCATGTCGATCTGTACTTGAATTTCTTCTGGAGTGATCACATGGCTAGGATTAGACTTGTACCTTAGGAGTATGGACATGTGGAACACATCATGCTTCTTCTCTAACTCTGATGGTAGCTTCAACCGATAAGCTATTGGACCCACTCGCTGAAGTATCTCATAAGGGCCAATGAAACTAGGACTTAACTTGCCTTTCTTTCCAAATCTCATAACCTTTTTCCACGGAGATACCTTCAAGAAAATTCTGTCTCTGACCTGAAACTCTATATCTCTTATCTTCATATCTGCATAGGATTTCTAGTGATCCATGGCTTCTTTCAATCTACCTTTGATGATTCAAACTTTTTATTCTGAATCACGGATTAAGTCAGATCCTACTAGTTCATTTTTGCTCAGTTCTGTCTAACACAAAGGAGTTTTGCATTTTCTTCCATATAAGCTTCAAAAGGAGCTATTTTTATGCTAGACTGGTAGTTGTTATTATAGGCAAACTCCGCTAAAGACAAGTACTTTTCCCAATTGCTACCAAACTCTAACATATAGCATCACAACATGTCTTTTAATATCTGAATCACTCATTCAGGCTGACCATCTGTTTGAGGGTGAAATGCTATGCTAAAGTGTAGCCTCGTATCCAGAGCTTCTTGTAGACTTTTCTAGAAATATGAAGTAAATCTAGGATCCCTATCAGAAATGATGGATGATGGCACTTCATGCAATCTAACTATCTCATTAATGTAGATTTCTGCCAACTTGGTCAAAGGATAATCCATCTGTATTGGCAATAAATGAGCAGATTTGGTGAGTTTGTCAATGATTACCTACATGGCATCATGCTTCCTTTAAGTGATAGGTAATCATGTTACAAAATCCATAGTTACCCTATCTTATTTCCACTGGCATCAAAATGGGATGGAACCTGGTGCTCTGTCTTTACTTTCTAACATATCAGATATTTACTCACAAACTTTATCACACCCCACTTCACACCTGGCCACCAATAGTAAGCTTTTAAATCCTGGTACATCTTGTTACCTCCAAGATGCATGTTATAACTGCTATGGTATGCTTCAATAAGGATGTTTTTCTTCATTTTTTCCTGATTTGGAACACATAGTCTTTTTTTATAACAAAGGCTTCCATCAACATTCAAATAATAGTTTCCTTCACTATTATCTTTAAGCTTGTTTATAATAGTTGTTAATCGGTCATCTTGCTTTTGAGCCATTTTCACTTGATGCACAAACTCGGGCTTCACTTGCATTTCAGCTAATAAAGCTCCATCTGAAGCTAAACTCAAACTGACATTCATAGCTTGAAGAGCTGCAAATACTAATATCAGTCAATAAAACTTATCAATCACATATAAAAATGTTAGTGTAAGCCCTAGCCCCAATGCATTGTAACGAAACACTTGAAATTAATAAAATGAGGCATTAGTTTTATCTTTTGTATTCCTGTGCATATCAATTGATAAAACTATCCAAGAATGTTGTTTCGGTTTAAGTTATCATGTGTGAGGCACATGGTTGTAAGACCTTGAAACAAATGAGACTTCATTCTAAATATCCCTAGTCAGTCATTGTTATGGGAATAATAATGAATTAAGACTAGTATGCTCTCTCTGATATTATGAGTTCTGTCTTACGGATCATTAGGACAAGAGTGTCAATCAGAGATCATAGATACATGTTAAAGAACATGGTATCTGGATACGATCCGCTCATGAGAACACTACATGGTACAAGTCATAAGTGTTTCTCATATGCAAGTTTTGTATCGGAGTTCTTAGACCTGAAATCTCTATGAAACTCTTTATGAATTGCTGTGTACTTTGACATACACCTAACGTGCTCGTAACAGAGTGAAAAGTACGGGTATGATTGGGTATGCATTAATTCATGTTAGAGAGCATGAGAGAAGTGAAGGGATTACCCCTCTCAATAAGAGAGAAAATATCATCGGCCACTTGATCAGTGAACTGAGAAGTGTATGGCCATACCGAGATGAAATAATGAGTAATCATTATTTATCTGAGAGTTCAGTGTCACTGGAATATCAAGAAAGGAATTAATATATATAAGGATGACTAGTTCCATGCCTTATATTAATTCTGATATTTATGGGTAAGGGACTATGCAAAATTGCATTAGGTCACTAAATGCCATATGCATTTTCATTTAATTTGGAATGCTATAATATCTTGCTAGAGAATATATATAGCCTTTGAATTAATTTATTAATTCATTGCCAACATTAAATGGACCTATAGGATCGCACACAAAGCATTGGGCTTAAAATACTTAAATTAAGTATTGGGCATTAATTTGGGCTTTTAATTAAAGTTAAATTAATATATGTAATGGGTTATAAAATTGCTATTGGGCTTTGGTCCATGAGAGAGAGAAATTCAGCCCATAAGGTTTAATTTCAATTAATTAAATGTCATGTATTAATTTAATTAATTGAGTATTAAAGCCTAAAGACATATTTATCTAATTAAATCATCTAAATAGAATTTGATGTGGCCGAAATTTCTAAGAGAAATAACAAGGAATTTCAGCACATGCATAGCTTTATTTAAGTGGTTTATTAGATTTAAATGACTTATCTCTTATCCTAAATTAAGTGATTTTATTTGATTAAATGTCTTTTGTTTTTATCTTGGATAAATTAAAAGAGTTTTTATCAATAAATATTACTTATTTTAATTAGGTGATAAATGCAAATATTATTTATCTTGAGCTAATATTAATTATCTTAAGGTAGTATATTTGAGAGATATCACTTAAAGGAAAAAAGAGATATATATTTTGTGGGAGAAAAACGTGAAACCCTAGTTTTTCTTGCTTTTGGCGTGAACTTTCTTTCTTTCTCTCTCAATTCTTTTGGCCCAATTTTTCACAAGGAGAAAGGATAGTTCCTCATTCTCTTGTGTTTTTGGGTAGTAATAGCAACCTAAGAGAAGTACAAAATCAAATTTTGTAGCTTCAAACTATAACCATTACACAATACCGAAAAAGAGAGCTAGCAATCTCGATTTTAAGCCGTCGGTGCAAGTGTGTGTGTGAGAATAGAGGGAGTGGCGCAAAAGGCTGTTCCTTGGCATTGGTGATCGAGAAATAAGGTGGATAGAGTCATCTTAGTTGCTGGCCATCACCAAATTAAATTTTCAAAAGCATCATAAGTTGTAAGTTCTACAACCCTAAAATTACATGTTTCGATTCTAGCTTTGGATATGTATGGTATGTATGATTAAAAATTTTTGTTTTCCGCTATGCCATCATGAGATTCATACCATGTCATATTCCATCAGTGGTATCAGAGCCTAAACATGCTTATTTTAGTGCTTTAGATGCATGAAAAATTAATTAAAAATCGTCATTATAAAAACATGCAAATCTGAAATTTTCTATTTTGAGTTTTTTGCATTGTTTTGGTGTAAAAACGATTTTAATTGATTAGATAGGTATTATAATTAATATGACATGTTAATATACTGTCCTAAGATGTTATTAGGGCTGGTAATGGTCGGATTTAATTATTTATACCTGATGGTACATGTTAATTATGAAACTAGGTGCTAGTTGGCATGTAAATTGCTAGTTTAACAACTAGTTTTCAAAATTAAATGTAAAAACGTTTTTGGGATGTTTGTAAGTGATTTTTAAAGATTAAATATCAGGTCTGGACATGTTTTAAATTTGGTTTTAATTCTGGTCCATGACAATTTAATTGATTAATTTTAAAATCACTTAAAACTATGTCTAGTTTGTGTTTGTTACATGTTTAATCAACATTGTTTGTTTTGTTTTGATTAAAATGGTAAAAACACATTTAGATTAAAATGGTACAGAATATTAAATCAATGTTTATGGACTTATTTAGAGTATTAAATGACTCATAAAATTGATTTAAATGTTTGTGTATTTTATGGCATTACATAAGCATTAAACAACTAGTTTTTGTTATTTGTTTGTTTTTGCATGAATGCCGAGTACTATATATGTGTTCTTCATGATTTTATTTTTAATTCATGTTAGCACATATTATATGCATTTTTAATGTTTATGGGCTGTATGACATAAAATTAAAAATGGCAAAATTGGAAATTATACTAGAGTTGATTTATAGCACAAATCTAACTAGTTAGTGTTTTGGGCTTTTAAGAGAACTTATTCAATAAGAGGATTTAGTCCATTGGGCTTCGGCCCAGGCCCATCATGGGGTCTTCTCTTAAAGGTTCAAGTACACAATTTCCATTAATGGGCTTGGCTAAATTAATTAAAATTGGACTTTGTTTTATCCATGAATGCTATGTATATTTATTTGCTAATTTGGTATGATGAATGGATATGCATGGTGCATTCATAGGCCCTGGGTTTTGTAATTAAATATGGCCTGCGAGCCATTATATTTTGTTGTAAAAGTTTTTCATTTATTTCTTAGAATAGAATATACTTGAAGACTTTGTAAATCAAGATGAAGCCCACCGGAGTGGAGAAGCCCAACTCGAAGATTCTTATGTAATAGTATAGAATCTTAGTTGTAGGTTTTTGGGCCCATGTTTGTCATGCTTTACTTTATGCAATTATATATATATGCATGCTATGTATGGATGACAAAGCGTATGCCATGTAAGCCGTAATAAAATGAATCCCTAAAATAGTAAGTCACAAAGTTGCCTTCCTAATTCGAAACATGTCAAGGCATCGATCATCGGTCACGTAGACTAGGAGTCCTAGATGCGCCCGATTATCTTTGTGAGGCATGGGTTGTGAATGTAGGTTAGACTTAACATGGAAAGGGATTCCCGGACCTAGGCAACTAATAAATGGGTTGTGCTATAACATCTTAAGATGTTAGCCCATTTGATCCAAGAGTCATGTACGAGACATGATTGGAGTTTTCCTACCTAAGTAACTTAACTTGTTAGGTGTACAAGCTCAGCTTGACTAATAAGTTCTTATGAAAAGTGGATCTTGGCCCACATTAAATCACTAATGCGAATTATTTAAAGGGATATTAATTCGGTTAGTGGGATCATAAATAAGACCTCATTTAATCTTGCTAAATTTTATTGTAGATTGAAAATGACATCTTCAAACAACAATTTCTCATTGCGATCGGTCCTTGAAAAGGACAAATTGAATGGCACCAATTTCATAGACTAGTCTCGAAACTTAAGAATAGTTCTTAAGCAAGAGAAGAAGTCATATGTTTTGGATGCACCCTTACCTGAGGAACCTGCTAGGAACGCTTCTGTGGTTCAAAAGGAAACTTTTGAGACAAAGAAAAGTGACTCTAATGATGTGACCTGTTTGATGCTAGCCACTATGGTGCCTGAATTGCAAAAGCAATTTATGGACCAAGAGGCCTATGCGATCATGGTGCACCTCAAGGAGATGTTCCAAGAGCAAGCTCGTCACGAGAGGTTCGTGACAACAAAGGCCTTAATTTCTTGCAAGATGGCTGAGGGTACTCCTGTTAGTACCCATGTACTCAAGATGAAAGGATATCTTGATACTCTTGAAAAGCTTGAGGTACTAGTGCCAAAGGAATTGGCCACTGACTTGATCTTAGGATCATTGCCTGCTGTTTATGATCCATTTGTGATGAATTATAACATGCATGCAATGAACAAGTCAGTCACTGAGCTTCATGGGATGCTTAAGAATGCTGAAGAAAACATTTGAAAGACCAATCCCGTACTAATGGTTCAAAAGGGAATTAAGAAGGGACCCGCTAAGAGAAAGGGAAAGGGAAAACCCAAGTCAGTTGGGAGTGCACCTCAGGCCCAATCCAAGCCCAAGGCGTCAAAACTCAAAGAGAGTGAGAGCACTTGCTTCCATTGCAACAAGATAGGGCATTGGAGGAAGAATTGCGCTCTCTTCAAGGAAGAACAAAAGAAGAATGGAGCCAAGGCGTCCAGTTCTGGTATTTTTGTTGTTGAAATTAACCTTTCTATTTCTACCACTTGGGTATTGGATACCGGTTGTGGTTCTTACATTTGTTCAAATGTGCAGGGGTTAAGAAATAGGCGGTTACTTGGGAAGAATGAAGTGGACCTCCGTGTGGGGAATGAAGCACGAGTTGCTGCCATGGAGATAGGCGACTATCACCTCACTTTACCTTTCGGACTTTGTATTGTTTTGAATAATTGTTATTATGTGCCTACTATGAGCAGAAACATTATTTCAATTTCATGTTTGGATAATGATGAATTTGATTTTGTTATTAAAAATGGCAATGCTTATATTCGTCGCCAAGGCATTTCTTATGGCAATGCCATGTTGCAAAATGGCCTTTATATCCTTGATTTACAAAACAAAGAGTCCATATACAACATTAATACAAAGAGGGTTAAATCAAATGAATTGGGTATGCATTAATTCATGTTAGAGAGCATGAGAGAAGTGAAGGGATTACCCCTCTCAATAAGAGAGAAAATATCATCGGCCA
The DNA here is from genome assembly GCA_037975025.1 of Excoecaria agallocha. Classification (NCBI taxonomy): domain Eukaryota; kingdom Viridiplantae; phylum Streptophyta; class Magnoliopsida; order Malpighiales; family Euphorbiaceae; genus Excoecaria; species Excoecaria agallocha. Next base: position 31,236 of record JBBPFJ010000027.1, read on the forward strand.
CTTGATCAGTGAACTGAGAAGTGTATGGCCATACCGAGATGAAATAATGAGTAATCATTATTTATCTGAGAGTTCAGTGTCACTGGAATATCAAGAAAGGAATTAATATATATAAGGATGACTAGTTCCATGCCTTATATTAATTCTGATATTTATGGGTAAGGGACTATGCAAAATTGCATTAGGTCACTAAATGCCATATGCATTTTCATTTAATTTGGAATGCTATAATATCTTGCTAGAGAATATATATAGCCTTTGAATTAATTTATTAATTCATTGCCAACATTAAATAGACCTATAGGATCGCACACAAAGCATTGGGCTTAAAATACTTAAATTAAGTATTGGGCATTAATTTGGGCTTTTAATTAAAGTCAAATTAATGTATGTAATGGGTTATAAAATTGCTATTGGGCTTTGGTCCATGAGAGAGAGAAATTCAGCCCATAAGGTTTAATTTCAATTAATTAAATGTCATGTATTAATTTAATTAATTGAGTATTAAAGCCTAAAGACACATTTATCTAATTAAATCATCTAAATAGAATTTGATGTGGCCGAAATTCCTAAGAGAAATAACAAGGAATTTCGGCACATGCATAGCTTTATTTAAGTGGTTTATTAGATTTAAATGACTTATCTCTTATCCTAAATTAAGTGATTTTATTTGATTAAATGTCTTTTGTTTTTATCTTGGATAAATTAAAAGAGTTTTTATCAATAAATATTACTTATTTTAATTAAGTGATAAATGCAAATATTATTTATCTTGAGCTAATATTAATTATCTTAAGGTAGTATATTTGAGAGATATCACTTAAAGGAAAAAAGAGATATATATTTTGTGGGAGAAAAACGTGAAACCCTAGTTTTTCTTACTTTTGGCGTGAACTTTCTTTCTTTCTCTCTCAATTCTTTTGGCCCAATTTTTCACAAGGAGAAAGGATAGTTCCTCATTCTCTTATGTTTTTGGGTAGTAATAGCAACCAAAGAGAAGTACAAAATCAAATTTTGTAGCTTCAAACTATAACCATTACACAATACCGAAAAAGAGAGCTAGCAATCTCGATTTTAAGCCGTCGGTACAAGTGTGTGTGTGAGAATAGAGGGAGTGGCGTAAAAGGCTGTTCCTTGGCATTGGTGATCGAGAACTAAGGTGAATAGAGTCATCTTAGTTGCTGGCCATCACCAAATTCAATTTTCAAAAGCATCATAAGTTGTAAGTTCTACAACCCTAAAATTGCATGTTTCGATTCTAGCTTTGGATATGTATGGTATGTATGATTAAAAATTTTTGTTTTCCACTGTGCCATCATGAGATTCATACCATGTCATATTCTATCAAAAAATTCATTTGAAAGCATTCACATTACCTAACATGAATTTCCTACTAAATGCATCAGCTACCACATTAACTTTTCGTGGATGGTAGTCGATAAAGAAATTATAATCTTTAATCAACTCAAACCAACATCTCCATCTGAGGTTGAGTTCCCTCTGATAAGCAAATACTTTAAGCTCTTATGATCTGAATAAATGTAGCATCTTTCTCCATACAGATAGTGCCTTCAAATCTTCAATGCAAAGACAGTGGTAGTTGTCTCCAGATCATGAGTAAGATTATTCTTCTCATAAGTCCTGAGCTGTCAGGAGGCATAAGCAATCACCTTACCTTCCTACATCAAAACACAGCCTAAACCATTTCTAGAGGCATCACTGTAGAACACAAATTCTTTGCCTCACTCGGGTTGTGTAAGAGTAGGAGCTTCTGTCAGCATACTTTTAAGCTTCTCAAAATATTCTTGGCATTTTTCAGTCCATTCAAACTTAGTATGCTTTTGTAGCAATTGAGTCATAGGAACTGCAATGGTGAAGAAGCCTTTTATGAATCTTCTATAATACCTAGTTAAACCTAGAAAACTCCTAACTTCTATAATATTTTTAGGTGGCTTTCTTTGAAGAATCACATAAATCTTTGATGGATACACCTTTATACCCTCTATAGAAATAACATGACCTAAGAAGGATACTTCATTCAGCCAAAAGTCACATTTGTTGAACTTGGTATACAATTGCTTTTTTCCTCAGTGTTTGTAAAACAATCCTCAGATGCTTGTCATGCTCTTTCGGTGTCTTGAAATACATTAGAATATCGTCAATAAAGACCACCATAAACTGATCTGAATAAGGGTGGAAGACCCTATTCATCAAGTCCATGAAGGCAGCTGGTGCATTTGTGAGCTCAAATGGCATGATTAAAAACTTATAATGGACATATCTAGTATGAAAAGCAATTTTGGGCACGTCCATGTCTTTCACTACCATCTGATAATAATCGAATCTCAAGTCAATCTTTGAGAATACATCTACTCCTTTCAACTAATCAAATAAATCTTCAATGAGAGGAGGGGTATTTGTTCTTAATAGTCACCTTGTTCAACTGCCTGTAATTAATGCATAACATAAGTGTCCCATCTTTCTTCTTTACAAACAGGATTGGTGCTCCCCAGGGAGAAACATTAGGTCTGATAAACCCCTTGTTAAGTAATTTTTGTAGCTGAATCTTCAATTCTTTCAATTCAGCAGGTGTCATTCTGTAAGGAGCAATGGAGGTAGGAGCAGTGCCTGGAGCAACATCAATGGAGAATTTCACTTCCCTGTTAGATGGCAAACCTGGTAACTCATTAGGGAATACATCAAGAAACTCTATGACTAGTAAACACTTCTAACACTTTTGGACTATCTATATTTGCCTCCACTGCATAACACAAGTAAACTATATACCCTTTTCTGATCAATCTCTTAGCAGCAGTAGCAGATATCACGTCAAAAAAAAAGTTAGTTCTCACACCCACCACTGTGATCTTTCAACCATCTTCAAGCTTTAAAGTGACCCTTTTTATTTTACAATCAATAGTCACTTGGTGGATGGATAGCCAATATATCCCTAAAATCACATCAAACTCGCGAAATGGCAACTCAATCAAATTTACCAGAAATACATGACCTTGGGAACTAATCGGACAATGTCTATACACTTTATTCACAACTATACTATGCCCTAGAGGATTACTCACCGAGATATCTTGGTCCAAGCATGCCTTTTTCATCCCTTTATCCTATGTTAAAGCAGTGCTAATGTAGGAATGAGTAGAACCAAAATCTATCAAAGCATGTACTGAATCAGATAGCAAGAGAAAAATACCTACTATCACATATAGAGCATCTTCCTCTTCTCTAACCCTGACAGCATAAGTCTAGCATGTAGCATATTTTTGACCCTAAGATGACTGCCTAGCCAGTCTAAATGCTGAAGTGATGGGGGTAGCTCCTCTACCATGACCTCTCGGTATAGATGACCCAGTACCTATTGCTAGTGATGTGGCTAAAGTAGTCTACAATATATGACAGTCTCTAATCTGGTGATCTTTAGAACCACACTTGAAGCATGCTCTAGTCAAATATCTGCACTCCCCTGGATGAATCTTGCCATAGTGATCACAAGGTACAGTTGTCCCACTATCTCTATCTTGGGGTGTACTAGCTGCTGAAGAAACTGAAGCTTTGCCATGGGGTGCACTACCCTATCCTCGGCCTGCTGCAGTTGGTGAATAGCCCTAAGGTATTGGAGATTCTTTAGACTTCTTACTCTATCTTCCCTTACCACTAGACTGTCCATGTTTCCTTTTCTGCTAAAACCTAGACTTTCTGTCAGCCTCTTTTATCTAGATGGCCTCTAACTTGATGGCAGCCTCTACCATAGACCTCAAATCAACATACTTTTGGGTCCCAATGATCTATATGAGCTGTGTATGTAGTCCCTTTTAAAATCTATGACATAACTCTTTTTTTCTGTGGACTAACTCTCATCTAGGTAAGCACTGAGGTACTCAAACTCGTACTTATACTCTGCCGGTGATTTATTGCCCTGCTTCAGCCTCTAAAAGGCATCATGCATAGCTATCTTGTATTATGAGCCAATATATTTCTTTTTAAACTGGGACACAAAGAATCCCTAACTCAACTTATCTACTAAGGTGTGCCTCCTGACTGAATCCTACCAGTTGAAAGCTAACCCTCGAAGTAAAGCCACAATGCCTTCAAATTTTTTCTTCCATTGGACTATTTATAATTTTAAACAACTTTTTTATTTTGAATAACGACTCTTTAGCCTGGGTTGGTGTCAGTGGATCACGTCCATAAAAGACCTCAGCTCCTAACCTTTTTAACTGCTCCAGAATGGGTTTTCTTCTGGGTGGAGCTAGCTAAACAATCATAGTATTTCCCAACATGCATAATTACACTAATTATGCAAAATTACCATTTCTTATTATCAAAAAGCACTTTTCACTATTATTAGCAATCTTTTCAATTCAATATCAAAATTTTGATAAACTTTTCATTTTAGTCCTTAATTTTTTATTTTATTACAAAAATCTCCTTTTTTACATACTAATTACAAAATTTCCATTTCTTTTCTTATTTTGACTTTTCATCTACTTTTTAGCATAAAAAATTATTAATTGGTACTTATTTTAACTTTTTATGTAAAATTATATTTTAGTCCTTTTACTTTATAAAAATTCATTTATGGACTATTTAATCATTAAATTAACATTTTACCCTTTATAATCAATTCTTAAACACTTTTACTCGTTAAATACAATTTTTAGGAAAATTGTCGTTATTCCCCTAAACTTTATATTTATTTTCAATTAGATCCTTTTTTTCACTTTTAACTTCACTTTTAGTTTTCTTTTTACACTTGCAACTTATTCTTATCATTATGCCCCTAGTACAATTTTGACAGAAATTTTCATATCGAATATGCGAGATATGAACCTCAAAAGGCCACATTCAAGTTGAAAAATGATCCCAAAAGACCATTTCTTATAGAATAGAAAAATACTATGCAAGATCAATGATCCTACCATATTAAGGCAAGTCATCATGACTTGCACTGTCGTATATGTGTCCCTATGGCTAGCCAATTAAATTCTGAGCTAGATTTTGACTGCCTGACTATTGCTAAGGGCACAAATTCACTTAATTTCAAATCATTATTTAGATGTTTAACACTTTCAATTACTTTTCCAATACAGTAAATTTTGGCAATTAACTTTTTAGTACTTTTTACATAGTTTGGGAATTATATCATTATGATTCTCCATTTTCTCATCAATTATGAATTATTTAACATTAATTCAATATTTTTGCTTAAATACATAACCACATTTTCATCTCAAAAATATTCAATTAATTTTCATAAACTCCATAAAAATTCATAAAAATATCATTTCACATCTATTGTCATTTTAAACCTTAATTTCATCAAAATACACAAAATAAACCTTAGTTTTCTCTAAGCATAAATTCACCCACCAAAGGAAAGTGATCATACAAAATCATTAAAATCAAATTAGGCTTTCTACTAGGCTTATTCAAGATCTAACTTCACTAATTTAAAGTCAATTTCAATTTTACTCTTTTTTCCTATATTTTTCCTAAGTTACATAAAGGTAAATTCATGCAAATTAAGGAAAATAGGAGGATTTATTAGTCACTAACTTTTCTCACTTGCTTTCTCCTTTTTAGGCTTTCTTTTCCTTACCTTTAGCCTTAGAGGATTGCCCACCACCTTGAAGATCTATAAGGGACTGAATACTTTAGTATAAAAATCACCACTTTTAATCTCTAATGCTTAAATAACACTATAATGAATCTTAAGCACCCTAAAATACTTATAGAGACCTTAAAACTAAATTAAAATCCATGTTTTGACTTACCTCAAAATGACCCCCTAAGCTTTATAGCTTATTTTCTCTTTCTTAACTTCCCCTAATCAAAGGATAGAGCCTCAAATACTCTTCTAGGGAGATCAATTAACACTTGTGATGGTTGGATCTAAAGAAAAAGAGAGAGATTTTAAAAAATCTTAAGAGAGAGAGAGAAAGAGAGGTTCGGCCATGAAAGGGCTAAAAGGAGCTGAAAGAGATGAGATAAACTCTCAAAAATATCATCTCCCCTTCCTTTATATAGCAGGTATTGGATTGGGCTTTGTTTTAACACAAGCCCACTAATTAAAGCCTAATAACCCAAAATCAAGCTCATTTTGCTATTTTCCTATAATTCTCTCCCTTTATAAATCCAAAGCACTTTAAAATTTATTCCATCATTCTTATTATGTCAAAAATAGATTGTAACCAAAATTTTAGCCTAATCGGAGTCAATTGTTGGTTTGATTCAATCAGATTAGTCCGATTCATCCATTACCTATGTTATCGAAAATTTTACTTTTTGCAACCAAAATATTCTATACATTATTTTAGATACATATGAAAATTCTGGTAATTTTTAAACTTCATTTATTATTTTTAATGGCTCGATCAAACTTAGTTCAACCTAGTTTCTATTTAAATCAAATCGCTTCATTTTTCATATTCTTGACTTTTGAAGGCATATTTGACATCAAATTCAATTTAAATTTAAATTTCAAAGTACATGTTATCAATATTTTTCAATAGTCAAATAAAATATTTTTCACCTCCGGATGTACTTTTCAACCCAAAAAGCACTATTCATTGTTAGAAAATACTATTCATGATTAATCCGGCATTCAAGATATTACATTACCAATATGGAAAAGTGGGAAAAGAAGAAAGGGAGCTACAATGTCATCCCACCTTTCGTGTCAATGGTTGGGTCAGGTTTATCACAATATCAGGTCTTGTGTGATTTGTATGGCAACGAGTACTTGGCTGTTGATCGACCTGAGCAAGCAAGTATGGGGAACTGGCCTGAGATGAAAATATGTCCAATCGACTGTTGGGAATCACCTAATGAGGAAGAGGGGAGCATTGGTCCTTTGGATTTATGGGAATCCAAAAATGAAGAAGAGGCACATAGGGTGAAGCTTGTCACAAGAAGAAGTAAGGTAGTACTTGAAATAGAGAGGCCGTTTGAGTTTCACCTACCAACCATTGAAAAAGATCAAAAGGAAGACTAGATTTTGAAGCAGTTAAAGAAAAATTTGGCTCAGATTTCTATGTGGGATTTGTAAAGGCAATCACCTTCTCACCGGTAGAAAGTAGTTAAGGCTTTGAGTGAATCTAGTGTTGCAACAACCATTTTGCCTTCAAAATTGGTGGATCTGGTTAGAGGAGGTACTAGGGAGAGCATTATATACACTAATGGGGATTTTCCCATTGAAGGTTGGGAACACAACCATCATTTATACATAAAAGCCTAGGTTAATGGTAAACACACTGCTTGTGTGATGGTAAATGATGGTTCTTCAATTAATGAGTGTCCATTAGTAGTACTTCCTGCCTTTGGGTTGAATGCGGCAATGCTGAACAAGTATGATTTAGTAGTCACAGCCCATGATAACTCTAGTAGGCAATAGTTGGCACTTTTAATGCTGATGTCCAGACTGGAGAGATTAATGCTAAGGCAAAGTTTGTGGTGTTACCAATACCTGCCAATTTCTCGATGCTGCCTAAAAGACCTTGGTTTCATAAGCTGGAAGAAGTTCCTTCAACTCTTTACCAAATGGTTAAAATTTCTTAACCAGCAGAAAGTAGTTAAGGCTTTGAGTGAATCTAGTGTTGCAACAACCATCTTGCCTTTAAAATTGGTGGATCTGGTTAGAGGAGGTATTAGGGAGAGTATTGTATACACTAATAGGGATTTTCCCATTGAAAGTCAGGAGCACAACCGTCCTTTATATATAAAAGCCTAGGTTAATGGTAAACACAATGCCTGTGTGATGGTAAATGATAGTTCTTCAATTAATGTGTGTCCATTAGTAGTACTTCTTGCCTTTGGGTTGAATGAGGCGATCCTAAACAAGTATGATTTAGTAGTCACAACCCATGATAACTTTAGTAGGCAATAGTTGGCACTTTTAATGTTGATTTCTAGACTGAAGAGATTAACATTGAGGCAAAGTTTGTGGTGTTATCGATACCTGCCAATTTCTCGATGTTGTCTGAAATACCTTAGTTTTATAAGTTGGAAGAAGTTCCTTTAACTCTTTACCAGATGATTAAAATTTCTTATGAAGGTATGGTAGTCACTGTAAAGGCTGCCAGAAAAAAGCCAAGTTTCTATGCTAAGAATAGATAATCAGCCATTCAATGGGTTCTATGTAGCTACTATCAACACTGATGATGAGCAAAAGCAAGATTCCACTGTGCAAGTAGTAAGCATGATGAAGAAAATAAACTTTTTATCAGGAGCAAGTTTTGGCAAGGAATCCCAGGGCCCTTCTAAGTCTATTACCACCACGGGTCAAACTAGCAAATGAGGATTGGGTTATAGAAGGTTTGATGATAAGAAAAAGAATAGCCCAAGGCAAGGATGTATCCTCTATATCCTAGATAGTTTTGTTCCTACATCAACTCCACCTAGTATTGTGGTGAAGTTAAGCCTACAATGGTTGGGGAAGAAATTATGCCAGGCTTTAAGATCTTCAGTTATGTCTTCGATTGGATTAATAAAACTCTTACACCCATCAGAGGATTTTAGGATGAGGAGATAATTATCAACTTTTCTGACCGGGATGACACTACTAAAGAAGTCATAACTCTAGAATTATTGGCTTCTAGAGATAAAGGCAAGTAGAAGGTGGGATTTGAGATTCCTATACCTGAGAAAAAAGAAAATGCTTAAGAAAGGGAGGTTGATGCTGAAGCAGATCAAGTCCCGATAGACACTGATTATAGGGCAAGCTCTTCTAAGGCATTTAACTTGTCGGATGTAGATGAGTATGCTTTTATAGATACACTTTTTGTACCTAAACTCTTTAACACTAATGTGTGTAGTTCTGCTTATATAAATAATATGAATGACCTTGCTTACTTGTGTGATGTTTCACATGGTTTCATTTTGCATGATCATGATCATAAAGCATCTATATTTGACATTAATTTGATAAGTACTACTCCATTCAATCTTGCTACACTTGAGAACCCAAAGGAAAATTTGATAGCATCTGATATCACCCCTGAAGATAGAAAAATGTTTGATATAATGTTAAAAAAATATGAAAGTGTCTTTGCCTGGACCTTTAAAGATATGCCGAGGATCGATCGTGCAGTTGCTGAGCATGGAAAGGTTTATGTTTGCATGGATTATAGGGACTTGAACAAGGCACTCCCAAAGGATGAATTTCTCTTCCTTATAGAGATGTCCTGGTAGATAGTGCAGCTTCTTGTGAGATGTATAACTTTGGCAATGGCTATGCTAGATATAATCACATTTTGAATAAGATTACAGATAGGGTTAATGCATCCTTTATCATTAAGTAGGGGATATATGGATATAGGGTCATGCCATTTGGATTAAAAAAACACGGGTGCCACTTATCAAAAAATGGCCACGAAGGTTCTATATATTTTGATTTATAAAGAGGTAGAGGTGTACGTGGATAATATATTCTTAAATCGATTACCCGTGAAGGTTATTTCATAGCCCTGGAGAAATTCTTTCATAGGATCGACAAGTATAACCTTCATCTCAATCCAAAGAAATATGTATTCAGAGTTACTTTCGAAAAGATTCTTGGATATATAATAATCCAAAAGGGAATAGAGGTAGATCTTGATAAAGTAAGGGCAATCAAGGGTTTCTAGGGAAATTACAGTACATTAGCATATTTATTGCAAGGCTCACTTCAATCTGTGAGCCTATCTTCAAATTGCTCCAAAAAGATCAACTAGTGAAATGGAATAAGGATTGTCAAATGGCTTTCAAAACCATCAAAAAATATCTCTTGCACCCACTGGTGTTGAGATTGCCTAAGAATGGGAAACCTTTCATTTTGTATTTGGCTATAAAAGATTATTTAGTTGGAGCTATGATGGTTTAAGAGGTTGATTTTAGAGTAGAATATACGATGTATTATCTTAGTAAGAAGTTCCTGCTCTATGAAGTTAGTTATGTAGAGGTGGAGAAAATTTATTTATCAGTCATCCGGGCTTTCAAGAACCTAAGGCATTATTTTCACTCGTATAAAGTACAAGCAGTAGCTAAATGGAATCCTTTTAAGTGTTTATAGGAAGCACCATTACTATTGGGGAAAATGGGAAAATGGTTGATCTTATTGCAAGAGTTTGATGTTGAGTACATAACCTAGAAGATAATCAAAGGAAAGGTTGTAGCAAAATTCCTAACAGGTCAACTGTTGGAAGGAGAGGAGACATCTTACAAGTTTCTTGATGAAAACATTACCGCCATAGCAACCTAAGGGTGGCAGATGTTCTTTGACGGAGCTATGAATAATAAGGGTGCTAGAGTAGGAGTAATCTTGGTCACCTCTGAAAGAGAAAAACTACCTATGGCCAACAAACTCAGAGTGAAAGCTACGAACAACGAAGTTGAGTATGAAGTATGCATCTTAGAGCTTGAGGCTTTGCTAGCCCTGGTGGCAAAAAATGTTGAAATCTGCGGTGATTAATCTTTAGTGATTAACCATGCAAAAGGAGAATAGATGGTAAAGGAAGAGCGATTGATGCCTTATGCGAATTACTTAAAGGCATTGGGCTAATAATTTGAAGTTTGTGCCTTTAAGTATGCTCCTCAAGAAGAGAATTAGTTAGCTGATGCTTTGGCAACATTGGTATTAATGTGGGATAATTTAAAAGTGGTGAGGATAAAGCCTATACTCATCTTTTGTTCTGATCAATCACATTTTGAGCACAATATTTGATAGATGTCAAATCTGATGATAGGAAGACTTGGTATTTCGATATTCAAAATTACTTGGAAATGTTAATGTTTCCAGATGAAGCCACAGAAAAGGATCAGAGGATAATGTGCAAGTTATATACTCAATTCATCATTGTTGATGGAATCCTTGACAAAAGGTAGCCTGATGGGATACAGTTAAGATGTGTAGATGAGAAAATGGCTAAAAAGATCATGGAGGAGATTCATATCAAAGTTTGTGGGGCTTACATGAATGGTCTATCTTTAGCCCAAAAAATAATATTCCAGTGATTCTTTTGGCTTACCATGGTTACAAATTATTCCAAGTATGTGAAAGATTGCCAGCTATGCCAACAATACGTAAACTTGAGGCATGTACCTATATCAAAATTGTGTAATCTCACCTCACCATGGCCTTTTGCTACATGGGGTATAGATATCATGGGAATGATTAACCCATCAGCATCCAATAAACATAGGTTCATTATTGTTGCTATTGATTATTTTTCCCAGTGGATAGAAGCGCAGTTATATCAAAGCTTGGGTGTGAGGGAGATGGAAAAGTTTATAGAGAAAAGTCTGGTATGTAGATGTAGGCTTTCGCACCATATAGTGTTTGATAATGGGCCTCATTTTCAGGAGACAATCGAGCAAACCTATTATCACAACTAGATTTATTAGAAAAGACTGGCAAGGTCCTTTAGGAAGAAATCAGGAAACATCCCCTAAAGGAGGGAGGTCTAGTATTTAAGCAAATTAGACCAGGTCTACCTGACATCAGAGGCAAGTTCAGGCCGACTTGGGAAGGGCCATTCGTGCTAAAGAAATTATTGTCAAAAGGTGTTCCGATACTAAGCGACAACGATGAAAACGAGTTCAAAAAGTCGATCAATATCGGTAGACTAAAAAGGTTTCATGGCTAAACTCAAAAAAAAATAATAATCATAATAGAGAAAGAAAAGAAAAAATATCCTTGAGGATCAAAAATTGGTAAATGGCAGCCTTAATAAAATTAGGCGCCTTGTCAAGATGAAAACAAAATAAAAAAAAGAAGGCATTTTAGTCAAAAATTGGAGGTTTAGTGAAAATGTCCAATCAAGAAAATCCGAAAGGGCTAATTTGGTAACAAGGAGAAATGCTTTCAAAATAATCTCGTAATGGGAATGCATGCACAATTAACTTGAATGTTGAATGTACAAGATAGCATAAAAATACGTATCCCACTCATATGTACATGGTAAGTTTTATGCTTTTGCAATAATCACAAACACAAGATGTGTGCACAAGAATATGTAAATGAATTATATGTTTATAGATGTGTAAATATGATTGGACAAATTGCTTATGCTATTGAAAAGAGGAAATTAAAGAAAGTTATAGAAAAGAGATTAAAGTTTCCTAGCCTGCATCATTGTCTAGGTTATGGATAGATTTGCATGCGTATAAGGGTATATTACAGTTTTCACATGTTTGACCCTGTTTGGGTCTGTAGCCTTGACCCTATTTGGATCCATAGTATTGATCCCATTTGATTCACTCGTCAATCATGATTGAATTTGCTTGATCGATCCATAGTACATATCTAATTCTGTTTGGATCTATAGTTCAATACCTTTAGGTATCCTTATTGTACCTTCGGGTATCCTTATTGTACCTTTAGGTACTATAATTTTGCCTGTTATCCACATCCTTAGAAAGGGTGTAGGCTTACTAAAGGATATGAGAAAAAGTACTATAAAAGACTAAAAGACAAAAATGATTTGATACTTGCATATTAAGTGATAATGTTAATTGTGTAGTAAATGATAAACTCGAGATTTGATAAACTTATTTTTTTAGACCCGTCACCCTGTAATATTATAATATTGCACATATGTTATTAAGATTGTAATTAAATGATTCCTTTTGTACTAAATTTCATAAGTTATAAATATACGTACATGTATAATGTTGTCGAGATGGCTTGATATTAATTATACTTGCGAATATACATTCTCATTAATATTATGTTGCATATTTGACATCGATAATTGGTGGGTGACTCATTCTTGCATTAAATAGGTGGTGCTACAACCAACATATATAATTCCTATGGATATGGATATACTTAGGAATCACTTGGCAGTTCAAAGGATTAATAAAGATAATTAAGCAGGAGAATTGGTAATAACTAACTAAACTGTATTGTAAGCAAGTAGGGGAATAGGTAAATAAGGAAATATGCAAATGCATGTACTATTTAGTAATGAAGAGTTTGATCAACCAAATCTAGGTAATAACAAGCTAATTAACTTAATATATTTATGGTGACCTATTGATTAAGGTTTATACATTATTATTACAAAAGTGGGTAGGGGTAATTAAGTAATATCATATAAGATCGCAAACATATCATGTGTATTTAGCACTAGTTTATTAATACTCAGTTTTATAATGCATATATGTGGGTAATTGATGACTTCTACGTGGGGTCGTCCTCATAATTTATGTTCCCCACTAAGCTGTATAGTTTAACACGAGTGTTTATCTGTGCAGGTACAACAAGCTAGGGCTCTTTTCAAGGACTAGATCTGCATCAACAAGACCAACACTAGAGATAGGAAGAGCTAAAGCATGAAGTTTGTATTTTTTTTGTCCTATAAACATCATTTTGTACCAAACGAACTATAATGTTAAGTGTAACTAATTAGTTTACAACTTGTAATGTATAAAGATGTGTGATACAGTACGTATGATAACAATACAAAGGATAATTAGAATGAGCATTACAGTTTGGGGTAAAGAAACATTAACTTATTTGGACCATAAAAGTGAGACCAAGCTACCAAGACGAAGGTAAGGCAATTTGTGACATGGATATTAATTAAGGGAATGGAGATAAGTCACGGCTTCGTTACTTGATGAAAACACAAGGCAAAAGGTTTCCTCTATTTATTCAAAGATCCCTTGATTTCGTGTGTGAATCAAATTTTTACGTGCGTCACATATAGCTTTTTTAGTATCTTGTTATTATATCGAAAATTATTTACATTAAAAAAAATGGATCAAATGGGTTGTGACCCATTTAGGCCACAATGCAATCAATCTGGGCCACAAAATGACCCATTTGAGCCAACATACATTAAATCCATGGATTGATCCGAAGCCGTCCAATCCATTTGGTTATTGACCTATTTATGATCCATATTTTTTTGCCTATTTATGATCCATCCATTTATGCCCAATCCAAATCCACACAACCCAACCTATTTGCCATCTCTAAATTAAAAATATTCAAAACACTATAATTAACCTATAAAAAGTTTTCATATTTTGAAAATTTTAAATAATTTTTATTATATACCTTTAAATACATCATTTTCAATATGAATAACCAACTTGTCATTTAATAATTTATCTCCTATTAATGTACATACAAATTTTTACTTTATTTTAGCCAAAAAAAATATCCTTATAAAAATTGTGGCCGGTAATATCAAGCTAATTTAATCAGCAAATAAAGTAAGTGATACATCAAGTATTTTCTGTCTTAAATTTTTAGTGAAATCAAAAAATTTTACTAGAACTATTTAAATATTTTAATAGGTTCAATTTAAAACAATTAGACTAATTTTCTTTTTAGTAGGAGTAACATATGTTAGCTACGCAACTTTGAATAAAAATATATAATTATACTAAAAATAATTTTGCAAATCAAGTTCACATCTATTGAAATTAACTAGACCTAGCAAAATGGACCCAAACCCATGGATTGACCCAAATTTATCAAAATAAATTGACCCAAACCCAACCCAATCCACCTAAATATCCATTGGGTCAACCCAAAATTGACTCATTTTATTTTTCAACCTAATCTAACCCAACCCAATATTCAATGAGTCAAATCAAAATTAATCCATCTCACTTTTCAATCCATTGGGTATTAACCCAATGGGTGTTTTCAAGATTCAAAGATCTTGACCTATTAGGTATTAACCCAATAGGTGTTTTCAAGATTCAAAGATTTTGACCCATTAGGTATTAATCCAGTTTTTTCACAATACCTTGACAAAATTCAAACCCAACAATAAATTTATGTGGGGTGAGATTTGATGTTGTTTTGTTTTACAACTTATTACTTATTGCAGGAAGAGCTGAGCTGAAGTCAGACTCATCATCGACATTAGAAGCATTAGAAGTATTGAGTCTTTTTATTTTATTCTATGTTGTTGTATTTACGTAAAGGGTCTATTGAAACTTTTTTTTAATCTCTAATGAATGTGGTAAAGCATAATTTAATTTTTATCATTTTAGTGGAAAAAAATGAATGTTCAGGTGAAAATAAACTATAACAAAATGTGGCAGGAAATTTACGAATCCAATTCAACATATACTAATTCAATTCAATTTGAAATATGACATTTCAGCATTATTTAAAATTCTCAAATTATTGCATTTTATTCCCACTTGATAAAAAAAATTATTAATAATAATGTGAAGTAAGATGGGCAAATTCCAATTCCATGATGAACATTGTACATTTAGAGAAAAACAAGTACGTACGGATCCAATAAATATGTTTCATATTCCATGTTGAAGCAGCGAGAACAGAAAGCTATTTGTGAAAAATCCATCATCCATGAATCGATCCAAATTAACCCAATCCATTAATGACCCATATTTTTTGACCCATTAATAATCCAACCCATTAATAATCCATTCCAAATTCGTCCATTTACCACCTCTAAAAGCAACTAAACCGTCATTCAATAAATTAGTCTCCCATTCAATTTACATACAACAGCTTTTCACTTTATTTATTGAAGAAAATATCCTTTCAATAATTCCTCCTTTTCGTTCAAAAAATATCCTTTCAATAATTGTTGTCGTTCTTGGTAATATTAAGCTAATTTTACAAGCAAATAATTAAATGGTATATCAAGTTTTTCTTGTCTTTGTTTTTTTAGTACAATCAAAATATTCTTACGGAATTATTTAAATATTCTAGCGGAATCAATTTAGAAAAATTTTAAATTATTTTGTTTTTATTTTTAGTAGATCAACATATGTTAGTTATGCCTGTGTATAAAATTATATAATTACAATATCTATTAAAAATTATTTTTCACTTGCAAAACATATACATACCTATTATTAGATTTAGCAATTTTTGAACCAGCCCGAAAATCCAACCTAAAACCAAATTTAATGGAAATTAAAATAACCTGAGAAATTTAGGACCGAATCCAATCCAAATCCCAAAAATCCATCCGAAATTTCTAAAAATCCAACCCTTCTAAATTTTTCCAATGTTATTTTATTTTGTTATATATATATATATATATTAATATTTTCATTTCAATTTTATATACAAAGTAAATTTATCACATGTTCTATATATATTTATTACATGTTCTATAAAATATTTTACTATGTACAGAACACGTGCACCCTAAATTAGCTAAATGAAAAATGCATCAACAAATTTCCAAATTTATACGTCTTTTTTCCTTTGAATTCCTAAACCATCATTGCATGCTATTAAATTCCTAAACCATCATTATACTATGTTATATTCTTAAATCTTTGTTTTAATATATATTGAGTCCAAATGAACATTTAATAAAATAAAATATGAGAATTTAGAGACTCATTATGTACCAAACTAATATTATCATATTTGGCAAAAATTATATCTAAATAAAAGTTTGAAAACTAAATGCAACACAATAAAAGTTAGACAGCTCAGTAGAAAAATATAATATAAATTTAGAAACCAGAAAAGCTTTCTTTTCTTGATAAATGTATCAAAATTCTTAATCCTGAAGTTTTTTACCTTAATTTATATAAACAGCTGTAAACATGAAACCGTGTTCCCAAGAATAGGTGTTATTTTCCCTGTCAAAATTTTTACCAGCGTTTTCTTATCAACTCCTATGGAAAACACAGTTTTCTACACTATCAAAACCTTTATCAGTACATTAGTTGCACAAAAAGAGATAAAAGTACAAAACATGCATTGATGACAGAACGTTGCCTAAGGCAACCACGATTAAGAAGTTCAAATATAGTAAGGAGATTACAACAAATAATCTTAAGGCCAGTAAGAGAGAAGGACCACAAAGTTTAGAATAATGCTTGATATAATTTAGGCACTCTCAAAACCAAATATCCGAAAAACTCCTGCAACAAAAAGCACAAAAGAAACAAATAAGAAACCTCTTAACATATTTGACTTGGCTAAATTATAGAATATGATAGTGATACCTTCATCAGTTTGATATTTGTTCTTGTCATCCCCAGCATATGCAAGCAAATTGTACTTTGGATTCCACTCCACACTGTTCATGGCAGCACGACATGGAATTTGATGCACTGAACGTCCAGTGTGAACATTGGCCTGTTTCACACAGCATAAATATTATTAACCCGATGTTCTAACAGTCAGCACACGAGAAATGTGTCCTAATAAGCAAATTCTATACATATGTAAGGGTATCCGTGAACACGTACAATGTCAATTAACAAATCTTCACTGGCAGAAGCAATATAATCCCCTGTGTAGTTGAAGCTTATTGTCCTGACAGGCCATCTGAGAGCATGTAAATGGGTTTTTGTCATCTGACGCCGTTAATCCATGCCATTGAAGGGGAGAAAACCAAAAATAACGGTAATGAAAAATCTGCTAACTGAAGAACTGCAATAAAACTTACTCTAGTTTTGTAAATGTTCTCACACAAAGCATCTTCGAGATATCCCAAAGACTAACCAAGGAATCAGCACTTCCAACAGCAAAATATCTGTTGCAGGAGGAATACTTTTATTGAATAATTATAGGATTTCATATTGTCGACAAATATGTTTAGTTCCTAATTTGTACAGATTTGATGTTATTGCCTTTCTTGCATCTTTCCTAGTTAGACTTCAATTCTTTTGTACAAATATATATGTAAATTGCTTGTTAGTATGTACAAGAAAAATCAATAAAACTTTTTTGCAAAATCCTTCATGGTATCAAAGTCTGTACTCTTTTTGGCAGTTGAGTTTTTTCCCTCTGAACACTAGTTTCCTTTACAGCTTTGAAAAAGTTACGGTACCCATTTTTGAACAAGTATTGGTAGGTTGAGATGGCCTCACTATTTGTTGTCCCCATCATCATATGAAGACAGCCTAGGTCGAGATTGACCCATTCCCAAAATATCCGTGCCATCTGCTTCTGCGCATGTGCTCACATGCTGCATATTTCTGGCATGCATGGAAGTGTGTGAAGCTATGTCCCTATTGCTAAAATGAACATAATCGATCTTGATTGGGACTTCTGATAGGTTGATGTGAAAAATGCATTCCTATATGGAGACTTGAAAGAAAAAGTGTATATAGAGACCCCTCTTGATTTTTGACAAAGAGAAAACACCAAAAAAGGTGTATGGAGTGAAGAAAGCATTGTATGGATTCAAGAAGTCTCCCAAACCACAGTTCCACAAATTCAACAAAACCATGACTTCTTATGGCTACCGACAAAGTAATGTTGATCGTAACTTCTTTATATGACATCATATGGGTAAGATCACTCTTCTCATATTTATTTTGATGACATAGTGATGATAAGAGATGATACAAAAGAGATGGCTTGACTGAAGAAACTATTCGCTTAAAAGTTTGAGATCAAGGATCTAGAGAGGCTGTAGTATTTCTTGGGCATTAAAGTGGTCTGATCACGAAAAGGAATCCTTATTTTCCAAAGGAATATATTCTTGATCTTTTGGAAGAAACTGGTATGTTAAATTGCAAACCGACAAAATCGCTTATTGAGAACAACCATAATCGAGGGTCAATTGATAAGCAGAGAGACCACGGATTGATTGGAGGACTTATTTATCTCTCACACACTATGAAGTTTGTTCATGCATGATTCTCGAAAGTCTCGTATAAAGGCTATCATTCACATTCTGCAATATTTGAAGTAAGCTCCAATAAAAGGTTTCTCCAAACAATCACCTCCGTATATAGGCTTTTACATATGCTGATTGGACTGCATCTTTAGATGATAGGATGTCTCAATTTGGTTATGACATGCTTGTGGGAGAAAATTTAATCAATTGTAAAAGCAAAATGCAAAATGTAGTTGCTACATCAAGTGCTAAAGCAGAGTATAAAGTTATGGCTTCAAGCATCTATAAGCTTTTATGGCAATGAAAGCCACTACAGGAATTGAGATTGTCTTGAAACCATAAACTATCCTTGTAATTTGATAATAAGGTTGCCATCAGTATAGCTCATAATTCAGTCCCACATGATTGAAAAAGCACATTGAAATAGATCAAAACTTCATTAAGGACAAGCTACCAGATGGTGTCCTTAGCATGCCATGTGAAGTCTGACAAGCAACTAACTGATGTGTTTACAAAAGGTGTTAGCAACAGGACCTTTCATACTTTGGTTTGCAAGTTGGGTATGTATGATATCTTTGCACCAATATGCTCAATTTGAGGGAAAGTATTAGCAAATATGTTTAGTTCTTAATTTGTAGAGATTTGATGTTATTGCCTTCCTTGTATCTTTTCTAGTTAGGTTTCAATTTTTTTTTGTATAAATATCTATGTAAATTGCTTGTTAATACACACGAGTAATCAATAAAATTTTCTCAAAATCTTCAAACATGCTTATGCATATTTTACAGTAACAAACTGCTATAAAGTGCGAATAACTAAAGAATTTTAAGATTTATCAAATAATAATAATAATAAAGAATTTTAAAAGCTTTGCTGCTAACCTCCCTTTTGGATCTATTGCAATGCAATAGCAACCAGCTGTGTGAGCCATGACTGTATCAAGTGGTTGAAGAGATGGATATGCAAGAACTTCAACAGTACCTAAGCAGTATATTACAGTTTACACATAAAACCATATGGTTTGCTTATGCAAATTCATCATAGATAAAAGTATACATTGTTGTCCACATGGAACATTATTATACCATTCCCAGTTGTCAATAGGAACATCTCTCCTGTCATATTCCAAGCTATCTCGTTTACCTGTAAACATAGAAATTTTACCAGAAAATTATGTCTAAGCCAATTAATGTAAAATGGATTCATTAATCGAAGTAAAAAAGATCAGACCCACACGCATGAGGAACAAGTTTCATATTGGTACAAGGGATTTGCTGTTTCTGCCTGTATAAGCTTCAGAATTCTACCCCCATGTATAGAATGAAAATTTCATCTTGTTCTTTCACTGTAAGAAATCCAAAGGATTTGGTTTTACTGTAAGACTTTGCCGTCCTAAAGAAGGCTTTTATAGATCAAGTTACAACATTTAATGTCAGCTTCAGGATGTTTCTGTCATCCCCATATTGAGGATAGCAACATAGCTTTTGTGTTATACACAATAAAGGAGGAAACTAGCTTTTTTAGTTTAGACTCATAACTTACCTCGTAATTAAACTTGCGCCTGTGGATGGGCTTAAATTTGCGAACATCCAATATTGTTAGCTCATCGTCCTACAGTAAATTAAGCAACAAAAATGGTTTGTTACAGCTGCAAGAATTGCTGATGACCAAATAATCCTGCAGAAACTGATGATTATACTTGTTCATAAATAATAAACCCAAGATGCTGAATAAAATTTTAGAAAAAGAGCAAAGCTCTTCCTGCTAGAAAGCATACCCTGTTCCCAACAGCTATATGGGTGCCATCAGGCCTGTAGGTGATGTTTATATTCTCCCCACTAAGTTCTGCCTGCTGAGAGCATTTTCCACCTGCACAGCATGGAACGGAACTTTTGACCAGAAAAACATGAAACTAAACAGATTCAATTAATAAATTACCACATAAAAGGTTGAGTACCATGAAGAACATACGTACTTAAAAAGTCAACATTCCAAGTCCCTATGATTGCTTGTAATGTTACATTCAATTCATTGAACCAATAAAACTAGCATACTGCTAGATGCATGCTCATGGGACCTTGAAATATAAGTCCTCTACTTTGTTCGATAGGAAAAGCATTATTGAATATAATGCACAATTGAAATCCCTTCCATTAAACCAAAATCATCCCACATTAAATAACACTGATTTTCTGAAAGCTCTGTTCATGGACACTCATTAGTTGTCGCTCTGATAAGTCTGCATTTTAAATAGAGAAAACCTGTATTTTTTTTATTACCCTGTATTTTTTTTTTATTTGATTCCAACTTTACCTGGTTATGAACCTAATGATCCAAATTAATCCCTATCTATTCTAGCTTCATATTAACCTTAATCCAGCCCAAATTCCAATATCCTAGCCATTGATTCAATAATCAAGGCCTTTTTTCATTTAATTAGCGTAACTCTAGCAACGTCCCTGGAAAATCACAACCAACCATTGTGTTATTAAGACCAGAAATGATTTTGATCAATTTAAAGGTCTTTTGTAGTGAAAAATGCTCCTCCCGCTGTGACAGTCGGGAGAGGGTCAGTAACTGTATGCAACGTTCTCCTTGTGATTCTTCGGAGAGGATCTTCTGATTTTATGGTCACTGGGGAGCGACCTTGAATTACAAGTACTACAAATATCTTCCATTGTGACGTAGATGCAATTAAGGAAATTTCCATATCGCACATGATTAAAAGGCATTAAAAAAGGCTTCTTGTTTTTTGATAGAAGATTATTAGTTAGTAAAACATGACTTACTACGAGCATCCCACAGACGAACAGTCTTGTCACCTGATGCAGTTGCTATTAGATCAGCATGTTTTGGATCCCAACACAGCTGATCCACACTATCGGTATGACCCTTTAATTCAATATCTTTAACTTTACCCTGCAACAAACATATAATTGATATTGAAGAATAAAATGTACAAAAACAAACAAGCAACTAAATGTTACAAAAACAGTTAATTTATTGAGTAATTAAGACAATTAAAAAAGAAAGAAAAAATAACGCCAAATCCCAGACATGAACATGTGCATTCTAAAATCCCAAAATCTCAAGGACTACCACATCCCGAACCTGTAGTATTAAAACTGCCACAAAATTAGCAATATTAAACATAAAAAGAATCTGCAATTTTCTGTGATGGTAGAATCCCAAATCAACATTCCGTTGTAAACAACTTAACCAGGGGAAACTGTGTCCATCAGCAAAGATAAGTAACACAATTCACAATAGTAATCTTCCTCCCTCAACCACAAATAACCGCTCTAGCACAGTATAATCACTTTGAATGAGCAAAAATTAAAGTATTGGTCCAAATAAAAATTGAAGAGTAAAATTGTTTCGCATTGGTCGAGAACATATTCTAAAGAAGGAGGAAAAAATAATTAAAGAAAGTAATACGCAGACACGAGAAATTATATAAAGAAAAACTTACATGGCCGTGAGGTTCAATGTGCCAAACACGAGCCGTTTGATCAACAGAACCAGAAGCAAGCTTAGTGCCAGTACAATTCCAAGCCACCGAATGGACCTATCAAAGTAAAAAAGAAAATAAAAACTACAATAAATTTACAAATGAAATTTTTTTTCCATTGTTTTTCTCTTAATAGACTGCAACCTTCTTCTTGTGACCTTGATACTCTCTGCTGTGTAAGTTTTTAAAGGACATAATTTCTTCCATTTTCAGAAAAATTCATTAAATTATTGAATTTCCAAGCGAAATTGATAAAGAAGAAGACTTGATCGAAATCGAGGGCGGCAGGGGCTTTATAGGCGTTGTCGAGAAAGGATTTTATGAGCTTCGCTAAGAGCAGCTGGACAGGCAAAATGGAAAATTCTCGCTTCCCCTTCCTCTCCCAGCTGACGTCACCCTGGAGTATTTTTCAAAGGGGACAGAATGTGTTAAGGTTTAAGATGGGTTTGGATGGCAGTAGTCCGCCGTTCATTAATCTCCTGCATATTAATATTTATGGTACAGTATGGCACGGCAATAAGTTATTTGAGAATATCCGGTGATATTACGATATTTTTTATTTGATTAATACAATATTATATAATTTTATTATAAAAATAATATAATCATCTTTTAATTTTAAAAAATATAAATATTTTTATAATTATTAATATTTTAAAATATTTTTTAATAGTATTAAAAATAATATTAATATTTTCAAAATACTGAAGTTAATATTTATTTATATTAATTTAAAATTTTAATAAATAATTTAAATATATCATAATATAAATAAATTTATTATCATACTAAATATTATAATAAACATTAGGTTGATAATATTTAAACATGCTAAATTTAAGTTCTAAATTATTATACATACCATATTAATAAATATTAGGCCTTTTATTACAGAGACCAAAATAAAAATTACTTAAATCATTCAAATATATTTTAATATAACATAGTTCCTACTTCCTTAATATTCTACTTGTTAGAAGACAACATCATCAACAAATAATTTTTTTGATATTCCGATAGCATTCCAAGCAAGCTTCTCAACTTATCTTCATTTTCACAAAGAAAACATATAAGCTTTTTGTTCGAAATTGGGATCTAAATTCGACTGTGACACCATTTTCAAATTTTACTTTCTCGAATATGTGGCTTATTGGAGAGGGTTGATAAGTGTATTGACCACTTTATCAAGATTAGTTGCCACAATACTCATTAGTTCCTCCGAATTAAATACTTTACACATTTTACTAAAGAAGAAGGTGTTGTAGATTGAGCATTTGAAGTAAGAGTATAAGGAGTTACGTGATCATTTTCTCCACCTTCATTTTCATCGTCGATACCAAAAAAGGCATCAATTTCAGAACCAACCTCATCATTATCGTTATTGCTCATAGATGTATTTTCTGATCTCATTAGATTGTTTCGAGCAATTCTTCTTCTCATTTCCATTGGAGTCTTAAAATATTATCCCATAGCTCTATCTTTTCCATAGATAGTAAGCATTTTGTCATAATTTTTGATTGGCTTGTCTTTCCATTTAGCTACATCAGGTGTGACCTATATAAATAAAATATATTTAATTTACCGTCACATATTATTAAAGACGAATGAAACACATATTTAATTTACCTTAATCAATTCAGCCCACACATCATTTTCAGCATGCCACATTCATGTTGTGGATTCCATCCAAAACCACTCATGCCACCATGAAAGATACCATAATACTTCATAAAAGTTCTTTTCATTGACCTAATCATATTGTGGACTCTCTCCTTAGTTGTTAGTTTATCAAGAAATCTTTCTTTCATCCTCTTTACAATGCTATCAATTGCATTACATGGAAAAGTGATTCACTATATTTCCTTGTGTATGCTCATGGTAGAAAGCACCAATTAACTCATCATCCATGACACTCGACCAACTACAAATGACATGTTGACTTGGAGTGGACTTTTTTAGCATCTATATAATAAGCAAAGTAAATATTTATAATACATAAAAAATATAATGAAAACATTAAAACATGAATGAAAGTGTAACATCCTACATACATGCATAATTTCATACCCCTATATATTCTTATTGGTGACATCACATGATTACTAATGTAACTAACCACTTTCGTTGTTGGTTAATAGCTTAATTTGTCCTTTAGGTTTTAAACTCATTTTAGCATCATGAGGCTACTATTCATTTGGTATAAATTTTGGCAGCATAACGGCTTGTACACTTTACTATCCAAACCAGTAAATTGACAATTTAACACTCCTAAAAGGAAACATCCACCTCCAATACTCCAATATCATATATAAAACTTCTTATATCATCGATCAAACATTATTGCAACACAAATCACAAAATTCACCATTCATACATACCTTAATGATACATATATGTTTACTACTAATTAACATCTAAAATCCAAAGTAATATATTACATGCCAATAATTTGGTAACCTAACACATAAGTTATCTAAATTATATATCCGCAAGACACATGCACATACCATCCTGATGCGCCTTCATTGTGTCCTTAATTAACTATCTTCGCGCTCAGTCAATAAACCACGCGCTAAGCAACATTGTTGTCCAGTGGTGGATAGAACTAGGGATGATCATGAGATGAGGGCGGGGTAGGAGCCGATCCCGAAAGCATTTCGGGGAGAAAATTCGCTTGTCCTATCCCCACGGCGATCCCCATCCCTACATAAAAAATATTTTATTTTTTGAAAAAAATATAATTATAAATAAAATATAATATTTTACAATTAATTGTAATTGAAATATAACATTTAATAATTAAAAAAATAAATTCAATTATAAATCAAATTAATATAAATTTTAATAATTGATAAAACTAAAATTAAATATAATTTAAAAATAAATTATATAAATATAATTAAATTTAATTACTAAATTTTGAAGGTTGAAAAATTTCAGAACGGGGGCCACAATCCCCATCCCCATCCCAAATTCTAAGTCGGAAAATATTTCTCCCTTTTTGCGCCCCTACGTGAGAATTTTTAGGGGATTTCCACCCCATTCGAGTTGGTTCCCCATTAGAGACGGGAATTCCTCATCCTATGATCATCCCTAGATACAACAACACAAAATTTCACTCGAAGAAATTATTTTTACTAAATTTTCGATTTACCCTTTTTGTAATACTTTTGTTAATTTAATTACCTTCCTTTATTGTTTAAATTTACTACTTAGTCCTTTTTATATTTATTTTTCTTACTGAATCTTACATAATTCTTATTTGAATGTAAAATTACAATTAGATCCCTAATCTTTGTATTCACCATATTTGATCTTGTTTGACCTCAATTTCAACCCTTTTTGCTTCCTTTAACCTTTATTTCCTCTTAAGTGGAAAATTTTTCTTTTTGATCCTTATATTTATTCATGAAGTGATAAATTACATTTTGATCCCTAAAATTTTTCATTAATTATGATTTTACCATTCTTTACTTATTTGACTATTTTAACCTTTTTAACTATATTTTTAATGTCAAATTATGATTTTACTCCTAATTTATCACGTAATTATATTTTTACCCTTCTTGAAACTAATAATCATGTTTTTCACATTATTTCTTATTTAATCACATTTATGACATCTTTTATGCAAAATTTACTATTTGGTCCCTATTATTTGCATAATTATAATTTTGCCCTTTTAAAATTATTAATCACATTCTTTACATTATTTTTTATTCAATCATCTTTATGATATCCTTTATGCATGATTTACCATTTGATCCCCATATTTTCATATATTTACAGTTTTATCCCTAGTGGTGACTAGTGAAAATTTTTAAATCGAATATTGGGATGAGGACTGTGTGACTATATGAATATACTGTAAAGTGACTACTTGAGCGTGGCCATCCTTTAGTATGTGTGAGGTGACTACTCGAGCATAGCCGACTCTTAGTAGAAATCTGATCTCATGATGTTATCATGGTATATGGGTCCATTAGCTAGCCATGATATCCTATGATCTTGGATTACCTACTGTACACTAAGCGCAACTAATTATTTTACATTATGTTATATTTTTCCACCAAACTTTGTATTATTTCCATTATGTATCATATCATACATTCTCATTGTTCTTGCATTCATCAATATTACATATGTAACTATAACATACATGATTAATAACATTCAAACATAATGAAAAACATGGCATTTCTATAAAGGTATACCATTAAGCTTCATTAGTAGTTCATGCATACCATATGTTTTCTTGTTCCTTCTCATGCTATATATGTTCCCAATATCAAATTATGTAATTATATGTTGACATACATTTATTTTACATTAATAATTCTTAGTTACATAATAATACATCATTATGTTCACATGATGAGCATGATGCCCATATGTTATTTCAAACTCAAATCAATCACGGTGTATTTATTCATCCTTGTATTATCCATTTTATGCTTAATATACATATAACCATCAAATTAGCATATTATACAACATAGTACATAATTTGGCCAAGACATGTTCCTCCCTCATATATTTTATTTTTACTTCAATTCATGCTTATTTCATGTTAAAACATCATTTTACTATATTATCTTTATTTATTTCACATTTCTCTTTAAATTCACATAGTTACATAATGTGACTTTTAGGTAAAATTCAAAGAAATAAATGAAATAAAGTATAATTTTATATCCACTATGTTAGTGTAAGCCCTAGCCCCAATACATTGTAATAAAACACTTTGAATTAATAAAATAAGGTATTTGTTTTATCCATTATATTCCTGTGCATATCAATTGATAGAACTATCCAAGAATGTTGTTTCGGTTTAAGTTATCACGTGTGAGGCATATGGTTGTAAGACCTTAAAACAAATGAGACTTCATTCTAAATATCCCTAGTCAGTCATTGTTATGGGAATAACAATGAATTAAGACTAGTATGCTCTCGCTGATATTATGAGTTCTGTCTTACGGATCATTAGGACAAGAGTGTCAATCAAAGATCATAGATACATGTTAAAGAATATGGTATCTGGATACGATCTGCTCATGAGAACACTACATGGTACAAGTCATAAGTGGTTCTCATATGCAAGTTTTGTATCGGAGTTCTTAGACCCGAAATCTCTATAAAACTCTTTATGAATTACTGTGTACTTTGACATACACCTAACGTGCTCGTAACAGAGTGACAAGTACTTGTATGATTGGGTATGCATTGATTCATGTTAGAGAGCATGAGAGAAGTGAAGGGATTACCCCTCTCAATAAGAGAGAAAATATCATCGGCAACTTGATCAGTGAACTGAGAAGTGTATGGCCATACCGAGATGAAATAATGAGTAATCATTATTTATCTGAGAGTTCAGTGTCACTAGAATATCAAGAAAGGAATTAATATATATAAGGATGACTAGTTCCATGCCTTATATTAATGCTGATATTTATGGGTAAGGGACTATGCAAAATTGCATTAGGTCACTAAATGCCATATGCATTTTCATTTAATTTGGAATGCTATAATATCTTGCTAGAGAATATATATAGCCTTTGAATTAATTCATTAATTCATTGCCAACATTAAATGGACCTATAGGATCGCACACAAAGCATTGGGCTTAAAATATTTAAATAAAGTATTGGGCATTAATTTGGGCTTTTAATTAAAGTCAAATTAATGTGTGTAATGGGTTTTAAAATTGCTATTGGACCTTGGTCCATGAGAGAGAAAAATTCAGCCCACAAGGTTTAATTTCAATTAATTAATTATCTTGTATTAATTAAGTTAATTGAGTATTAAAGCCTAAAAGAATTTAAATTAAATTAAATCATTTAAATAATTGATGAAGTGGCCGAAATTCCAAGATGAAAATCAAGGAATTTCGGCACATGCTCACTAGTTATATTAAGTGATTTTATTTAGTTAAATGTCTTGTGTTTTATTTCAAATTTGAATTTTAAATTCAAAAGAGTTTAAATCAATATATATTACTTATTTTTAGGAAGTGATTGAAGTTGAATTAATTATCTTGAGATAGTAAAATTCAGATCAAACACTTGCCAAAAGATAAGGATATATATTAAAAGAAATAAAACCCTAGAGGAGACTAAGCATTTTGGTGTGAAACCCTAGTCTCTCTAGGTTTGGCGTGAACTCCTCTCTCTCTCTCACAAAATTCTTTTACCCAATTTTCACAAGGAGAAAGGATTGTTCCTCATTCTCTTGTGTTCTTGGGTTGTAATAGCAACCTAAGAGAAGTACAAAATCAAATTTTGTAGCTTCAAACCATAGCCATTATATAATACCGTAAAAGAGAGCTAGCAATCTCTATTTTAAGCCGTCTGTGCAATTGTGTGTGTGAGAATAGAGGGAGTGGCGTAAAAGGCTATTCCTTGGCATTGGTGATCAAGATCTAAGGCGGATAAAGTCATCTTAGTTGCTGGTCATCACCAAATTCAAGATTTAAAAGGTATCAAAAGTTGTAAGTTTCAAAAACCCTAAAATTGCATGTTACGATTCTTGTCATGGAATTGTTTGGCATGTATGATCGTTTTTGTCGTTTTTTCGCTGCGTGATTGCCATGTTCATACCATGTCATATTCCATCACACTAAACTTAGAATAGCTTGAAATTACTTATTTCTCCTCTTCTTTGCCTTCCTCCTCTTTGCTTTTTTCTTTCCATGAAATTCACCTTTAGGCCAAATTTATGGAGGTGGAAATCATGAGTTTATGCTATGTATTTCAACATGAAATCACTCAATAATAATTCTACTAATGATTCTCTACAATCCTATACCAAAATTCCTAATTAATTCTAACAAAACTCAAGAACTTACCTAATTATGTTAAATTTTTTTCACTAAAAATTCTTATTTTCCAAGCCTCCTTTTATTCCAATATAATATCTACGATGAATAAGAGGTTCTCTAGTGTATGTAGATAAAATTTAGGCTCAAATTTTTGTAGGAGTTGAGAGAAGTGAGAAGAAAATGGTAAAAAGGTAAAAATGGATGGAATTTCAATTTTTGAGAGAAAGAAGGAGGAAGATGATAGATTTTTGGGTAGAGTTATAGAGGATTCTAGATTCTTATAGGCTTCCCTTAATTCCACCAAACCAATGGTTAAGATTTCTCTATTTACTATTTAATCTAATGCCTTATTTTTAAGCCACTTGTCATGATTTTATTGATTTCTACACTTCTTTATGCTATACTACTATATGTAGGTGTTCAGTCTCATTTTTTAATAATAATTATGTCCTTATATAAATTAAATATGACATTTAAGCTCACTAACTAATTTAACCTTAGCTTTCACTATTTTTCTGAAATCGATGTTCCACTTGTTAGAATGCTCTAAAATTTTTTTCTACATGTAATAATATATGTAGAAGTATGTGGTTAAAATTTTAAGTTATTCTAATATTATTTCAATATACTTTCAACTTTAAAGAAAAAATCAGCCAGTTCGAAATTCAAAATTTTAAAACTATCGAAAAAATTATTTTTTACTTCTAATAGCTCATTTATGCTATTTTTAATGGGTTTATATGATCAAAATAAATTTTGAAGGTCTTTGTAATATTTTAAGACTCGATCAAACTTATAGTCAACCTAATTTATAGTAATGAGTAAAATTTTTATTGTCTAATTTAAGAGCCTATTTAAGCTTAATTTTTCTCAAATAGTTAAATAAAACTTTTTGCCAGATCACCCATCCTAGTATTTTCCTGGGTTGAGGATGTTTAATACTTATGCACTTTTAAATTTTCTATACTATTCTATTATAATTACCCTGAAAACTGCCATAGCATTATTGTTCATACTCTAAAATGTACCATGCATGTCAAATACAAATTTTTGAACATTACAGAAAGTCTTGATTCAATAATAACTAGCACATGCCAAAAGTTACAATAAAATAGACAAACACTAAAGTTTCTCCATTTAAAAAAAACAAATAAAAAACTACAAATGATAATCATGCCACATATTGGCTGTTATACGATCATCAATCATTTCACCTCTCTTAGTTTTCTTATTATTTTTCTATCATTTTCATTTTCATCCTATTCATTATCAATATTTAAAATTTCTGCATCAACTTGAGCTTCTAATTCTTCATATGAATCTATACCTCTCAAATAATTATGCAAAATACAACATGCAAATATGACAAGCTTTTGTGACTTAAGACCGTATGAGGGCACTATTGAGCTTGTAATTATTGAAAAATGCTTCTTGAGGACAACAAATGCTCTTACAATTGCATTTTGTAAAGATGCATGTTGAAGACTAAATAATTCTCTTAGATTTTGGGGTGAATATTCTTTCAAGTGATACCATTCTCTTCTATGAGGTGTAATGAGTCCAGATCTCAACATAAAGCAACTATCAACAATATAGTATTTTCCATATGGAATTCTTAATGAATGCTCTCTACTTATTGCATCTTTAATAATCCTAGAATCAGATGCTCTCCCTTCCCACCCAGGTAAACATATGTAAAGTATAAGTCAAATGTGCATGCAACTAACACATTTTAGGTGGGATAGTCTTTCCTTCTATGGAATTTTGGTGCTTCCCGAGTAGAAACTTTAACATGTATATGTGTCCCTTCAATTGCACCCACACAAGTCTGACATTAAATTTAACAATTAATATGCAAACAAATAATTTTGAAGATAAAAATTGATTAAATTATTAACTTTGATCACCTTAAAATATGGATAAAATCTATTACTGTCTACAATTTCGAAAGGAACCTCGGGGTTGTTTAATGAATGTTTCCTCCAACTCTCAAATGGACCTTAGTATAATGTAAAAATGATGGCTTTTTGACTCACCGGATTGACGAAAAGAAAAAGATAGCTTCTGATTGGTTACATTATATGCTAATAAATACAATATCTTAGCCACTAATTTTTCAACTGTAACTCAAATTGTAGGTCTAAAACCACCCTCTTTAACTAATAAATCACATAATCTAGTAAAAGCTGAAGGGGTTATTCATATAACGCTATGAAAAAATTTTGATAAAAATAAATGGCTCATTAGATCATCTCTGACCCTTTCTCCTTTAACCCTTATATTATGCCTAACCATATAATTATTCCTTTCACATTTATGCACATAAATGCAAAAACAAACTAGAACCAAACAAATTGTATAAGTTGCCATTGTGCTTGCTTGTAATATCAATTTATTATCTTGATTATTTTGATCAGCCATCTATAACAAACATAATATTAATGCAAATAAGTTAGCATAAATAGAACAATTCTCATATGAATTAACACAAACAACAAAATAACACATATACAAAATAACTAATAACATACCAAAAAAAACCTTAAAAGAGAAAATATTTTTTTTTGAAAATAATACCTTGTAATGTGAGAAATTAACCTAATTTAAAAATCACAAAATATAAAATAAAAATATAATAATATTTAAAAAAAATAGAAGAACAAAATACTACTGCATGTATGAATCAAGATTGATTACCTAAAATTCCCATTCAATATTAAAATTCATAATGGTCATATGCATAATTAGAAATAGAAAACTTATGCTATAAGGAAAAGGAATTTGTTATCTTAAATAGTAAAAAAATGGTGTACTAAGCATAAAGCAATAGAGTTCTGCACAACAACTAGAGAAATTAAATGAGCAGGGACCAATAAGTACATACCAGACTGATTTCTTCATATGATACTGAAAACTAACAAAAAGAAATAGAAAAAATAATCCCAATTTTGATATTTCACTCATTTCATGATTCTAATCGAATTCCTATTTTTTTATTTTCTATTAATATATGAAATAAACAATTTATTATAATTTCTTAAAGCTAGAATATTAATATTTATAGTTATAGAGATTATTTCTAATTTATAGCATCATTGAACAAATTGATGGAAAACAATATATAGGTGGAAAAAAAGAATTGAAATATAAATTGTTGAATTTTTATTCATTTTTGTTCTAATGAAATATAAATTCTAATTTATCCAAAAAAGTCTCGTTAATTAATAAGCATGAAGTGCAGTAACATAATAATAAGCATGAAGTGAACAACAAAAGTTCTTTCATTTACAAAGCATAACAAAAGTTTGCAACAAAATAAAATATGAAGTGTAGTTACATAATAATATTTATTAAAGAAATAAAAAGAAGAAGAAAAAGAACCTATCATGATAGAAATGGATGAGATGAAGTACAGTAGGAGTGATGGATGAAAGAATAGAAATGGATGAAATATACCCTTATCAAACATTTTTATTTTTTGAATTTTCTTTTATATACCTGGAGTTTCTTTTATTTTAATTATACCATTTTTTATTTTACTCTTTGTAATTAATTATTAAATTTATTTTATATTAATTAATGTAATTATTATATTTTTCATTAAAATAGATATTTTTAATTTTCGGTTAAAATTTCTTCAATTCTATATATTAATTCGTTTGCATATAAAACTTGTAATTGTCTATCTACTTCTCTTATTATTCACATTATATTTATTACACAATTTAGATCTAATATATTTAAATTTTATCTGAATTCTTTTATTATGTTCATTTTATTTTATTGATTTATAAAAATTCATACCAAAATTCTATATCAAAATTACTTAGTTTTTCCATTTGATTAATATCTGAGCTATAGTTTTTATCTTTATTCTTTTTAAATATCTTAAACAGTATCCTCAATATGTAACAATTTTAGTAATCTTTTCCATAATGATGAAGATCACGTTCTAACAATTTACTAGTACTTTAGGGTATTATAGACACTGGGTCTGAGTCAACCTCTGTTAGGGTTACCTAATGAAGATAATGCTATTTCAAAAGTAGCAAGAAAGCAGTAGCATTCTATCATTCTCTAGCACTGTGTTTTCAAAAAATATTCCATCATAGGTTTTGAGAGTCAAAAAATGATGCTTTAATGGCATGCATACGTTTCTCTCTCTAGGATGAGTGAAATAAGCAAATCTAAAGGCTTTAGGTTAACTCAAAAATGAGTCACGGCCTTAACTCAAGGGTTAAGACCATGACTCACTTCTAAGTCATAACATGAAAGGGTGACTCACTCTCTTTTCTTTTGGACTATGATTTGAGTCACTAGGCTTGACTCTAGTGAGTCATGGCCTCAGCTCATAACTCACCCTTTTTTCCAGTAAAAGTGATTTTTTTGGACTTTTTTAAAGGGTCATTTTGAGTTAAGGCATTGACTCACCAATCAAGGTTGCGATTGACTTTTTTTTTTCCATAAAAAATTATAGATTTTCCTTGCAAAATAGGGGATTATTTTCAAGATAAAAATTTTCTGCTTTTTTAATCCTAATCCAAGCCATTTAAGGGTAATTATTTCCTTTAAATACATGATAACCAATTTTTAGGAAAAACAATAAAAAATCTAGAGAGAGTAAAAGCAAAAAAAACTATATTTTTTTATCTAGTTTCGAGAACGAATGAAGCAAGAAGAAGAGATAGAAGTATGTAAGAGGCAAACTTATAACTCTTATGTAGATATAAAACTTTCATGCTTGTAAGCTCTTGTGTATAACTAAAACTTTCATTCTTCTAAATATTGGTTTTGAGTTTTTTGTGCATCCTTCATACTCTGTTTTTTAGTTTCTCTCTCTGTATAATGTGTTTTTCTTGTTAGTTTTATGTAAGTGATGTTTTAAAAGTGTGTTTGTGTGCAATATTAAGTTTTATGCATAAATCTTCTATTTATATACAAATTTAGGTGATTTTGGTGCTTATTAGCTCTAACTTTCTCTCTCTAAAACATGTTTCTTTCATATGGTATTTTTGTGCAAATAGTGTTTTTAGGAGTTTTATTATATGTTTTGAGCATTTAAGTTGATTTTGAGAAGCTTAAAAGCCTTTTCATGCATATTTGGGTCTCAAAAGGCAATTTAGAAGTTTTGAAAATGGTTATGGCATTGTTCCAGTTGCCATGTAATCTAAAGGTAACTCATGGCCTTAAGTCATAAGGGTTGTGACTTGCTCCTAACTCATTTGGGCTGTAGGTCCCGAAAAACACTCAAAAAAGGGGGGGGGGGAGGGGGTTGAATTGGGTGTCTTAAAATTTTCTAGCCAAATTTATAAAGGAACAGAATTATATGTAAGTGCAGATTTCTGATAACTTTTCTAACAGAGAATGTAAAAAATGTAAGATAACAATAAAAATAAATTTTGCAAGTTCGTTTTAAACTTCAAATATATTTCTGAAAAGTGTGTTAAATTTATTGTGGATGTTTTAGAAATTCGTTTTACTGAATTTTGAAAATACAAATCTCCAAAATGTAAAATAGAATTGTAGAAGATAGAAAATAGAGCAGAAAAGCATAGCACACACAAAATTTATAGTGGTTCGGCCAACATGCCTACCTCTACTCCTCAAGAATCACTCTTGAGCTTTTTCTTTCCACTCTTAACTATTTTAAGGGCAAGAGTTAAAGCCAATATACAATCTTATGTATATCTACCCACAATCTTTTTTCCAAAGTAAAAGATTAAAACACTTACTAGAATTTCTCTTAGGTTCTAGCCAACCTAACTCACAATCTTTAACAACAATAATTCCTCACAAATAATTACAACAAAAGCTATAATCAATTGAGGATGATATGTAAAGATGAAGTGCAAGATGGAAAGTGAGATTTAAAACAAGTAATCTTTTTCTCTTAAGTGTTTAGAAAATCTTTCCAATATATTTTCTAAACTTCTAAATGATCTAACAATATATATTAATACCAAAAACTTGATTTGAAGAGAGAAAACACAAAACTACCTGTTTGTGACTGTTAGAGAACAGAATAGATGAATCTACCTCTAGCTAGCCGTTATTTAGCTATTTTTTTGTCTTGTAGTGTGAAATAGATTTTCGATCAGAAATTTGTTCGGATTTCTAATCCAAATTCTAATGTCTCTAATTTCTGACGAATCATTTTCTAAAGCATTTTCTAAAAGAAACCAATTTTAACTAAAACTAGGATTTATGACTTAAAAATATTTTTACGCAATTTTGAAACTTAAATAATGAATGCATAAGTGATAAATTGATCCTCAAATTGATCTTACAATTTCATAACCTAATTTTACTTAAACTAAGTTCTTCTTCAACTTGATCTTCATGAATCTATTCAAAAAAATTTCATTTTTGATAATTGCATTAGAAAGATATATAGAGATACATGCAACACATGCTTAGAACATATTTCTTAATAGAGTTTATATAAGATTTGATTATCATCAAAATTTAGATATGGCCTTGCGCCAATATTCTCCCCCTTTTTGATGATGACAAAACCTTAATAGACTCCACTTAGAAGTCTATCTAGGTTAGTTTAAAAAGTTTCCCCTGAATATATGCATGGGATATTTATAGAAAAAATAAAATCTATAAAGTAAGTGTAAATCCCTGCAAAACTTTATATTCTATCAAAATATAAGTATGCTAATGAATTCTGTAAAAATATAACTTAAAATTTTATAAGAAATATTTTTAAAGAAGTCATGGATCACAATGAATCAAATAGCATTAATGCATCAGCATATTAAATTTTCAATAAATATTTTTTCATTAACAAGAAAATTTTCAGAATTTTAACAAATCATTTGGCCATATAGCAAATCATTTAGCCATTTTTCTCCATTTTTAATTATCAATTTTTCATTAACATTTCTCTGCATTTTCTCCCTTATATTTATTCATCAATATTTCTCCGTTATTCTCCCCCTTTTTGTCATCAATCATAAAAGGGAGGGATAATATAATATGCATAAAAACTTAACAAATCCAAACATATATAAAAATCCCAATATCATTAAGAAAAAATTATGCCACAAAATAATCATCCAAAATAACTAAATTTAAAAAAATGAAAGATAAAACCTGTCCATCCTTAATTTTTCCTTCAATGTGGTCGACCGAAGTAGATCATTCCAAAAATAATTATGGACAATAAGGATGAATAATCTAAAAATTAAGTTTTTCATCTTGGATTTTTCAATTTGTTAAGAATGACTATGAAATCGTGAATTTTGGAGTTTGATTTTTGATTTTTTGGCTTGCGATTTTAGGTGTTTTGGTTGTAAAACTTGCCAAAAAAATTATATTGACTGGTTGGTTGCAGCATACATGACAATACCGATGACTTAGTTATACCTATGGTGGCAGTAGCTTGAGGTTGAAAGGATGAAGAAGATACAAAGATAAAACACAAGAACTTGATTTTTTAAGAAGTTAAAACGTAATGTAGGAATTGTAAATTATGAAATATGGGATTTTAAAAGAAAAAAAGAATGGTACGTTTTCCCAATAGAAGAAATAAGATTTGTATAAGAAAAACACAAAGACATGATATTTTAAAAATTTTCAAAGAAAAATTACGTAAGGTGTGAAATGTGAAAGAATGAATTTTTAAAAGATAAAAAGTGAAAAGTGAAAAGCACATATTTCAAAGTTAAAAAAGTTAACTTGTTGGAATAATCAAATATCACAATTTTCAAAGTCAAAAAGTTAACTTTTTAAAAGTAAGGCATAATTTTTAAAGACAAAAGTTAACCCTTTTTAAAGTAACACATTTTTCAAAGACAACAAACCACATTTGTAAAGTGAATCACGTTTTAGCATAAAAGAGTGGATTTGCTTTTTGAATCAAAAAATTAATTTGTTGAAAAATATTTGACTTGAAATTTGTAAAAGTAAAATACACGATTTTTTATTTGGTAAAAAGCAACATTTTGAATTTTAATTGAAAAAAATTAAAGTTTTGAAAAAAGGTTGCCTTAAACTTTAAAAAAGCTGCATTGGAGATTGTAAGTTTGCAAAGACCAAGATTGTGGAAAATTATGAGAGTATAAAATGACATATTTCACCCTATAATTTTTAAATATGCATAAATAGCAATTAGGGATAAAAAAAGATAATATGCAGACATGCATTGTAAAGTAAACCACTCAACCTATCATATCAATTTAATGTATGGCAGTAGAAGTGTAAGGCCCCTAACATGACCCTAATTTAATTTTGGGGATAAATTAGCATGCTATTATGTTAATTGCATGAAAATAAAATATAAGAATATGGTTTAATAGTAATTAAGGATGTAATTGAAGTAAATAGGTATTAATTTGTAATTGTGGCATTTTGGTGGCCAATTGTGAATAAAAGCATTTAACTCAAGGTTAATTTGGAAGATTGAATTAATTGATAGGTTGAATTAAGAAAAAGAGTTAGTGGAGGGGTCATATTATAGCATGCATAAAGGTTTGTGCCATTTGTTTGACATGCAATTTTTCAAGGGACTAAAGAGGGGATTGTTAAGTTGGTATAAAAGGCTTGAGTTAGTGGAATTTGGAGGTGTCAAGTGTTAGTGAGAAATCGGCAGTAAAGAGTGAAAAACCAGAAAAAAATAGATCTTCTTCTTCCTTTTGATTTCCAATGTTTTATCCCAAATGCATTGAGGATGATGTTTGTTGTTTAAGCAAGAGTAAAATGCAGTAAATTAAGGTAATCAAACTCTTAATTTAATCCTCCATCATCTTCATCTTCTTCTTCTTTTCAAGTTAACTTAGAACAACGTAATTGTTGGAAATTTAAATGATGACGGTGATGGTATTTGTGAAGGAGAAGAGGAAGGAAGAAGAAACAAAGGAAAAGGAATTGATAGAGGTTGAAGACTTTGGGTTTATCAGTTAAGGTATGGGAATTTAGGTTGTTCATAATGCATGTGAAATTGATTGCTTGAACTGGGTATGATTTACAGAATTCAAAGTTACATTTTTTTTCTGGATTTTATCGATGTGAGGTTGAAGAAGACTGCCTTGCCGAGTCGTGAATGTCTTCACGAGTCGTGAACCTTTGTCCGACTCGTGAAGCTCTTCACGAGTCGTGAAGTACAGCTTTTCTTCTCCACACGTGAAACTCTTCACGAGTCATGAAGTATATGCCTTTCTTCTCCACTCGTGAACTCCTTCACGAGTCGTGAGATTTGCCCTATTTGCTTCACTCGTGAAGTTCTTCACGAGTTGAACACTCCTTCACGACTGAATGACCTGTCTGGAATGTTTTGCTCGTAAGTTGAGCTATAGAATAGCAAATTGAGTGATTCTTTTTGCATTGAAAAATAGACTTCCATACCTATATTTCATATGAAGAAACCTAAGTTTAAATATGTCTCTAAGTACATGTAATCTAGGGTTGAATCCAGACTTGTTTTCTAGACTCTTCAAGGTAACAGAAATTACAATATTGTGCAGATTGTTGCTATACTTGATAATATGATTTTAAATTGATTGAGATAGATAGTTGCTTATACGATAGTAAAGTTAATTGAATAAGGCATGTAATATGACTATCAATGAAGGATTTATATGAATACAGATGCATTCAATTGTGTATATGAATAAAGACTAGTGATGAAATATCTAACCTATACATGTGATTAGTCTTGTGTATGATGGTCATATGCCAAATTGATATATATACACATGTAAATCCTATGACATGAAAGTGCACATATTGACATGTACCTATGCTATAAAATAGGAACTATAATAGTATGACTTTGGCATGTGTATATGCCCATATGGAAACATATGGATATGCTGTATAGCACATGACTTGAATGATGTTATAGATATATATATATATGTGTTGGAAACATGCTCATAAGAATAAATCAACTATATGCGAATGTACCCACAGGTATGTACATTTATGATTATGTATATGAGTATATGAGCATGTAATTGCCCTATGAGATAGAAGATGAATTAGCATGACTATGAATATGTGAAATGCTTAATGAGAACATGACCAAGTATATGATATGATGATTATATGTCATGCCTATATGTTATGATGCAAACTATATAGTCATACAGATTTGAAAAAGCCAAATGTATAACTTGGCATGTGAAATGTGCATATATCTGATTATGCACCATAGAATTCATAGTTATGTAAGACTATGTATATGTGCACAACAATATACTATGAATATAGTATTGATATGTGAATTGAACACGAATATAGTTCTGCCTGCGATAGAGTTTTAGATGTGGATAGATAGGCGCCTATAGGGAAATTACAGCTGCCATAGTTGGCCCGATTGGGTCCATAGTATATATGATCCCGTTTGGATCATGATCAGCCCCGTTTGGGTACGCTTGACCGGTCCATAGTATAGTTTGGCCCCGTTTAGGTCTATAGATTTGATATCTTCGGATATCCTTCTTTGATACCGATGTGTATCCATAGTTCCCGTTATCCACCGATAAAGCTAAGGCAGGCTAAACGTTATTCATAGTAATGATAAAGAAATTAAACAGTTAAAGTGATTTGACTAAAGATTGATATTGTGGATCATAATGTTGTTTTACCACAGGAATTATGTTTTATTTGAATATGTTTACATGGAAATTGCTGTCTATAAGAATTATGAATATGAGCATAATTGTTACTCTTCTGGGTACAATGATTAGGAACATGGAAGAATATGTTATGCTTTAAAGTATTTGGTATTAAAGACATGATATGTTGCATATGTTATTAATTGTATACATTGTATATGTATGTTTGATGACCTGTGTGTGTGGTCATCCATCTGTAGATATTCCCCACTAAGCTTTATAGCTTAGCACGGGTTATTTTATCCGTGTAGGTTCAAATAGCAAGACTTTTGTTGAGGGACGTTCTTTGCATCAGGAAGGGCCAACCATCGACTTATAACCTTGATGTAGGATATTTTGTAATACAATTATCATATGTTTTGTATATAGGCCAGTTATCTTATGATATGTATAAAACCTTTGCGGAATATTGTAACTCACTAGTAGTAAAGCTAAGACAGAATATGTGTGCATGTGATATACATAAAGTAATATTCATATAGTATAGTATGCATGATACTAGGTATGAAAAGGGAAAACATGAATAGACTTGTAGCACGAATATAAGCGTATGAAATCATATGGCATGATTAATGGCTAAATGATGATTAAATGAACATGTAGTATAAGTATGATTAATAGTATTCATGATGCATGTTTAATGGGGTATTTGCATAGGGGGTGTTACAATTTGTGGTATAAGAGCCCTAGGTTTAGCCTTTTCTGGGTAAAAATGAACCTAGGATTCTATAGTATGATATAGTGTTTTGTTGGCCTGATGCAGAAGTCCCCATTTTTCTTATAGATTAAATATGGAGAGCTCTAGAGATGCATTTGAGGAATCGGCTGAAAGTAACAGGCCGGTTAGAACTAATCCTTCTAATATTGGACCTTCATCCTTCAATCCAAATGTGGTCCCAACAGCCGTTCCTACAGAAGCATTGTTAAAAATATCACAGGATATGGCTCAAGTTCTTCAAAGAATGACAACACCCAAAGCTCCAATTTTTGAAATTAGAAAGCATGGTGCTGAAAAATTTTTAGGCACTAATCTAGAACAGTCTGAAGAAGCTAAATTTTGGCTGGAAAGGCTAGAGAGAATTTTTGATGAAATCAGTTGTCCAGTGAGTCATAAAGCATCTTGTGCTGTGTCTCTGTTATAGGGTGCAGCTTATGACTGGTGGAAGTTGGTATTGAAGCAACCTCAGTTACCAGATCCCCTTACATGGGAATTTTTCACAGCTAAATTCAAGAAAAAGTATGTTACTGAGGAGTATAAGCAAGAGAAGTTAAAGCAATTCCTCCACTTGAAACAGAGAGTTATGTCTGTGGCTGAGTATGAGAAAGAATTCAGTCACCTGTGCAAATATGCTCCTGATGAGATGTTAACTGATGCTTTCAAATGTAGACAGTTTGAAGATGGATTGAATGATCGTATCCAAGAAAAGTTGATTGGGTCTACATCTTTGCAAGTGGTTAACTTCACTCAACTGGTTACAGCAGCCTTGCGAGTTGAAAAGAATGAAATGGCAAAAAAGGAGAGAGAACTGAGAATAGGTGGATCCAAGGGTGGATCTTTCGCAGGAAAGAGAGCTAGAGGAGCACAAGGAAATCAGCCAGCCGAGTCTGGCTATAGTTCTGCAAAAAGGGACAGGAGACAAGAATCTTCTGCAATGTCTAAACAGGGAAAATAAGCTTCAGGGAATCAAAGTGGGGGGCAACCTCCAGTGTGTCCCCATTGTTCTAGGAAACATTGGGGTAGTTGCAGGAAATTATCTGGGGCATGTTTCAAATGTGGTGGTACCAATCACTTCATGGCTAGTTGTCCATCGAAGAGGGAACAGGATGTGGGACAGCAGGGCAGTAGAGAAACTTTTAAATCACCATCTTCAGGTAGAGGCAGGGGAAGAGGACGTGGGGGATCGAGTTATCAGGGATCCCAGTCCAGGAACATTTCTGAATCAGTTGACAGGCCCACAGCTCCAGTTGTTCCTATTCGGGCTTATGCAATGAAAGCTAGAGAGGATCAGAGTCCTCCAGAAGTCATAGCTGGTACATTCTCTCTTTTTGATTCTGATATGCATGCACTTATTGATCCTGGTTCCACTCATTCTTATTTTCGCCCTGGGGATATGGGTAGAAATGAGTCTACTGTTCATGAACTAGAATATGATATTTATGTAACCAACCCTTTGGGTCACAGTGTTGTTGTTAATAGAGTGCATAAACAGTGTCCTATTGTAATTCAAGGGAAAGAATTCCTTGCTGATCTTATTGAGTTACCATTCCGGGAGTTTGATATTATACTTGGTATGGATTGGCTGTCTAGACATCATGCAGTGATTGATTGTGAAGCTAAAACTGTAACTCTCATTGGTACTGATGGTGAAGAAACTTTAGT
This sequence comes from Excoecaria agallocha, assembly GCA_037975025.1. Classification (NCBI taxonomy): domain Eukaryota; kingdom Viridiplantae; phylum Streptophyta; class Magnoliopsida; order Malpighiales; family Euphorbiaceae; genus Excoecaria; species Excoecaria agallocha. The sequence goes on from JBBPFJ010000027.1 coordinate 73,153, forward strand.
ACAGGGCATTCGATCTAAACCCATAGCTAATGTAATATCAGCTATGCAAGCTAAGCGATTTTTGAGAAAAGGGTGTGAAGCTTTCGTAGCACTTGTGCTTGATTCAAGAATAGAAAATGTGAATCTTCAAGAGATTTCAGTGGTGAAAGAGTTTCCTGATGTGTTCCCTGAAGACTTACCTAGTCTTCCACCTGAAAGGGAAGTTGAATTGTCTATAGACATTCTACCTGGTACACCTCCTATTTCGAAGGCACCATACAGGATGGCTCCTTTAGAATTGAAAGAATTAAAAGCTCAGCTACAGGAGTTGCTTGACAAAGGCTTCATTAGGCCTAGTACATCACCTTGGGGGTGCACCGGTTTTATTTATGAAGAAAAAGGATGGGTCTATGAGGATGTGCATAGACTACAGACAGTTAAATAGGGTAACAATCAAAAATAAGTATCCTTTACCAAGAATTGAAGATTTATTCGATCAGTTGAAGGGTGCTGGAGTGTTTTCCAAGATTGATTTACGCTCAGGTTATTACTAACTTCGGGTTAAGGATGTGGATGTTTCCAAAACAGCCTTTAGAACCCGATATGGGCATTATGAGTTTCTGGTGATGCCTTTTGGGTTAACAGATGCACCGGCTACGTTTATGGATCTTATGAATAGGGTGTTTAGACCCTACCTGGATCAGTTTGTTGTTGTGTTCATAGATGACATTTTGGTGTATTCGAGGAATGAAATGGAACATGCTGAGCATTTGAGAATTGTTTTACAGATTCTGAGGGAGAATCAGCTGTATGCTAAGCTGAGCAAATGTGATTTTTGGCTTAAGGAAATTTCTTTTCTTGGTCATGTAGTATCTTCTGAAGGCATCAAGGTGGATCCAGCTAAAATAGAGGCTATAGTGAATTGGAAGCTGCCTCGAAATGTGACAGAAGTAAGAAGTTTTCTGGGCTTAGCAGGTTATTACCGTTGCCTTGTGAAAGGCTTTTCAGTTATAGCCACACCACTCACTAAACTTCTGAGAAAGGGTATAAAGTTTGAGTGGACTGACCGATGTCAAGCAAGTTTTGATCATTTGAAGAAATTTCTGACAGGGGCTCCAGTTTTGACACAGCCAGTTACAGGAAAGGAGTATGCTATGTATAGTGATGCTGCTAGAGTTGGCTTGGGTTGTGTGTTAATGCAAGATGGCAAAGTAATTGCCTATGCATCTAGACAGTTGAAGCCACATGAACAAAATTATCCAACCCATGACCTAGAGTTAGCAGCAGTAGTGTTTGCCTTGAAAATTTGGCGACATTATTTGTATGGGGAAAAGTACAGAATCTATACAGATCACAAGAGTCTCAAATATTTGCTCACTCAAAAGGAACTTAACTCGAGACAGCGAAGATGGTTAGAACTGTTTAAAGATTATAATTGTATAGTGGATTACCATCCAGGCAAAGCTAATGTTGTAGCCGATGCCTTGAGCCGTAAGATGATGGCTGCTATGATTGCACATCGCTGTAGATGGAAAATTGCTTACGACGGTGCTTTAATAGCACAGTTGAAAGCTAGACCTTGTTTGAGGCAAACAGCGATTGATGCACAGAAACATGATGAAAAGTTGCAACAGATTTTGAAGTCTTTACATGAAAGGACCCAGTCTGAGTACTCAGTGAAAGAAGATGGGGGTATGTATTATCAGAATCGATTGTATGTTCCTGATGACAAAGAATTAAAGAGAACAGTATTGAAAGAGGCTCACAATACAGTATTTACTATGCACCCTGGTGGGAACAAGATGTACCAGGATTTGAAACAAAGTTATTGGTGGCCTGGCATGAAGAAAGGTATGGTAGCCTATGTTTCCAAATGTTTGACTTGTCAGCAGGTAAAAGCAGAGCACCAGCTACCCTCTGGTTTGTTGAACCCCATTCCAATTCCACAATGGAAATGAGAGGATATCACTATGGATTTTGTAACAGGATTGCCCTTTACACAGAAAAAGCATGATGCTGTTTGGGTTATAGTTGACAAGCTGACTAAATCAGCTCATTTCATACCAGTTCGGATGGACTACCCTATGGATAAGTTGGCAGAACTTTATGTAAATGAGATTGTTAGACTACATGGCATTCCGGTGTCAATAATCTCTGATCGAGATCTGAGATTCACATCAAGATTTTGGCAGAGTTTGCAACAAGCTTTGGGAACTCAGCTTCGTTACAGTACATCATTCCACCCTCAGACGGATGGGCAATATGAACGGGTTATTCAGATTCTAGAGGATATGATGAGAGGATGTGTTTTGGAGTTTGCAGGGAGTTGGGATAGGTATCTACCATTAATGGAGTTCGCCTACAATAATAGTTATCAAAGGAGCATCGAGATGGCACCATATGAGGCCTTGTATGGCCGAAAATGTAGAACTCCTGTTTACTGGACTGAATTGTCTGAGCGCAAAGTTATTGGTCCTGATATTGTCAAAGACACAGAAGGAAAGGTGCAAGTTATCAGGCAAAGATTGAAGGAAGCTAGTGATAGACAGAAGTCTTATGCTGATTTAAAGAGAAGAGATATTGAATATCAAGTGGATGACAAAGTGTTTCTGAAAGTTTCCCCTTGGAGAAAAGTATTGAGATTTGGGAAAAAGGGTAAGCTAAGTCCAAGGTTTATAGGCCCATATGAAATTCTTCAAAGAGTTGGGCCAGTGGCATATAGATTGGCTCTCCCTATGGAACTAGCCAAACATCATGATGTGTTTCATATTTCTATGCTTCGAAGGTATCGATTAGATGAATCCCATGTGATACCAGTTCAAGATGTGCAAGTACAGCCAGATTTCGCTTATGATGAAGAACCTATAGCAATTCTGGCTAGAGAAGTTAGACAGCTTAGAAATAAGCAAATTCCACTTGTTAAAGTACTCTGGCAACATCATGATATACAAGAAGTTACCTGGGAGCCAGAAGCAGCTATGAAGGAACAACATCCTCACTTATTCCAAATAGGTATGAATTTCGGGGACGAAATTCTTAAGGGGGAGAGAATTGTAAGGCCCCTAACATGACCCTAATTTAATTTTGGAGATAAATTAGCATACTATTATGTTAATTGCATGAAAATAAAATATAAGAATATGGTTTAATAGTAATTGAGGATGTAATTGAAGTAAATAGGTATTAATTTGTAATTGTGGCATTTTGGTGGCCAATTGTGAATAAAAGCATTTAACTCAAGGTTAATTTGGAAGATTGAATTAATTGATAGGTTGAATTAAGAAAAAGAGTTAGTGGAGGGGTCATATTATAGCATGCATAAAGGTTTGTGCCATTTGTTTGACATGCAATTTTTCAAGGGACTAAAGAGGGGATTGTTAAGTTGGTATAAAAGGCTTGAGTTAGTGGAATTTGGAGGTGTCAAGTGTTAGTGAGAAATCGGCAGTGAAGAGTGAAAAACTAGAAAAAAATAGATCTTCTTCTTCCTTTTGATTTCTAATGTTTTATCTCAAATGCATTGAGGATGATGTTTGTTGTTTAAGCAAGAGTAAAATGCAGTAAATTAAGGTAATCAAACTCTTAATTTAACCCTCCATCATCTTCATCTTCATCTTCTTTTCAAGTTAACTTTGAACAACGTAATTGCTGGAAATTTAAATGATGACGGTGATGGTATTTGTGAAGGAGAAGAGGAAGGAAGAAGAAATAAAGGAAAAGGAATTGATAGAGGTTGAAGACTTTGGGTTTATCAGTTAAGGTATGGGAATTTAGGTTGTTCATAATGCATGTGAAATTGATTACTGGAACTGGGTATGATTTACAGAATTCAAAGTTACATTTTTTTTCTGGATTTTATCGATGTGAGGTTGAAGAAGACTGCCTTGCCGAGTTGTGAATGTCTTCACGAGTCGTGAACCTTTGTCCGACTCGTGAAGCTCTTCACGAGTCGTGAAGTACAGCTTTTCTTCTCCACACGTGAAACTCTTCACGAGTCGTGAAGTATATGCCTTTCTTCTCCACTCGTGAACTCCTTCACGAGTCGTGAGATTTGCCCTATTTGCTTCACTCGTGAAGCTCTTCACGAGTTGAACACTCCTTCACGACTGAATGACCTGTCTGGAATGTTTTGCTCGTAAGTTGAGCTATAAAACAGCAAATTGAGTGATTCTTTTTGCATTGAAAAATAGACTTCCATACCTATATTTCATATGAAGAAACCTAAGTTTAAATCTGTCTCTAAGTACATGTAATCTAGGGTTGAATCCAGACTTGTTTTTAGACTATTCAAGGTAACAGAAATTACAATATTGTGCAGATTGTTGCTATACTTGATAATATGATTTTAAATTGATTGAGACAGATAGTTGCTTATGCGATAGTAAAGTTAATTGAATAAGGCATGTAATATGACTATCAATGAAGGATTTATATGAATACAGATGCATTCAATTGTGTATATGAATAAAGACTAGTGATGAAATATCTAACCTATACATGTGATTAGTCTTGTGTATGATGGTCATATGCCAATTTGATATATATACACATGTAAATCCTATGACATGAAAGTGCACATATTGACATGTACCTATGCTATAAAATAGGAACTATAATAGTATGACTTTGGCATGTGTATATGCCCATATGGAAACATGTGGATATGCTGTATAGCACATGACTTGAATGATGTTATAGATATATATATATATATGTGTGTTGGAAACATGCTCATAAGAATAAATCAACTATATGCGAATGTACCCACAGGTATGTACATTTATGATTATGTATATGAGTATATGAGCATGTAATTGCCCTGTGACATAGAAGATGAATTAGCATGACTATGAACATGTGAAATGCTTAATGAGAACATGACCAAGTATATGATATGATGATTATATGTCATGTCTATATGTTATGATGCAAATTATATAGTCATACAGATTTGAAAAAGCCAAATGTATAACTTGGCATGTGAAATGTGCATATATCTAATTATGCACCATAGAATTCATAGTTATGTAAGACTATGTATATGTGCACAACAATATACTATGAATACAGTATTGATATGTGAATTGAACACGATTATAGTTCTGCCTGCGATAGAGTTTTAGATGTGGATAGATAGGCGCCTATAGGGAAATTGCAGCTGCCATAGTTGGCCCGATTGGGTCCATAGTAAATATGATCCCGTTTGGATCATGAACAGCCCCATTTGGGTTGAAAGGCTACCCCATTTGGGTATGCTTGACCGGTCCATAGTATAGTTTGGCCCCGTTTGGGTCTATAGATTTGATATCTTCGGATATCCTTCTTTGATACCGATGTGTATCCATAGTTCCCGTTATCCACCGATAAAGCTAAGGCAGGCTAAACGTTATTCATAGTAATGATAAAGAAATTAAATAGTTAAAGTGATTTGACTAAAGATTGATATTGTGGATTATAATGTTGTTTTACCACAGGAATTATGTTTTATTTGAATATGTTTACATGGAAATTGCTGTCTATAAGAATTATGAATATGAGAATAATTGTTACTCTTCTGGGTACAATGATTAGGAACATGGAAGAATATGTTATGCTTTAAAGTATTTGGTATTAAAGACATGATATGTTGCATATGTTATTAATTGTATACATTGTATATGTATGTTTGATGACCTATGTGTGTGGTCATCCATCTGTAGATATTCCCCACTAAGTTTTATAGCTTAGCACGGGTTATTTTATCCATGTAGGTTCAAATAGCAAGACTTTTGTTGAGGGACGTTCTTTGCATCAGGAAGGGCTAACCATCGACTTATAACCTTGATGTAGGATATTTTGTAATACAATTATCATATGTTTTGTATATAGGCCAGTTATCTTATGATATGTATAAAACCTTTGCGGAATATTGTAACTCACTAGTAGTAAAGCTAAGACAGAATATGTGTGCATGTGATATACATAAAGTAATATTCATATAGTATAGTATGCATGATACTAGGTATGAAAAGGGAAAACATGAATAGACTTGTAGCACGAATATAAGCGTATGAAATCATATTGCATGATTAATGGCTAAATGATGATTAAATGAACATGTAGTATAAGCATGATTAATAGTATTCATGATACATGTTTAATGGGGTATTTGCATAGGGGGTGTTACAAGAAGGATAAAAAGTAACATTTTCACATGCAAAATTCGTCATAGAAATTCACATACGAATTTCTAAACATACAGTTCACTCAAAAGAATTTTGTATGAATTTCTGCGTGATTTTTTCAAACAAAGTTTTGATAGCAATGTACCTTTGGACATTTTCAGCCAAAAATATTGAGCAACAATATAGATGGAACCTTGCAGAGCCATTTGAAATTTTTATCTTCAATCTCGAACCAAGAAAGAAAAACTTCTTCTATATTTGCTTCTCACTGTATTATGCATCTTTTGGAGTGTTTTGAAGCAATTCTTTCCAAATTATAATTTTTTTGATGGTAACAAAGGTTGATTTGAATCCAAGAAGCAATGTATTTTAAAGATTGGAGTTTTATTTTTGTGGATCAAAATGAGGATGACTTGGGTATGAGAACCGAAGTGGCTTGAATGGAATGAGATGTTTAGGTTGTCGGAGAAGGTGCCAGTGGTGGTCAAAGAAATCGAAGAGCATGCCATTTTGCCACCATTTTTTATCAGCCCATTGATAGTGTGATTTTGGCAATAGAGAAGGAAAATGAAGATAGAGAAACAAAGAACGTTGCTTTAAAGAAATGAGAAACAAAGAACGTTGCTTTAAAGAAATGAACAACTATTTGAAAATTTTAAGAAATGAATGGTTTTAATCCCAAATGAATGAATTTTTTAACTTAAACAAAATTTTTAAGAAACCATGTCACTTTATCAAAATAAATAAAAAAATCAATGAAGTGGTTTGAGCATTGAAAAAAAAATTATGCATGTTCATGTAATGATTACACATAGGAGAGATGAAAATTTTAAATTACCAAGACACGAGAACTAAAAATAAGAGAAATGTTAGGGCTGCCCCTATATAATTTTAAAACAACACACATAATGCTTAGGGGTAACAAAGACAATTTACATAAATCTTGACTATGGCCTCTATCTTAAACTTCTTTAACATGTAAACCCTTCTTTAAAAATAAATTCCAGCAGACCATAGATGAAAAATCACATCTCAAAAAATTACAATTTTCTCTTAGAGATTTAAAGAAAATGCACCTTTTTAGAGAGAAAATTAATGCTCAAATATATCCATTTCAAGTCTTTTTTTTAGCTGATAAGGTTTGTCTTTTTTCTTCTTAATTGTTGCCTTGAGCCATCATTTCAAGTTTTCTTGCTCATCCAATTTTGTTTTAAACATCTCACAAGACTCACGCATGACTCTTCCTATCATTTTTTTACTCCTTTTTTGATTGAATTTCAGGATTGTTTTCCATGTTGGCATACCTTGCATACATGGTGTTTATCAATCTTTATTTTTGGCATTCCCTTCACCAAATCTTTTTTTATTAGCTTTTCTAATACATGAAAGCCTATATATCTCAATTTTTTAAAGTAGATATATCCAAATCTTTACTCTTTTAGAATAGATTTTCCTGTTTCAACATCTTTTACTATTTTCTATTATTAGCAAAACTAACATAACCACTTTCAAAATTTTTTTTATTTTAGAAAACAAAGTTCTATCCCATATAATATGCCTAGAGCAGCCGTTATTCATATACCATTTTTCTATCTTGGTACCCTTTATTAAAATATGCAAAAAAATCAAGTATTTCTAGGTACCCAACATTTTTTGGGTCCTTCATGGCTAGTAACATATTTGCAAAATTTTTAACAACCCATTTATGTTTGGTAGAATTAGCATTCTTTTTATAATAACAAAATTTTGAAATATGACATTTTCTACAACAATAAAAGCATGTAGCAGAAGAGCTAGTTACCATTTTATCAGATGAGTATTGCTTATACCTTTTTTGGGTGCATTTTCTGTTATAATTTTTTGATGTACTCGCATGAGAATTATGGACAAATTTTGTATTTAGATGTTTAACAGAATTCTCATTACAGACACAAATCTTTTTTTCTATTTCATTGCATTTTTCTTGCAAAGTAACAAATTTACCTTTCAAAACAGAATATTCATTTTTCATTTTAATTTCTGTTTCCTTTGCATTTTCATGTTCTATACATAATGCATCAAAATTCTTTTTCATTTCACTATGCGTCTTTTTAAGAATGAGATATTTGTGATGCGAATTCTCAAAACATTCAAGCATTCTTTCATATTCATCACCATTTTCATTTGAATCATAATTTAAATCAAAATCACTTACCTCATAATTTTCTGAATCATTTTTAGGTTGACTTCTATTATCAGCATCTGAATTAGAATTTTGATCTTCACGATCAGAAATTGGCATCAGACCAACATCATCAGAATTTGTAGATTATGGTTCACTTATGCTTGAATCTTCACTGTCACTCCATGTAGCTTTCATAGCTTTCTTTCTAAACTTTTTCTCCTTTCTTTTTAGATTGGGGCAATTAGGTTTGATTTGACTAGGTTTGTTACATTCATAACAAACTACTTCTTCAGATTTTGATGAGTTTTATGCTTTGTGATGAGAGAATTTCTGATGTTGCTTTCTGTATGATTTTTTGCCTTTTCTGTACAACTTTTTTAACTTCTTTGTAATTAAAGCCATCTCATCATCACCTGTAGAATAATCACTTCCAAATTCTTCGTTGAGAGCAATAGCTTTTATTTTTGTTTCTTTTTCTTTTTCTGCATCTTGAGACTTAATGTAAAGCTCATGAGAAATAAGAGATCTGCAAACATTATCAAAATTTAAAGTGCTAAAATCCTTATCTAACAAAATTGATGCTTTTTCTTCCCATCTAGGTGTGAGACCTCTAACAAGCTTAGCAATTTTATTTTGTTCATCAAGTTTCTTACCAAGAGCTTTAATTTCATTAGTTAATTTAACATACATGTTTATTACCTCAGAAATTGACTCTTTTGGCTTCATTTTGAATGCTTCATAGTCTACCATGAAAGCATGAAGTCTGGTGTCTTTAACTTGATTCGTACCTTCATAAGTTGCTTCCAGCTTTTCCCAGATTTCTTTAGCTATATCACATCCAGAAACTCTATTGAATTCATTTTTGTGTAGCGAATAGAAAACTACACTCATAGCTTTAGAATTTAGCTGCACTTTTCTCTTTTCAGCTTCTGTGAAACTCTTTTTTGGTCTTAGGAACAGTAGCAGATTCTGAAGCTCCTACCTTATCAAAAATCTTTCGTGGATACTCATATCCATCTTCAATAATATCCCAACAATCCATATTTTGAGATTGGATAAAGTGCCTTATGACAACCTTTCAAAAAGGATAATTTTCATTGCTAAACATAGGAGGACGATGGACAAAATGTCCTTCTTTGAATGGAGTAGCAATTTGAGAACTACTTGATTCGGCCATTTTTAGGATCACTCAAGGTTGTTAAACCTTAGGGAATAGAGAACGACTTTGATACCAAATGTAGGTCCTCAAAAACACTCAAGGGGGGTGAATTGGGTGTCTTAAAATTTTTTTGCCAAATTTTTGAAGGAACAGAATTTGTATGCAAGTGCAGATTTCTTATAGCTTTTCTAATAGAAAATGTAAAAAATTCAAGATAACAATAAAAATAAATTTTGCAAGTTTGTTTTAAACATTAAATATATTTATGAAAAGTGTGTTAAATTTGTTGTGGATGTTTCAGAAATTTATTTTACTGAATTTTAAAAATATAAATTTCCAGAATATAAAACAGAATTGTAGAAGATAGAAAATAGAATAGAAAAGCATAGCATACACAAAATTTATAGCGGTTCGGCCAACATGCCTGCCTCCACTCCTTAAGAATCACTCTTGAGCTTTTCTCTCCACTCTTAACTCTTTTAAAGGCAAGAGTCAAAGACAATATAAAATCTTATGCATATCTATCCATAATCTTTTTTCCAAAGTGAAATATTAAAACACTTATTAGAATTTCTCTTAGGTTCTATCCAACCCAACTCACAATCTTTAACAACAATAATTCCTCACAAATAATTACAACAAAAGCTATAATCAATTGAGGATGATATGTAAAGATGAAGTGTAAGATAGAAAGTGAGATTTAAAATAAGTAAGCTTTCTCTTAAGAGTTTAGAAAATCTTTCCAATATGTTCTTGTTGGGAATTATGAGTTACATGCTTCACATACATAAGTGGAATTTAAACTTTTTAACCAATAGATCTGATCTTGCCATGAATTTACAATATAAATATTAATGAGAATAAAAAAATCACCTTTGATTTTTATTAAACAGTTGATTTTCCTTCTCACCGGGTTGTCATAAACCATAATGTCCAAAATTGAATACCTCCAATGAGTAATCCACATTAGAGAAGGAATAAATGAACCAAGAATGGAGGAACCACAAGGTTGGCCGAATTCCCCTTGATGCTAGCAAGGGGGTGGCAGCTAGGGTTTTTTTGAGAGGGAGAAATTCTTTTCTCTTAATTGTTCACTTAACCCTAAAATCCCTATTACTTGGATTTTTATAGTTAGGTTAAAAATCCAACTTCATAATAGGATTGGGCTCTTTAAAATTGCTGGAGAAATATTAAATGGGATTCTGGAATTATTAATAATTTATTTGGGCTCAATTAAATCCAATTTAAATCCTTTCACAAAAGACTATGCATAAAACCCACAAACTAGGCCCTTTATGCATACACTTGGATTTAATCACACAAATTAATTCCAAATCCATCCAAATTAAATATGTAGGTTCCATAATACTTATGAAATATATTTAATTTTTTTGTCCAAGAATTAGGTCTCTAAGGCCTTCTATCAGAAGTTGTCATGAAACCCTTCATCTGGAGGGTTTCTGCTCCAATACCAATTATTTAGGCCTCTTTAATTTCTCCAATGGATCTATTAATTATTATATCGACCCTAAAATATTTATAGTCTAATAATAATTAATTATGAAATACAATATTTTAATTAGGTCCATTTTACAAAATATTTCTAAAAAGTTCTGCGAATAATTCTACTTGATCATAATTAATTAAACTCTTTAATTAATTATTCTCTTATTTATCTCTCTTATCCCATAATAATATCAAATATTATTATCCTTGTCATTTTACCATTTTATCCTTTACTCTATATGTGTGTGACCTATTGGGTTCTTGTCTATATTGGCAGTATAATATGTAATTATGATTTCTATTCAAAACTCACATGATTTGAACTTTTTTTAAATCATTTTATCAATCCTTATTGATATTTATGATACACTATTATACAAATCATGAGCGGCTTCTAGCTAAGCATCATGACTATCCAAGTATCAGGAAAGTCAAATGGTTTGACTATACCCTTCCATAGAAATAGTTACCATGTAATTGCTCCTTTCACCACTCTTATCTCAATTAGATTTTGAGTATGGATTTCTGTCAACTCATATAAATCTGATTATGTATGTTCTATTAATTTAATCATTGTTCCCAAAATGCCCTTCATGGATCCCTATCCATCTTGGCATATTACTATGGCCAGAGATACTCTAAACAAGGTAATTATAGAATCATGCGAGATAACTTTCCTTAATAAATCTGGGATGGTGAATCCTTTATCAATCACTCAACTATCTTCAAGTAGGTCATGATATACCTAACCTCCTAACTATGTTCACCCCCAGTTGGAAGTAATCAGTTATGGAGTCAAAGTATACCACTTGCTACTTAAGATAACTTTGGTGATCTCAAGTCTAAGGATACTTGCACATCCGCTATGAAGAGATTCCTCATTGACATAGATTTAATATCCATGTGAGGATTCTCTTTGCAGGTCTTCAATGAACTTATTCTTCTAACAAGCATCCACATGTTAGCTTTGATTATCTTCCATAAGTACAGTTATAAGAACCACTGCTTGAACCATTCAAAAAGCATAACATGTGCTAGTCTGTCTGAATTAACAATGTCCTATCTTATTAATTCTATGACTAGTGATATTTAGATATTAACATATTTGCATGCAATAGACATCTCATATCATGAACACTTTCATGATTGCCTTTGCACTATGATTATACTATCAAGAACTTCATTTATTAATTTAAGATTTACAAACTTATGTATTTAAACATAGCATTAATAAATGAATGATGCCTTTTGTTAAGAATATGAATTTATACATATGAAATACATCCCTTTTACATGGGCTCTAGGGCATACTCTCTAACAGTTTTAAATCTAAATTCTGGTATAATAATGATGATTGATAAGATAGTTGATGTTAAACCATGTGATGGAATCAACTTGCACCTTGAAATGATTGATTAGTTTACACTTTGGCTTTGGTTCACTTGAACCAGTTCGAGTATTTTTGCCATAAGTTGGTCAATAGACCTTTAGATTAAGTAATTATAGTTCCATTAGAATCTTAAGACATAGGAATTCAAATTTCATGAAGATCTCTAGAGCTAATTCTTCCCCTAAGATGCTAAAAAATGACCTAAGATTTTAGTGTCTACTGCTAGCCTAGTTTTGGACTAGCTTGGCTATTTTTGTTATATCTCCTGATTTTTAATTTTTATTTACATTATTTTTGATGTTTTAGAAAATATAAAAAAAGAGAAATAACTTTTTAAAAGAACACTTTGCCTGAAAATACCATTTGATCGGTCTAAAATGATGTGCCATTTACCCTAGAAAAACTATATGCAAAATTCGATGGGCAGAATGGTGCACATGACTGAGACCATTTTGTCTCAACCATATGGACCCTTATATATCGATTAAAATCATTATATATGATTAAGACCAATTTGTTTCAGCTGTGTGCCCCTGTGTTGCAACTTATACTTGATTATTAGTCCCTGAAATGTCACTAAATTTTATCAAACTTTCTCGGATGCTTATGAAACCTTATAAGAACATAGTTGGTGTTAATATATGTTGTAATAAATATGAAATAAGTGATTTAGCATTAAAATATAGATTGAAATAAAAGTATATAAGGTGAGCAATGGATATTGCAAGGTTTTTAATATAGCTTACCTTAATGCTTGTGTTATTAAATTGTATCTTGAAGGTTGAGGTGTAGGTGAACATAAATATGCTAAGAACTATGCAATTTGCATTTTAACCATAAAAGTAATGGTGTATATCTGGTATGTGATGGTTGGAAAGCAATGTATGTCCATATTTTTGGATATTATGTTTTAATATGAGTATGGCCTGCTAGAGTTTGAGTTATGGGTAAATAGGCATGCCTAGAAGGGTTGTAATTGCTATTCTATTAGATACTATGGTGTCTTTTGTTAGAGGTTATACCTCTTCTGTTAGAGTCATATGTCTCTTCTAATTTTTGATTCTGATGATTTTTGATTTAGGGGTAGTGTTTCTTCTGCATATATAATAATGGTACCTTATGCTTTGTTATCCATTACCCACTTTTTAAAATAATAACCATCAATTTCTAAGTTGTATTGATTTATATTTATTCTATTCTATCCTAATAAATTGTTTGACCTGTTTAGATTCCAATAAAATCTAGTAAAACTCTGGTAATTTTCTTGGTTTTTTTGAATTATATTCTGAATGTTTTCTCAGATTAAGTAGCCAAGAATTATTATCTTATTAATGATTTTAGGAGTCTAACAATGTATTTTAATTTTGGTTTTTTAAATATTGTAATTATGTTGATTGGATTTTTTATGCAAGTACTATAAGAAGTCGTTATTATGTATATTTATGTTAACCCATATTAAGTTTTATGCTTAGCACGATAGCTTTTCTTATGTTCAGGTGTTAGAACTTGATTGAAGTGCAAGTTAGAGTAGGGACAGCTGAAGTCAGTCAACATAAAAAGTTAGGATTTTAAGTTTTCTATTTATTTTAACATCTAAATTGTAATATTTTTAAAGGTTTTTGTAAAAGTAATTTCATAAATTAAAAATATACCTAGGGATAGTTAGGGATTTCTACTTATTAACTAACATGTTTTATAGGTTGGTTCAAGCATCCATATATTTTCCTAAGGGGTATAAGGGTGTGACAATTTAGTGGTATCAGAGCTTAAGTTTAGGTGATTCTGGCCTAAATTGAGCTTCAGTAATCTATATGTGCACAAGTCAGTTATGTTGTTGGCTTACTGCATTTTTTCCAATTATCTCTTCTGTCAATATTCTGATAGAGTTGTAGTATAATAGTAATTTAGGATGTGGTTTCTGTTAATTTGCTTGATTTGAATCATATTCTTTCTATTCTAATTTATTCCTAATTTTTAGAGGTTGCATTTCTAGTTCTTTAAAACGAGACTCTGATAAAGACAATTCATGGCATGCCAATAACACTATTTATGTAGTATTTGATCTTAATAGTGCTTATGATTGACTACTCTTATTTAGAGTAGTGGGGTATGTTACGTAAGTTTATGAGAAGTGAAGTTCCTAGAAAGTTGTTAATAATATGTATGTATATTTAATAATGATGTACTTATCTTTAATGATTTTAACTTAATCATGAAGTATAGATTAGCAAATATGAGGGATTGGTGTTTTACTTTCTAAATTGTGTTACGACTGGATATATATTAAGATTTCTTATTAAGGAAATAAGAAAAAAATCTTTAATTAAAGATGAGTTTATTGAACTATTAGCCTACAAAAAAAATTTAATGTTGATCATATATTGGGTTGATAAGCATTATATTATTAAGGATCATGTTTTTCTAAGCTAGTTACTTATAGAGTTCAGATTTTATGGGTTTAATATTTTACGAAATTTGTTTAGATTATTAGTTAATATAATTTCGATATTATAAGACTATAAGTTTTCATATAGAGGTACATCACTCTATAAGTTTTTGTATGTAACCTTAACATAGTAAGGTAAAAGATTTAATATGTTTCTTGAAGGAATTGTTTAATTACTCATTAAGGTTATCTTGTAAACCTTTTAAGATTTATAGTACTATGTGGAACAAGATTAGTTGGGTTAAAAGATTTAAAAATTTTATGTTTTATCTTAAGAATTCGTAAGTAAGGATTTCATGTAATCTAACAAGATTAATCAGGCATTACTGTTTGTATCATTTATTTATTTTAAATCATATACTCTAGAGAATGTAAGAAGGAACATAGGTATGATTAGCATAAAGACTAGTAATAATGCTCAGTTATAGTGAGATGACCTAAAATCTAAAGGATAAACTAATACATTTAATCTTCGTTAGAGCAATACTTCGGTTCATTTTGGAACTTTTATCTTAATTTGTGGTGAGATACAGTGTTGCAGATACTTTTATGATCTTTTGGTACTTTTAGTAATCCCAGATGTTGGGATGCTTTAGTCATTCCAAATTAGTAATAACTTGGAAAAGAAAGAGCTGGATCAATTTGTTGTAGGAATAAAAATTTGAAACTTTTAATGGTACAAGGAAAAGTGTTGTTTAAAGTATGCATTAAAATCAATCTTTTACTACAATACATGAGATTGATTGGTTTTCATTGCATGATACTTCTCATTAGTTAGTGTGTTCTAAAGTGTTACTCTTAAGTTAAAGACTCATTGGTATTTCTGCAAACCATTTTACTGATTGTATAGAATCTATTTATGTTATATAACCATATGAAAATATAATTGACAAGCTATGTTTACAAATTTTTAACAATTGAAATAAATGTAAATTAACACTAAATATAATTTAAACTAATGCAGTAAAATGGAGTATAAATGACTTGGAATGAACAATAACTAAAAGTGTTACTTGGAAATCAAATCCTCCCCATACCCAATGTAAGATTCATTTTAACATAAGATTATATATTTCAGATGTTGACAACCCATCTAAACCAGTTTTCATTCAGGAGCCAACTACTCTAACTACCTAATTTTGCATTCTGGAACCAACCAAATAGCTAGCATAAACACTGGTCCCAATACCTACATATGAATTAGCTTCCCATTTTGGAGACAACCAATCAAATAGCATTCATTTTCCTCTCTATTTCTAATCTACAACATATAAACCCTGGATCTAATAGCCCCAATTTTGTCATTGCCATAAAAAATACAAAACATGTGTGTAAAAATAGAGCATACATGATATATATATATATATATATATATATATATATATATATATATATATATATATATATATATATATATATATATATATATATATTAAATAAGCTTAAATCTATCAACTTGAATAAGATTAATAGCATAAATACAGAGGTATATGACCGAGACACTTTGGTCTTAGCCCTATGCAATCAATTAAAAAAGTATTGTAGCATCAGCATATGGTTGAGACACTTTGGTCTCAACTGTGCACACCCTTTTGAACTGAACAACTTTAAATTTTGCATTGGACACAGTGAAAACAAATGGTCTCAACTGTGCACTTAGGTGAAATAGTGCGGATTGGTGATTTTATAAGGCACACGGTTGAGACAATTTGGTTTATGCTGTGTGCAAGTTAATTTTTTGCACAAAAGTCAAAATTACACCATTAAACACATAAAACTTCATAAATCTTAAAATTAACCTATTTGGCACAAAAAGAGGAATTTAATACCTAAAATATGAAAAGCATGCAAAATAAGATATAAACATGGAAAAAAATTACACTACAATTAAACAATAAATTAGAGTTATCAAATACCCCACACTGCATTTTCTTGCCCTCGAGCAAATGAATAGACCACATTCTCGCATAACCAAACTTAAAGAGAGAAATCACAAATTTAGAAAAAGCTAAATAACACTGTAATAGAAGTCACTAACCGTCATCCCAAACCAAAATAAATTCAAAGTAAATCGTACTAGCTAGTCTCTTGGTATGTGTGTGTTAGGCCTAAATAAGTATGATACTTTTGAATTCTAAAACTCTAGTGCAATTTGATAACTAAGAAAAGAATTTGTATGCAAATTTTTACATACGCAGTTTCACATTTGGAACTCAAAAGATGTTATAGGCCTCTCATTTACCACTGAAATCTGAAGGTAATCTCTATAAATAACTCTAAATAAAGTAAGATCATTAGGCTTAGATGGGTTGTAACATGGTCAGGGTATGGCAAATAAAGGAAAGTAAAGGATATGCAAATTAGAAAAACCATTCACTAATTCCACTTGCCCTATTCAAACTCCAAAAATTTGAGCTAAACTCTACCCTTACTTGATTCAAAAAAATTCCTAAATGCTAGACTACCTAGAATGCAGAATATTATTACCCAAACAGAGATTTCTCAGAGAAGGAAATCATAAAAAATTCTCGCTATGAGTGAATTTGCTTAATTAAACTTTAAGAGCTAAAATTCCTTATCAAAACCACAAAGGTACCCCACATTTATAATGAACTATAAATCAAAAAATTTATTTCATTTTATTTTATTTCTTTTTCTTTTTTTATTTTTTATGTTATGGCCTACTAACATTCTGAAAATATTTTTAGACATTTGCAAAGTATCCTATTTCTAACATTCTTCTCAAAATACAACCCTCATCTCTACATTAATCCCCAAAAAATTTCCATACTCTTAGAATGGCTAATTCTATAAGGGTATGATAAAAGGCTTTTAGGTTAGGGAAGATCAATTGAGTGTAAACAAAAATTATAGAATTGGCATGCATATAGTATGCCTCAATTGGCTTAAAGTGTTTCATAAGGGATATAACGTTTATAAAGGGTAGGTTAAAATTCTTTTAGAGGCTCAGCAATGAGATTCTGCCTAAGTCATTTCTAGCTTTATTTTTGAATTGTTTTGAATGCTTTAAAGGGTGATGAGGAAGGTTCTAGCACTCTAGAATTCCCACCTGATCACCTTCATGCACTAATTTTTCTTTTTTTTAAATAATCCTAAATTATGCATTTTAATTGGAGACCTACTGGTATTGATCTAATTAAACCTAAATGAAAAGGCAAAATAATTAATAACTAAATACTTTCCAGTCATTTAACTACCCTAAATAAGTTTTTCTAATTCTAAGTTTGAGCTATTCACAACGAGAACAAATCAAAGGGCAAACTAGGCTACTAATGTTCAAGTGTTTACTAACAACCAAAAATAATAGAATAAAAGAAAAACATGAACAAGAATACTAAAATAAAACAAAACCTATAATAAAAAGAACTAAAAAGAAAAATAAAGTAAAAAACCAAACTAAACATAGACTAAAAAAATAAAAACATAAAATAACAAAAGATAAAGATATTATATAATTTAAATAAGTTCCAATAAAACCTAAATAACTACTAAAAGTACGATAAACATAAAAATTAAAACTACTATAGTTAGTAAACAAAATAACCAATAGAATAAGTTCATCTCCAAAATACCCTCACCTTACTATTAAAATTTTGCTGTCCTCAGCAAAATAAAATTAAAATAGTCAGAAAAAATTAAGGTTGAGGAAATCCATAAACAAATCACTCTTGTAGAGGTAGAGGAGGAAAATTGTGATCAAAATTGTAATGCATCGCAGCAAGGGCTGCAACAATCTCATCTATCTTGTCTGTCATGGTATCCAAGTAGGTCTTAATTACTATGTAGTATTCTGATGATAGCGTAACAGCTATAACCTTTACACATTAAAGCTCTATTGCTTGCTTGTTCACATACTCCATATAAGATTCTCTGTTAGACACCATAATTTATCCTTGTCTTGGAAACCTTGGGTCATCTATTAACATCGACATCTTTTTTAAATTTTTCTTATCAATAACAATTGGATTGCTAATCCTAGCCAATGTGGAGACAATACCTCCAAAAGAAATCTTCATTGCCCTCTTGTGATACTTCCTCAGTTTATTTATTTTTGCAACAATAAAAATAGTTCCATTGAGTAGGATGGCATTTTGCATGGTATAGAGAATGAAAGCCTTATTTGCACTGACATTCCTAAGGCTTCTAAGGTGAGAGAACTCTGCTAAAGCCAGGTAATGATGCATAATTCTCAAATGATGGTTCCTTAAATGATGGGTCTTAGTGTTGCTAGCATCGAAGATAGTTGGTTTCACTTCATCACAAATGCTATTCCAAATTTCCTGTTTGTTCATATTGTCAATTTCCCTTGTAGTAGAGGGGGTTAAATCCTAAATAGCTTGAGAATTCATTGAAGCTCATTCAATGTGATGTACCATTAAGCCAAAAGCTAACATTCCCTTCATCCATTCGACTGTTATTTCCAATTCTAATTCTCACTATGGTTGAAAATCCCTAGTTTGGTGAGGGTGAACACTCTCCCTTTTGCCTACAAACTCCATCCATCCAACATTTGATATTAGTCACTCTAATTCATCCTGTATATTGACCTCCTTCATTAACTTCATGTCAAGATAGGGGGTGGCTACATACTATACTTGTGCAAATGTAGGCCAATTTGCATGAAACTCATTTGAAAGTTGATCAATGTCTAGCAACTATACTAGATCGACTAGTAATAATGGAAAATAAGATTAAGATCCTGAATATCATATCCAAGAAAACACAGATTGCTAAACAAAATATCTATATTTGAATTAAATTAATTTAAGATTATTTCCAAATTTTTTAATTGAAAATAAGAACTAAACTAAATTAAAAATTTAAGTAAAACAAAAACTAAAACCAAACTAACATTAATTAAAAATAGAGCAATAGTTGAAATATTTCTTCTGAAGGAACTATCCACCTCAACTTCCATTGTAATGATTCAAATTAAAAGTAACACAGAATATCTTGGTTAAGAATATCATTCTAAGCATTCAATCATATTATAAGAACTAATTTAACACTTAGCATAAAATCCAGGTTATGAACTCCTAAACATCCTTAAACTATTTTTCAAGCAAACCTAACTTCAATCTATTCTTAGTTCCAATTTTCTTAGTCTTAATTCACCCTTACCAACACATAACTATCTCTTAATTCCAAACATAATTATACATCAATATGAACAAATTAACCTAAGAACATACATATCATAGATCTTACATAAATTTAATAATCACCCATTAATCAAATACATCAATCATCGATTCAGTAAAATCAAAGATAAGAATTTGCTCAAGAACTAAGAAATAATAAAACTTGCATTAAATTAAAGCTAAAGCTAAGTTATTACAATAAAAGAATGAGGGTTCAAGTTTTCCTCAGCAAAAGAGAAAAAATTACTTACTAAACATGATTAAAATGAAATAAAAACTAAAATAAAAAGATACAATACTCATGAAGCTTCAAACTTGCTCTTAATGACCTCTCGAAACATCAATAGAAAGCTTGAATCTTTAGAGAGTTAAAAACTAAACTAAAAAAATTAAACCTAAACTACATTACAAAAATTAAGAAAAATAATAAAAACCCTAAAAACTAACTAACTCCTTACATAATTTTGTGCCCTCTAATTCTAGTATTTAAGTATGCTTTTATAGCCTTGCAAAGAAAGAGTTTTGGTGGCTTCAAACTTCCTATTTTAGCAATAAAGAAGGGTTCCATTTTAATTAAAATAATCAGACTCTGTAGAGTAAAAACATTAATCTACCGAGTGAGTGATCCTATAGCTACTCTGTAGAGTGAAAACTTCACTCTATAGAGTGGCAAGCCTCTGGACTTAAAACATGACTTTTGGTTTTATAAAATTCTTTAAATGCTAAATTCACACTTTTACCTTTATAATTTCTTTTTTTCTTCATTTACACACCTAAAAACACCAAATTAACCAATTAAGCACATAAAATACTAACTTATAAAATTAATACCAAATTAAGTAAATAAATACTAAATTAACATAATAAACACACACTAATAACATAGTATAATTCACACTTATCAGAAGCCAAGATGGAACTCATGTTGTCCCTTATTTTAGATGAGTTAAAGATAAAAATTCAACTTCTACTCATGTTTGCTTTGGTGCCACTACAAAACAACAAATTTCTAGTAGGGTTGACATGATCAATGATGAAGAACAAGAGAATTTAGCATGATGAACAAAGAAAGGGTATATTTGATAGGAAGGAAAAAAGGAAAAGTAAAATTTGCTATCAAAGTGCAACAATCCAACGTGCTTAAAATACAGTTAAAAGCAGCATAGATAATTAAAACCATACAATGCATTTGAAAAGAGAATGATGTGATGCAATTCATGATGAATGATCCAAACTAAGCCTATGTTCACAATGAATGTAATGCTTAAACTATCATGTTTTAAATACTATTGTCCAATCCATAAAGCTAATGATATATGAAAAATTCAATGAGGCAAACCCCAAGGAAGAGGTCATGTAAAGAATGTAAGAACATGACAATGGTATCGAAAATTAAGAGCATTTCTAAGTTAAAGCATAATTCTAAATCAAAAACTACACTAAGATAGGCATTAGTTGGATAAAGAAACAAACTCACTTCAAAAACACTTATGGACACATTAGATGCAACATAACATTCAAAGAACACTACTGATCGGTGTTTAACAAGTGTACTAGATCGTCTAGTAATATAGAAAAATATAATTATAACCCTCTAATATCGAACCCAAGGGAAACCTGTATTTGTGTGAATGATTTGAATTTTAAAACATAATTTGTGTGAAGAAGAAAGTAGAGAAATCCTAAAAGTTGTGATGTTGAAGGTTAAAAACTAAAAGCAAAACTTCAAATTTGAAAATAAAGTAAAACAATGAGAGATTTGTAAAACAAAAGTAAGCAATCAACTTAGGTAAAAATCAATATTTAAAAGCAACTTTCACTAAAGGACTATCCACCTTAACCAATATTATTATGACTTAATCTCAAGAAAAATACAAGTGATTATGAAGAATTCAGATAAATAAAACCAGATAACTTGACTCAAGATTATCTTTCTAAGTATTAAAATTCTCTTATTAAAAACAATCCAACACTTAGCGTAAAGATCTGAATTAATCCTCCTAGATGTCTATTAAATTCTTTTTCAAGTAAATTTAACTTTCATCTATTCTTAGTTACACCTTTCTTAATCTTAACTTACTTTAATTAACACAAAACAATATCTAATGAAGAATATAATCATGCATTAACCTAAGTAATTTAAACTCAGAACATGCATATCAATGATTAAACTAAAAGTCAATTATTAACAAATAATTAAACAAGTTAACAACCAACTCTAGCTAAATAATGATAAGACTGTGCTTTAAACTAAGAAATAATCAAAACTTGCATTAAGTTGAAGCAAAAGCTTAAATCATAACAATTAAAATTAAGGATTCAAGAATCCCTTAGCAAAAGTTAAAGAAAACTACTCAGTACGCATGTTTGAAAACTAAAACAAAGCTTTAAGAAAATAATAAGAAACAAAGTAGACAGAAAACTACGTAAAAACTAAAAACTATTAAATTTTTATAATGATTGATAATTGATGGTTGATGATGCTTCTTTGATGCTTCAATCTTCTATTTATAGGCAAAACAAGTTGTAGAATCCTTCTAAACTTCCTGAATTAAAGTAGGAAGAGAATTCTTCTTAATCGAAAAATCCTTCACACCATGGGAGTTTGAATCACATGGCTAATTAGGTTTTCTTTGTTGAGATGCACTGTTGTGCATCCTTCCTAATGGAAGTGCATGGCCAATTCATAGCTTCACTTCTTCCATACACTGTCATGCATGTCTTGTCCCAAGAGAGGTGTATGGCCAAGCACCACCTTAGCTTTAGGAACATATGGCCAAGCAAGGAGAAACTTAGATGCATGGCCAATCATCCTCTAGGCAATCCAACACGCATGCCCAAGCAATCTTTTAGGTTCCTTCATGCAAGGCCAAACAAGCTTTTAAGCACACAAACACACAGCCAAGCATGCTTCTACTAGACTCCACACATCTTTTATAGCATTAATTTTCTCTTTTCACAGTTTTAGCCCATAACTTATTGCCTTTTCACAATTAAGTTCTTTTGTCTCTTAAAATATACTTGAAAAGCACCAAAACTTCTAATTAGCTTCTAAAACACACAAATCAACATTTAAACTAAAAATCAACCTAAATTACACCAAATTAACTAAATAAAAACACTTAAAACATACTAAAAACAATACATAATTCACACTTATCAAATATCCCACATTTAAACCTTGTTCGCCCTCGAGCAAATTAGAACAATCCAACTCCTCAAAATAATCAAACTTAAATAAAGAATTATGCATTTTATAACCAAGCTTAGCATTTTAAAGAAAACACTTAATAAAATCTTTAAAAAGAATAATTTCAATCAAGATAATATAAGTTAATTTCCTTGAGTGCGTGCAAGACCAAATCATTTCAAGTATTTTATAAAGCAAAACATCAATACAACTGCATAGTGAAGTTTAGAATGAATGAATGCATATTCATACACATGGTTTCATGCTTGAAACTATAGAGACACCATAAGCCTCTCCTTTAGCACCGAAATCCAAAGGTCATCTCCGCTAAACAACTCAAAACCAACTTAAAATCACATAGGTCTTTCAAAGTTTGTAATGGGGCTAAAGTAATAGCTATCAAAGAATGGGCATAAAATATAATAACAATCCCATTAACTTGATCAATGAATAACTTAGTCAAACTTGCTTATCTTCCTCAATAAAAATTCTTTGAGATAAAATATACCCAAGTCATACCATTTTTAGAAGTCATCATTTTTCTTCTACCTTGCACTACCCCACACTTAGATTTTATCATAGATGCTAGCTTTCCTTTTTCTCAATCAATGATTTTTTTTACATGTAATGCTAGCACCAAAAGAGTCTGAACAAACAACATAGATACAAGGTAATTTTTCTTTTGACTTCATCAATAACTTTTGCCAAATATTTTCTCACTACATCCATCAAGTTATTGACTTCACAAAAATCCATTTAATCCTAAAGTGGCTAATTCCATATGGTAAGATAAAGGCTTTTTAGGTTATATGGTAGAAAATTAAGTGTAACAAGAAAAATCACTGATGGTATGCATTAAACATACCCTTTTAGGCTAAAATTGGCTTACAAAGAGTAAATTTTTTATAAGGGTAGGAAAAAGGCCTTTTAGAAAGCTTAACAAGAAAATTATTGCCTAGATCATTTTCTAAGTTGTTTGAGTTGCTTATATGCTTTGAAGGGTGATGAGGAAGGTTTTAATGCTCTAAATTTCCTTACTTCACTATTTCATTGCATTATTTTTCTCTAAGTTCAAAACTGGTCTTAAGTGCTTTTAAGAAACTGGAAACTAATAAATATTTATCTAGTTGAAAATTAGACTACCTAGAGATTTATCAAACAACATATTCGTTCTATTGCTAAGCAAAGGTTCTAAACATACATATTATAATATTCAAGTTCACATGTTCATAATTTTAAGGAAAAACTGGGCAAACTAAGTTCTCATGCAGACTAGATGAAAAAGCTAAAGTGCATAAGTTTTACAAACTTGCTAACTTAAAAAGAAAACACAAACTGTCAAATTTAAACATAAACAAAACATAAAACCCCAACAAACAAAGCATAAAACATAAAGTCGATTCATGAATAAAATTAAAGAAGGTTAGAAATCAACTTCCTGAACAAAGTTTACATTCTACCCCCTCCCCAAAATTTTGTTATCCACAGCAAATGAAGAAGAACTATGTTGATGGAGGTGGAGGTGGTGGGGGATTCCGCTGCCAATACCGATGGACAAAGGTCTCTACTATGTTTTCATATTTGAAACAATGGTCTACAGTGTGTCCATTCTTCCTTGTAAGGTAAGCAGGTGAATCTGATGAAAATCCATCAGAATACTCAGCTGATTAAATGGGCCTTCCCATTCAAGTGTTGCTGGCTCTTCTACAGGTTGATTGTTAGCTGGTGCAGCAGGCTCTTCATTAGGCTCATCACGTTGCTCCTCAATTTGGATGTTATTTTCCCTTAGATACTCCTTCTGGGTAGACCAATGGCCTCGTGGCCTAGGTATGAGAATTTTCATTCTCTTGAGCATCTTATTATCAATGCATGGTAGCTCTCCCATAATCAGATCACCTATGGTGGGATGACCAACCGCGGTTGCCAAAACTATAGCAATCCAGCCAATGGAGATGCTATTAACATTATCTGACATTTTTTATAATTCCTGAATCTTATTTGTGATGATCAATGCTCCATTGATAAAAATACCATCTACCATATACCGAAGAATCATGGCTTGAGAAATATTTACTGCACTTGCATGCTTTAAATTATTGTAGACACTCCTTGTTAAAAATCAATGAATTATCCTCAATGTATGATCCCTTAGAGCATGAACTTTACATTTACCTCCTCTCCATGGCTCAAGTTATAGAGAATCTCGAATTTGCTCCCAATTATCTTCAGTAGACACATTAGTCAATTCCACAGGAGCATCCGGCATAAATCCTAGATATTCTGAAAATTGCCTAAATGTTAATGAATACCCTCTCTTGCTAAACTTGAAACCAATAGTACCCGCATCATCAGTGTCTCCCTTAAAATAACACTCAAATAAGTAGAGAAAGTCTCGTGCCATATTGGGGTAAACCTTAGGTTTCTTATCTGTAAACTCATTCCACCCAATATGCTGAAGTAATGGGAGTACCTCATCCAATAGATTTCCAGCAGGAATATTGAGGAAGAGCTAACTCAAGTAAGCTGGCTGGATATATGTGCAAGCACTGAAGTAATCAAATTTATCCACCTTAGCTTTGTCCATATAGGATGGAATATGGATCCCTTAGGAACTTGCAACTTCAGGATTCTTGGTTCGCTTTGGGGCCACTGAAAAAATGTCGCATAAATGTGAGTGTAATATGGTAAACATGGACTAAAACACACCTTATGTTCAAGAAAACTCATGGAGGATAAAGTGACCTAAAAATGTAAGTTCATAAGCTATAATCTCAACAAATCATGGCATAAAATGGCATTGAAACTACATTAATGGGATCAAAGTGAGTATGTACTTACTTGAGAGCAAATAACCCAACAATTTTTAGCATAAATTTTTGAGTGAAATGTGTGAACCGTGAATGCCCAAGGAAAAATATGAAAAAAACGATGAAGAGGAGAAAGAAAAAATAAATCAAAGGAGAGAAAGAATGGTGGTCGTAGAGGAAAATATGGTGGTGGGTGGTGGTGCATGGCCGTGAGGGTGATTGAATGTGGAGGAGACACGGGAGTGTTTAGAGCAAGTGAAATAAGGAAGAAAAATGAGAATGAGGGACTAAGATATTTTAAAGAGGCAAAATAATTAACTATACCCAAGTACGTGGCCGCGTATGGGTGTGGGTATACCCACATGAGGGCGCACATAGAGGAGGCAATGAAAACACTCAATAGTGTAATTGGCAAGGAAATAGGAGGCATGGGTGCACAAATGGGGAAACACCTAGGGCCTTTAGATGTGGGCATGCAATGGTACTACTGCCCCTGTTATGCTTTTTCTAGAAGCTTAAATACCGCAAGTATAAGGTGTACCGGTTATAGTACTTTAGATATTGATCCTACGAGGAATGTTGATTGAAATTACACACTATTACTACTCAATTTTAATCTTAGGTAAATATAATCAAAGAAGACAATATATATAATGAAATCTAATGATCATGCATTTGATACCATTATTTCAATTAATATGTTTTAATCTTATTAGAAAGCCGAGTTGGAATATATTTCTCATCCACTCTCTCGATATGAATTAGAATGCCTAAAACATGCAATTAAAATGCTAATCCTTAACTCTCGTTAATGAACTAGTTGATTCTAATTACACATTTTAAGATTATTCACCAACCAATAACAATTATCTCTACATGTGATCTCTCAAACTATGCTTTGATAATGAATTTCCTATTAATTATCAATATGATGTTACTCTCACTAACTCTCTTATTTATAACCATTATGATGATTTTTAGAAAAGGAATTTCCATCTAAGGTCATTTTTCTTAACCTATAATGATACTAATAAACTATTAGTAGCAAATTCTACATTCAAAGATCAATTATGTAAATGGAAATCGAAAATTATTCATATAAATCAAATGCCAAAAACAAAATTCATTCAAAGATTACAAGGAAGAAGTAGAATTAAGAAATAGAAGAAGGGGATCTCTCAATCCTTTTCCCTTCACAAAAGGTATCTTCTTCCTTGCTTGCCTTCTTCTTTAAATCATGAAAATTAAACTAAGTACTAAAATAACTATTGTTCTCAAGATTACAAAGTCGAAATCCAATCATCCTCATCATCATCCTCCTCTAAAATTCTATTCAAACTGATGTATATACATCTCTAAAAGAGATGTCCCTTCAAGTGATTCTCCATAAAGTTGCAAATGTTGATGAAAAATGCAACTTTTCACATTCAACTTCCTCAATTGCCTCTTGTCGCGCTCACGACAGATGTCGCACTCGTGACACAACACACTCAGACTTGACTTATGATTTCTTCACTTCTGCTTACTTGGTGCTTCGCTTGCTGTCGTGACCTCCATGCATTGTCGCCCTCACGACAATGGCCTTGTAGCCCTAATTCTTCACCTTTTTCTCCAAATGATATCTTTTAAGCTCCAAACTATTTCCTTTCTCCTACAAAATAAGTAAAACATCCACAAACACACAAAACACATAAAAGCAACAAAATACAGATAAAATTTCAAAATAATAAACACAATACTCAACAAAACTGCACATAAAAACATAATATTTATGAGCTTTTCAAGCTCATATCAATTCCCCACACTTGAACTTTTGCTTGTCCTCAAGGAAAAACTCAAAATACAAGAAAATAACATAAAACAACACATAAAAAAACATTCACACAATAATGGAGCTTGCATTCATAATTGATGACCACTTGGAAAATCATGTTACAACTTCATCTCAATATATCTTAGTCTCAAGTTGCAAATTCTGAAACAATACTCTTGCCTATTCCACTCAATAGCCATGCACATTTGGAGAATTAGGAAATTGAAAAGCACAAGAATATAAGCATTAAGAAATTAAATATCTTAACACATGCATAGATTATTTCATACAAAACATTGCCTAAAGTAACTCTCACTCAAACACTTTATTATTTCTTCACTCAAGTGTTTAGGGGTTACTGTTTCACTCTTTCCTTTAATATGCCATTACATACCATAAGCTTATAATTGAATAAACATCTCCACTACTAGCATAAGTCAAATGCATGAAATCAAAGGGTCTTATTCAAGGTTGTAACTTGGCTTAGGTAAAGTTAGGATAAATTTGGTTAAGTAGCTCATAATGTATAGAGCAAAAGTGATCACCATATCATAAGAGATAAAAACATAACATAGCAGGATCACATGAAGTTTTAACTTAATATTCTAACTCCCTTATTAGTGTCCATACATTGTGCTTGTTTTCTTTTCTTTGAATCACTTATTCACTTTTTTTTTTCTTTTTTACTAGCTTTTGTTTCAACATTTATATCATTGGACTTATAAAAAGAAAAAGGAGCTAACTATTCATCATGCTTATACTTAACAAAAATTGTCTCAAATGACATAGTAATCCTAATCCTCTACACATAAAGGGTGCCAAAAGAAAAATTTGTTGCTCAACATTGGATTAAGGCTAATTATGTAGTTAAACAACAAAAAATTGGTTCAAGGCTCAAAATTGGCTACCTAAAGTCAAAAAGGGTTGGTCTATTTAAGCAAGTTAAATTGGCTATATTCTAGTGCCCTTATCATTTCTCATGCACAACTCACACTAAATGCAATCTCGAAGTTTACTAAAAATAAGTTCTAGAGTATATGGCATATCAAGGCTCTCATACAAAGAAAGATATCAATGTAAAAGGCTTCAAAAGCTCACTTAGCAATAGGTCAAATTACTCTAAGCAGTAATTTGCAAAAATAATCATATTTACATGTGATATGATAAAAAATTTTAAAAAAACCTATACTAAAGTGCTTTGCCACATCATAACCCTCACTATGCACATGAAGATGTCAAAGCAAAATAAACACTAATATTCCTCAAGAATTTTGCTAACTAGACCAAAAATCTTATGCCAAAGAAGTTATCTCATGTTACATTACCAAACATTCATCAACTAAAAAGCCCTTAAAAAATTATGCAAACAAACAACAACCTAAAAATCTAACATACATATAAAAACACATAAATAAAAATACAATGCAATTACTATTTATAACCTAATGCATGCAAAACATAGGCACCTATTCCCCACACTTAAAGGACACAATGTCCCCATTGTGTGAGAAAAATCACAAAAACAAAACACACAATACAAACAATCACATAACACAAGCAATCACAAAAACACAATAAAAATTAAAGATAGGAGAGAAAGGAATGTTTACTCAGTTGGTCCACTTAAGGACCCCGGAGGTGGAGTGAATTAAACTTTCTGCTGGCAGAAGAAAGATAGCAATTTACGGCTTAAACTCTTGTGGCTCTTATGCTTTTGTTGCACAGTAGCCTCTAGTGAATCCATATGTGCCGCCATGCTTTGGTTCACAGCTTCAATTCCATCTAAATGTGACAGAACCTGCTGCATTCCAACAATATCACCTTGCCCAGCACTATCACCTTGTCCAGCACCCGAATCACTAGCATTTCCAGCTACATCTTCATCATCATTGCCATCCAAATCACCAGATACTGTAACAGTAGAAGATTTAGGAGCTTTACCTTTGCCCTTGTCATGACTAAGACCAGCATCCTATGTAAAATATGAAATAAACTGTGGAGGCCAAGTGCCTCTATCTAATACATGAGAATTGCACAAGTATTTGACATCCATTAAAGCAACTGACTTATGTTCATCCAAAGTAAAATTTGCCAAATCGCCTAAACACCCTAGAATAATTTTGGTAACCATGTGACACATGCCTACCATTTTTGTCATAGCAATTGATGCATGATATAAACTATCAAAAATAAAATCTATGGAACAAGGTGTTTCACATGACGACATCAAATCAAGCACAAACAAATCTTGAGTTTGAACTTTGGTGCTTTCAACTCTTCCAAACAATGCATAACAAACATATTTATGAAATAAAAATAGAGCATCATCCTTGATAAGTCGATTTGGGGCATTTTTGTTGTCAAAAACATCTAAACTGGTTAATTTATTCCAAACAGGCTTGTGATTAAACACATTAGCATTAAAATGTTTTTCGTTAAAAGGAAAGCCAAACCATTCATGCATTTCATCAAAGCCAAAGGCAAATCACAGCCTTGATGTCTAAATTTAAACTGAGTCTTTTTATTGTCCACATAAGCCAAAGTGACAAAAAAATTCAACTGCCTAATCCTTCCTAACAAGCAAAGTCATACTAGCAAAATTTTGCCAATTTATATATTTAATATACTTATCAAATTGTGTAGTAAGCCCTAGATCATTAAGCAAAGTAAAATCTAAGTGAAGCATACCCACATAATTGTTTTTTATTGAAAAAATTGAAAATTTTTACCTTCTTCCTCAGTGAATATGGGAAAATGACACTCAAACCTGTCCTAGAGGTAATCAGCAGCAGGCGGTGGTGAACTTGACCCTTCTACGGGTTGCTTATCCTTGCATCCCACTATTTTTGTATGAACCATGATGAACTTCTTATGAGAAATGAACCGAAATCACAAAATCAAGCAAAGAAGAAAGAAAAACAACCACGAAACTAAGTAAAACACAACCACAAAACCAACTAAGGAAGAAAAGATAAGAAGAAAAAGAAGAACTTGAGAGGAAAAACCCTAAAAAATTTGAAAAGCAGCTGAAATGGGAAGATGAAAGGTTTAGGTTAGGGTTTTTAGTATTTATAGGGGAGATGAACAGGCTGGAAAATATCCAGACTTTCAATAGC
The DNA here is from genome assembly GCA_037975025.1 of Excoecaria agallocha. Lineage (NCBI taxonomy): Eukaryota > Viridiplantae > Streptophyta > Magnoliopsida > Malpighiales > Euphorbiaceae > Excoecaria > Excoecaria agallocha. Next base: position 104,046 of record JBBPFJ010000027.1, read on the forward strand.
CACGCTTCATTGCGACCTCACGACGTATGTCGCGATCACGACAGAACACGATGTCCCAGACCTGCCAAGCTCGCGAGGCTAGTACATTTGTGACAGTCAATAAATTCCCATTCTCGTAATGCATTAGTCGCGAGGGCGATGATGTCGCACTCACGACAGTGCCCTACAATCCATCCTACACATCCAAGTCACGCTCACGATAAGGAAGAATTTTGATATGTTAACTTTATATATATATATATATGTGTGTGTGTATATGTATTTTATATATATTAAAAATAAATGTAAGTCATACAAAATAACATGTAAAAATAAAAATAAAATAAAAAACTGTGTAAGTATTCCTAAGAAATTGTGAAATGAACAAAGAAAAATAAAAACGTACAAATAAATATAATAGAAAGTAAAAATATGAATAACCACTAAGCCAATTTTAAATAGAAATAGAAATAAGAAAAATCTATACTAGACTTCCTTCAAATGTTCGCGAGGATTGTCCTCTGTATTACTCGGTAAAGTTCTTTGTAATCGGGAAGGTAAAGCCTTGGCAATTTGCCCTAATTGTACCTCTAAGTTAAGGATAGATGAGATTTGATTTTTCATGATTTGATCAAACTTTGTCTCCAGCCATTTTTATTATCTTCTTGTGAAGTAAACTTTAAATTAAGCTCCTCTATAAACCTATCCACCTTCACCTCCAAGGCTCCAAACCTATCTTGAGGTTGTTGAAGTCTTACACCCCTATTTTGATTATTATTATTTCCCCATGAAAAATTCGGGTGACTCCTCCAACCAGGATTATAGGTGTTTGAGTACGGGTTTTCTCGTCCTTGCCCTTGGATGAAACTCACTTATTCTTCTGTACTAGCTATACCCAAATTACACCCCTCACTTCTATGACCTAGTTGTCCACTTATGTTACACCTACTTTGTGGACTACTTCCTATACCTAGGCTATTAATTTTCTGTGTTAACTTCTCAACTTGAGCTTGCAAAGCTACTACTGAATCTACCGAATGAACTCCCCTTACAGTTGAGAAACTTGACTCTCTTGCTCTTTCAATTGGCCACATGTAGTTGTTCAAGAACATCTCCTCCAACAACTCGAACGCAGCATTCGTTGTCTTTCTTATAAGTAAGCCACCAGTTGTAGCATCTATTATGCCTCTCGTAGTTAGATTTACTCCGTTATAGAATGTTTGCATCAATAACTCCCTTGGAAGATTATGGTGTGGGCAACTTCTCTACAATTCTTTAAACCTCTCCCATGCTTCATACAAAGATTCACTATCATGTTGAACAAAAGTAGTGATATCCTTTATAATCTTTACTGTTTTGGCTAGGGGAAAATACTTAGATAAAAATGCTTGGGCTAATTGATCCCAAGTTGTTATAGACCCCCTAGTTAGGGAACTCAACCAAGCCTTTGCTTTATCCTTCAATGTGAAAGGAAAAAGCCTAAGCTTAATTGCATCCGGTTAAACTACATTTATTTTAAAGGTATCACATATTTCTAAGAAATTGGCCAAATGAGCATTAGGATCCTCATTTGCCAAACTATAAAATTGAATGCTATTTTGAATCATTTGTAAAAGCGATGGCTTAATCTCAAACTAATTTGCATTTACCGTACCACCCCTTGTTGAGCACCACTTAATGCCAGCGTGGTAAAATCCATCAACCGTGGTGGATTCTCTTCATCAGCCATGGTCAATCTCCTAGTTCGATTTTTCTTCTTATTGAATTTGCGGTTACTTGAAATAAATCTCTCTATATCTAGATTCAACAATTCAAGATCTTCTTGCGAACTCCTTGTACGAGGCATGAATTGTCAAATCATGAAAATACATAACAAAATAAACAAAAAAAAATTAAATATCATAATCCAAAACCTTAAATTAAGATTCATAATGACAACAAATTTAATCAAACACTCACCAGCAACAACGCCAAAAACTTGTTATGCTTTTTCTAGAAGCTTAAATACCGCAAGTATATGGTGTACCAGTTATAGTACTTCAGATATCGATCCCACGAGGAATGTTGATTGAAATTACCCACTATTACTACTTAATTTTAATCTTGTATAGGATGTTTATAAGTGGATATTAATTATAAACTACTTTATTGTGTAAGCTAATTAAATCTTAGGTAAATATAATCAAAGAAGATAATATATATAATGAAATCTAATGATCATGCATTTGATACCATTATTTCAATTAGTATGTTTTAATCTTTCTAGTAAGCCAAGTTGGAATATATTTCTCATCCACTCTCTCGATATGAATTAGAATGCCTAAAACATGTAATTAAAATGCTAATCCTTAACTCTCGTTAATGAACTAGTTGATTCTAATTACACATTTTAAGATTATTCACCAACCTATAGCAATTATCTCCACATGTGATCTCTCAAACTATGCTTTGATAATGAATTTCCTATTAATTATCAATAAGATATTGCTCTCGCTAACTCTCTTATTTATAACCATTATGATGATTTTTAGAAAAGGAATTGCCATCTAAGGTCGTTTCCTTTAACCTATAATGATACTAATAAAATATTAATAGCAAATTCTACATTCAAAGATCAATTATGTAAATAGAAATATAAAATTGTTCATATAAATCAAATGCTAAAAACAAAATTAATTCAAAGATTACAAGGAAGAAATAGAATTAAGAAATAGAAGAAGGGGATCTCTCAACCCCTTTCCCTTCACAAAAGGTATCTTCTTCCTTGCTTGCCTTCTTCAAATCATGAAAATTAAACTAAGTACTAAAATAACTGTTGTTCTCAAGATTACAAAGTCAAAATCCAATCATCCTCATCATCATCCTCTTCTAGAAGTCTGTTCAAAATGATATATATACATCTCTAAAAGAGATGTCCCTTCAAGTGATTCTCCAAAAAGTTGCAAATGTTGATGAAAAATGCAACTCTTCACATTCAACTTCCTTAACCGCCTCTTGTTGCACTCGCGACAGATGTCACGCTCGCGACACAACACACTCAGATTTGGCTTGCGATTTCTTTACTTCTGCTTGCTGTCGCGACCTCTGTCGCACTCACAACAATGGCCTTGTAGCCCTAATTCTTCACCTTTTCTCCAAATGATATACTTTAAGCTCCAAACCATTTCCTTTCTCCTACAAAACAAGTAAAACATCCATAAACACACAAAATACATAAAAGCAACAAAATACAAATAAAATTCTAAAATAATAAACATAATACTCAACAAAATTACACATGAAAATATAATATTTATGAACTTTTCAAGCTCATATCAGCCCCAACACGCGGGTGCACAGGGGAGTTGCTACCAGGCAGGGCCTTTAGATGCGGGCGCGCCATGGTACTACTGCCTCAACATGCGAGCAGGCATGGACTCTCGCTAGCTGGCAATTTTCACATGACAGTATGTTTTTTAAAAATTATCTACTCTAAATAAATCTGTATTTCATTTTTCAAATACCTGTGCACTTCATGTGATATTTAAAACTCTATTTTCTTCTTAAAACTTGATTTTTCCTCTTTAAATTCGAAACACAGTTGTTTAAAAACCAAATAAACCATTAATTTTCTTATCAAACATCTATAATTTCAAAAACCTTCTAAACCACTCCTATATTTAATTCATGAATTGAAACCATAAAAACACACAAAACATACACAAATCAAAAAGAACAAGTGAATTGAAAAATAATAAAGAGAGATGAGAGATGAGAGATGAAAAATGAACCTTGACATTTGTTGGTGGTGGAAGCTTCTCTATGACTTCTATTTATGCTTTGTCTACCTCAAACCCCATCTCAAAAATTTTGTGTCCTAAAACTATACCTTCTGTAATGGCCTCAACGTCGGACTGATCGTGAATAGTACTTTCCTACAGTGAATAGTGTCTCCGGGTTGAAAATGACACCGGGAAGTGAAAACTATTTTATTGGACTATTAGAAAGTAATAGTCACGGATAGTCCAAGGTTGAAATTTAAAGTGAATTTTAGGTCAAATAGGCCTCCGAAAGCCAAAAAGAACGAAAACCGAGAAAATTAAGATTTAGGATTTTTAATTGAATTTTTTTATCGTTTTAGCTACTAAAAATATCAAATGAAGTCTAAAAATTTTCAAAAATTACATATATGCTTAAAATAATGTATAGAATATTTTGGTAATAAAAAGTGAATTTTTCGGCCACATTGGCATTTTTGAATCGGACCGATTTAATTTATTCGGATCGATAAAATTGAATCGGACCCAAAACAAACTCCGATTGGGCTAAAATTTTAGGTATAACCTATTTTTAATGTGATATGAATAATGGAATCAAATTTGAGGAGAATTGAAGTTGAAAAGTGGGAGAAATTAATTAGGGCTAATTATCGGGTAATTAATGGGCCTAAACAATTAAATTGTTCAAGCCCATTTAAAACCCAAACCAAGGCCCAATTTGGAGAGATATATAAGCCCTTCCTCTATAGATTTTTCCAATAAAACCTTCCTTCTTCTTCTATCCTCTTGGTGGCCGAATCTTTCCTCTCTTATTTTCCTCTCTTTTTCTTTCAATTCTTCATCAATTCTCACCAAATCAAAGCCTACTAAAGTTATTTCAACCTCTCTAGAGTATCATAGCAAGCTCTACTCTTTGATTCAAGGAAGTGAATCAAGAGAAATCAAGAGTTAAAGTTTAGGTGTCAAAGTTAGGTATGTGAAATTATTGATTTATATTTGGTTTTTAGGTGCCTACTACTAGTTTTAGGTGCCTAGAGTTCATTTTTGCTGTTAAATTTAGCATTTTAGGTTAAAATAATTGAGTTATCTTTGATAGAAAATTTGGTTTGTGAAGGAATCCAAGAAAAGGAGCAAAGTTCTCAAGCCAAAGGAAAGGGAAAGGAAGTCTAGGCAAGGCTAATCCATAGAAAAAGGTGTGTAGCTAATTAATCCTTTTATTTCCCTATTAAATTAGTGAATTTTCCTTAGGTTTCTTAAGAAAAATTTTATGTATTGGGATATAATTGAAAGTAATGTTATAATCATGCATTTAGGAGTTATATATGCCTATTAGAGACTTTAAATGAAGTTAAAACCAATGGTATGATGGACTTGTAGTATAGGCCGAATGAAGATTCATAAGGAATTAATGTAAATTTGAGTGATTTTAATGAATTTAGGCTTTCTAATGTCAATATTAATGTAGATAAGAAGTTATAAATTTTTTATAGAATTTATGGGAATTAAATGAATATTTTCGAAATAAATATTAATTAGGTATTAGTTGAAAAATGTGAAATTTGAATGAAATATGGCATAATTTATTGATTTCATGGTGAACTACTGTGAAATGTTTCATAACATATGTAAAGAAGATTGACTGTAATTAGAAAGTATTGATATTGTATGGATAAGAAATGAAAAATAAGGAAAAGAATGAAAGGTTAGCTAATAAAAGAAAAATTGAGAAAATATATGCCCTTAGAAAGAGTCAGGCAGTAAAATCTAGTTCAGGATATAATTGGTTAGCCATAGGGATACATATACCATGGTGCAAGTCATGGCGACTTGCCTTACTATGGTTGGATCACTGATCTCCATAGTATATTTATCATACGTACTGTCATATGTTCATATGTTTTATGAGGAATGATTCTGGAGCTTATTTCTCATTCTATTGTGGTCCTGTGAGGTCCACGTCCCGCATATCCAGTCTGAGAGATTTCTGTCGGGTTTGTACCATGGGCATATTGATAAGAAAATATTAAAAGTGTAAAAGAGAAGCTAAAATGAAAGGTTATTATGAAAAAGGACTAAAATGAAAATGATTTAGAAGTTTAAGGGTAAAATGGTAATTTTTCTAAAAGGTGAAATTAATTGATAAAAGTAATAAGGGAAATAAATAATAAGGGTAAAATGATAATTTGGTCAATTAATTGGGTAAAAAGTTAACCTTATAAAGTTAAAGGACTAAAACGTAATTTTTCATGAAAAAGGTTGAAATAAGAATTAATCAGTAATTTATAAGCTAATTAATAAGATAAGATAAGAAAATAAGGAATAAAAGGGCAAACTAGTAATTAATAGTATAAAAGGGCATTTTTGAAATAAAAGAGAAGTTCGAGGATTAAATTGAGAATATAAGAAAGTTATAAGTTAAATGAGAAGTTATTCGTTTATAAAATAAATATTGCTATTAAATAAGAAAAATCGATAATAAATCATTTAAACCAAAATTATTAAAAATATTTATATATTAGGGAAATGCTATGATTTTTAGTCACCACTGGACATGTTTAATGCTCAGCACGTAGGATTTACTGTGTGCAGGTACAGATAGGTTGGAGCTTGGGTACACAGCAGGAAAATTGGAGTTGAAAAGTTAGAAGGATATTTTTGTGTGGCATGTATATATACACTTATTATATTTTGTTTTGTAAGGATAATATTGCAGCAATGATCGTACTGTGTATTATGTATAGTAGTATTTGGATGAGGAATTGCAGAAAATGGATGGAATGTATGTGTTACTTGATATTAATTGTGGGTTATTATGATTGGATTGAAACTGTTGTGCCTTTGAGAGGCTGTGTTAATGTCTACTTTTCAGGGGCTAGTTACGAATATAGCCGTTATATTGCTAAAATTTTATTAAATGCATAGTGATTTTCGGACAATTATAGGCTAATGATTAATGAAAGTTATATATGCATGAAGGCTATCAAGTTAAAGGAATTAAGTGTTAAAAAAATAATAATAAATTTCCGACTTATTGCCTATCCGATAAGACTGTTACAGTAAGGGTGTTACATTTTGTGGTATCAGAGCATTGGTTTAGTGGGTCCTAAGATTAGAATGGGGATAAGTATAATTTAATTACCTGTATATATATACATGCCAATTGTAAGTAATAAAGTGTGATGGAAATCTAATGTGTACCTGCTCCTTTCTGTTTTATAGTGTAAAGATGTCATCAGAACGAGATAGACAGGTGGGGGATGGTGAAAGTGAAGCTTCAATAGGTACTGGACAGCAGGAGGCCCCACAACAGCAGGTTTCCTCTCCAGCAGTGCCACCCCTACCTCCACAGTCAGACTTCCTTAATCTTATGGCTGAGTATATCCGGCAACGACTACAAGCGAGCCAAGCACAATCCTCTCATACAGTTGTTAGGTTCAGCCAGCTCCACCTAGAAGAAGACCCATTCTGGAATAGTTAAAAAGTTTAGGAGCTAAAGACTTCTCTGGAATGGATCCTTTGACACCATCACAGGTTGAAAATTGCTTATTTAAGATAAAGAGACTTTTTGAAATCACAAACAGTTCGGTAGAAGAGAAGCTGGAACGTATAGTTTCTTTATTACAAGGACCAGCTTTTGTTTGGTGGGACTCAGTTAGGAGGCATACCCCAGTGGATCAGTTGACTTGGAATTTCTTTGTGTCTCAGTTTGAGTTAAAATATGTTGGGTTAGAATACAAGTTACCTATGCAAGATGCCTTTTAGAGGCTTAGACAAGGTAACAGATCAGTGGCAGAATATGAGCGCGACTTTGAGCGCTTGAGTGCATATCTTGATAAAAGTTAGACTACAGATGAAAAGCTGCGACAGAGGTTTGAGAGGGGATTGCACACCGAGCTCAGACAAATTATAGGGACCCAACAGTACCCTACTTTGAGAGCCATGGTGGAGGCATCTATTAAGTTAGAGACCATCCAAACTGAGCAAGCTGAGAGGCAGTCAAGTTTTCAGCAAAAGAGAAAACAAGGACAGTCGAGTGGGAAGGGTGATCAAAGTATGAAGTCAAAGGGGTCGTTTACACCTCAGAGCCGCCCTCCAGTTCTAGCAGGACGAGGTAGAGGTAGTGCTACTCGTGGTAGAGGTATAACTACACCATCTGCCAGTACTCCTCGGGATAGAGACAGTGGGATAGCTGCAGCTCGTGATTATTATGGCAAATTTCATTATGGAGAGTGCAGATTCCAGACTGGAGCATGTTTTCGCTGTGGGTCAAGGGAGCACCAGATTAAAGATTGTCCGACATTACCGACTGCTTTAGTTGTATCTCCAGCATCAAGTACTGTGTCCTCTGCACTGAGAGGTCGTGGTAGGGGAGCTGCCCCCATCACATCAGCCTCGAGACCAGCTAGACAGTCATCTCAGGGTTAGAAGAGATCTGCAGGCTAGACTTATGGTGTCAGAGCCAGAGAGGAGGAGGATGCTCTAGATGTGATAGTAGGTACATTTCTCCTATTATCTGATTCAGTTCATGCTTTGATTGATCCTGGTTCGACTCATTCCTATATTAGTACTGCATTAGCTCGGGATAAGGGGATGAAAGAGGCATGCTTAGACCAGGATATCTTGGTGAGTAATCCTCTGGAGCATAGTGTAGTAGTAAATAAAGTGTACAAATAGTGTCCTATTAGTGCCCAGGGACATATATTCCTGGCAAATCTTATTGAGTTGCCCTTCCATGAATTTGATGTGATTCTGGGAATGGATTGGCTATCCGCCCACCAAGCGACTGTTGATTGTAAAAGAAAAAGAGTCATGTTAAAGCTTAAAGATGATCGAGAAATTACAGTGGTTAGTGTGCGACATAACTATATGTCTGATGTGATATCTGCTACTGCAGCTAAGAGGTTGATCAGGAAAGGATGTATAGCCTACATGTGTTATGTAGTGGAAGCAAAGAAAGATAGCCCAAAAGTGTCAGAAGTGCCCACTGTCAGAGATTTTCCAGATGTGTTCCCTGATGAGTTACCAGGTTTACCACCTGGCAGGGAAGTAGAATTTTCTATTGATGTTGTTCCAGGCACTGCACCCATATCCATTGCTCCTTATAGGATGGCTACAGCAGAGTTAAAGGAATTGAAGATTGAGTTACAGGAATTACTTGATAAGAGATTTATCAGATCCAGTATTTCTCCCTGGGGAGCACTAGTCCTATTTGTTAAAAAGAAGGATGGGACGCTCAGATTATGTATCGACTACAGGCAACTGAATAAAGTCACAATAAAGAACAAATACCCCCTTCCTTGCATTGAAGACTTGTTTGACCAGTTGAAGGGAGTGGGTGTATTTTCAAAGATTGACTTGAGATCAGGCTATTATCAAATGGGAGTAAAAGCTGCAGATGTGCCTAAGATTGCTTTCCGTACTCGGTATGGCCATTATGAGTTTCTATTCATGCCATTTGGACTTACAAATGCATCGGCTGCCTTCATGGATCTGATGAATAGAGTTTTTCATCCTTATCTGGATCAATTTATAGTGGTCTTCATCGACGACATTCTAGTATATTCTAAAACACCAGAAGAACATGATAAACATCTGCAAATTGTCCTACAGACTTTGAAGGAGAAGTAGCTGTATGCTAAGTTCAGTAAATGTGACTTTCTGGTTGAATGAAGTATCTTTTTTAGGCCACGTGATTTCTGCAGAAGGTATTAAGGTGGATCCATCAAAGATTGAAGCAATTCTCTAGTGGAAGCCACCTACAAATGTGACCGAAGTGAGAAGCTTCCTGGGATTAGCTGGATATTATAGGAGGTTTATAAAGGGTTTCTCCACTATTGCAGTTCCACTGACTCGATTATTATAAAAGAATACCAAGTTTGTGTGGACTGACAGATGCTAAGAATGTTTTGAGAAACTTAAAAGTATGTTAACTGAAGCTCCTATTCTCACTCAACCCGAACCGGGCAAGGATTTTGTGATCTACAGTGACGCCTCCAGAAATGGACTAGGCTGCGTTTTGATGCAGGAAGGCAAGGTGATTGATTATGCCTCCCGACAGCTCAAGACTCACGAGAAGAATTATCCTACTCATGATTTGGAGCTAACAACTATTGTTTTTGCATTAAAGATATGGAGACACTATCTGTATGGCGCGAAATGTTATATTTATACTGATCACAAGAGTCTGAAATACTTGCTCACTCAAAGAGAACTTAACCTCCAACAGAGACGCTGGCTGGAGTTGATAAAAGACTATGATTGTTTTATCGACTACCATCCAGGAAAGGCTAACGTGGTGGCTGATGCACTTAGCAGAAAATTCATGACAGGTAAAGTAAATAGTTTCAAATGAATCGATATAGGTAAGTGATATATGTAATTGACTAATAGTATTGTTTGCAGTTCTTCAAGCTTTAAATGTTAGTCTGAGTATGGCATCAGATGGAGCTTTACTGGCAGAAATGCTATTGAAACCAGATTTTGTATATCAAGTGAAAATCGCTCAAAAAGAGGATGATCGATTGAAAACTATTATGAGTAAGGTAAAGAATGGCGATGAAGGAGACTATTCTCTAAATGAAGATGGAAGCCTTTGTTACAAGAAAAGACTTTGTGTTCCAGATCAGGAAGAACTGAAGAAGAATATCCTTATAGAAGCACACCATAGTAGTTATGCTATGCATCCTGGAGGTAACAAGATGTACCAGGATTTAAAATCTTATTACTGGTGGCCAGGAATGAAACGGGATGTGACAGAATTTGTGGGTAAATGCTTGATATGTCAGCAAGTAAAGGCTGAGCACCAGGTTCCTTCTGGATTACTTCATCCTATTTTGATACTGGAGTGGAAATGGGACTGAGTTACTAAGGATTTTGTTATAGGATTGCCTATCACTCAAAAGAAACATGATGCTATTTGGGTGATTATTGATCGACTCACCAAATCTGCTTATTTCTTGCCAGTCCGGATGGATTATCCTTTGACCAGATTGGCAGAAATCTATATTAATGAGATAGTGAGACTTCATGGAGTACCATCATCTATCATTTTAGACAGGGATCCCAGGTTTACCTCTCATTTCTGGAAGAGTCTACAAGAAAGCTTTGGGTACGATACTCCACTTCAGTACGGCTTTGCACCCCCAGTCAGATGATCAGTCAGAAAGGGTAATTCAAACACTGAAGGATATACTACGATACTGTGTATTAGAGTTTGGTAGTAGCTGGGAAAAATATTTGCCTCTTACCGAATTTGCCTACAATAATAGTTACCAATCCTGTATAACGATGGCTCCTTTTGAGGCTTTATATGGAAGAAAATGCAAGACTCCTCTATGTTGGACAGAGCTGAATGAAAAGAAATTGATCGGGTCAGATTTGATTCGTGATTCAGAAGAAAAGGTACGAATTATCAAAGGCCGATTGAAAGAAGCCATGGACCGACAGAAATCTTATGCAGATTTAAAGAGGAAAGACATTGAGTTTCAGGTCGGAGATAAAGTTTTTCTGAAAGTATCTCCATGGAAGAAAATCTTGAGATTTGGCAAGAAAGGGGAGTTAAGTCCAAGGTTTATTGGTCCCTATGAGGTACTTCAGCGAGTAGGTCCAGTAGCTTATCGATTGAAGCTACCTTCAGAGTTAGAAAAGATTCACGATGTGTTCCATATATCCATGCTCAGAAGGTACAGATCTGACCCTAGCCATGTTATTATACCAGCAGATATTCAAGTACAGTCTGATATGACTTATGAAGAAAGACAGATGAAGGTCCTAGCTAGGGATATTAAACAGCTAAGAAACAAACAGGTCTCATTAGTGAAGGTCTTATGGCACCATCACAATGTGGAAGAAGCTACTTGGAAACCGGAAGCGACCATGAGACAGCAATATCCTCTGCTTTTTGAATTAGGTAAATTTTGAGGATGAAATTTATTTGTAGTAGGGGAGAATTGTAATGGCTTCAACGTCGGACTGATCATGAATAGTACTTTCCGACAGTGAATAGTATCTCCGGGTTAAAAATGACACCGGAAAGTGAAAACTATTTTATTGGACTATTAGAAAGTACTAGTCACGAGTAGTTCAAGGTTGAAATTTGAAGAGAATTTTAGGTCAAATAAGCCTCCGAAAGCCAAAAGAACGAAAATCGAGAAAATTAAGATTTAGGATTTTTAATTGAATTTTTGACCGTTTTAGCTACTAAAAATATCAAATGAAGTCTAAAAATTTTCAAAAATTACATATATGCTTAAAATAATGTATATAATATTTTGGTAACAAAAAGTGAATTTTTCGGCCACACTGGTATTTTTGAATCGGACCGATTCAATTTATTCGGATCGATAAAATTGAATCGGACCCAAAATAAACTCCGATTGGGCTAAAATTTTAGGTATAACCTATTTTTAATGTGATATGAATAATGAAATCAAATTTGAGGAGAATTGAAGTTGGAAAGTTGGAGAAATTAATTAAGGCTAATTATCGGGTAATTAATGGGCCTAAAAAATTAAATTGTTCAAGCCCATTTAAAACCCAAACCAAGGCCCAATTTGGTGAGCTATATAAGCCCTTCCTCTCCAGATTTTTCCAGCAAAACCTTCCGTCTTCATCTATCCTCTTGGTGGCCGAATCTTTCCTCTCTTTTTCTTTCAATTCTTCATCAATTCTCACCAAATCAAAGCCTACTAAAGTTATTTCAACCTCTCTAGAGTATCATAGCAAGTTCTACTCTTTGATTCAAGGAAGTGAATCAAGAGAAATCAAGAGTTAAAGTTTAGGTGTCAAAGTTAGGTATGTGAAATTATTGATTTTTATTTGATTTTTAGGTGCCTACTACTAGTTTTGGGTGCCTAGAGTTCATTTTTACTGTTAAATTTAGCATTTGAGGTCAAAATAATTGATTTATCTTTGATAGAAAATTCGATTTGTGAAGGAATCCAAGAAGAGGAGCAAAGTTCTCAAGCCAAAGGAAAGGGAAAGGAAGTCTAGGCAAGACTAATCCATAGAAAAAGGTGTGTGGCTAATTAATCCTTTTATTTCCCTATTAAATTAGTGAATTTCCTTTAGGTTTCTTAAAAAAAAAATTATGTATTGGGATATAATTGAAAGTAATGTTATAATCATGCATTTAGGAGTTATATATGCCTATTAGAGACTTTAAATGAAGTTAAAACCAATGGTATGATGGACTTGTAGTATAGGCCGAATGAAGATTCATAAGGAATTAATGTAAATTTGAGTGATTTTAATGAATTTAGGCTTTCTAATGTCAATATTAATGTAAATAAGTAGTTATAAATTTTTATAGAATTTATGGGAATTAAATGAATATTTTTGAAATAAATATTAATTAGGTATTAGTTGAAAAATGTGAAATTTGAATGAAATATGGCATAATTTATTGATTTCATGGTGAACTAGTGTGAAATGTTTCATAACATGTGTAAAGAAGATTGACTGTAATTAGAAAGTATTGATACTGTATGGACAAGAAATGAAAAATAAGGAAAAGAATGAAAGGTTAGCTAATAAAAGAAAAAGTGAGAAAATATGTGCCCTTAGAAAGAGTCAGGCAGTAAAACCTAGTTCAGGATATAATTGACTGGCCATAGGGATACATATACCGCGGTGCAAGTCATGGCGACTTGCCTTACTATGGTTGGATCACTAATCTCCATAGTATATTTATGATGCGTACTGTCATATGTTCATATGTTTTATGAGGAATGATTCTGGAGGTTATTTCTCATTCTGTTGTGGTCCTGTGGGGTCCACGTCCCGCATATCCGGTCTGAGAGTTTTCTGTCGGGTTTGTACTAGGGGCATATTGATAAGAAAATATTAAAAGTGTAAAAGAGAAGCTAAAATGAAAGGTTATTATGAAAAAGGACTAAAATGAAAATGATTTAGAAGTTTAGGGGTAAAATGGTAATTTTTCTAAAAGGTGAAATTAATTGATAAAAGTAATAAGGGAAATAAGTAATAAGGGTAAAATGGTAATTTGGTCAATTAATTGGATAAAAAGTTAACCTTATAAAGTTAAAGGACTAAAACGTAATTTTTCATGAAAAAGGTTGAAATAAGAATTAATCAGTAATTTATATGCTAATTAATAAGATAAGATAAGAAAATAAGGAATAAAAGGGCAAACTAGTAATTAATAGTATAAAAGGGCATTTTTGAAATAAAAGAGAAGTTCAAGGACTAAATTGAGAATATAAGAAAGTTATAAGTTAAATGAGAAGTTATTAATTTGTAAAATAAATATTGCTATTAAATAAGAAAAATCGATAATAAATCATTTAAACCAAAATTATTAAAAATATTTATATATTAGGGAAATGCTATGATTTTTAGTCACCACTGGGCATGTTTAATGTTCAACACGTAGGATTTGCTGCGTGCAGGTACATATAGGTTGGAGCTTGGGTACACAGCAGGAAAATTGGAACTGAAGAGTTAGAAGGATATTTTTGTGTGGCATGTATATATACACTTATTATGTTTTGTTTTGTAAGGATAATATTGCAGCAATGATCGTACTGTGTATTATGTATAGTAGTATTTGGATGAGGAATTGCAGAAAATGGATGAAATGTATGCGTTGCTTGATAGTAATTGTGGGTTATTATGATTGGATTGAAACTGTTGTGCCTTTGAGAGGCTGTGTAAATGTCTGCTTTTTAGTGGGCTAGTTAAGAATATAGCCGTTATATTGCCAAAATTTTATTAAATGCATAGTGATTTTCGGACAGTTATAGGCTAATGATTAATGAAAGTTATATATGCATGAAGGCTATCAAGTTAAAGGAATTAAGTGTTAAAAAAATAATAATAAATTTCCGACTTATTGCCTATCCGATAAGATTGTTACAGTAGGGCTGTTACACCTTCCCTTACCATGAGTGGCATTTTTCCAAATTTAGCACTAAGTTGGTCTTCTTATAGCTACTTAATACTAAATCAAGATGCTCTAAATAGCTCTCAAAGTTTAGCCCATAAATGGTAAAGTAATACCTGAACACCTCCATAAACTTTTCTATAAAATTGTGAAAGATTGCCATCATACACTGCTGAAACATAGCCGGTGCATTACATAGTCCAAAAGGCATCCTCCTATAGGCGAACGTGCCATAAGGGCAAGTAAAAGTTATTTTCTCTTGATCTTCAAGAGCTATGGGAATTTGTAAGTATCTCGAATACCCATCTAAGAAACAATAAAACCTATTTCCCACTAACCTCTCTAACATCTGGTCAATGAATGGCAATGGAAAATGATCTTTCCTAGTGGCATGGTTCAATCTCCTATAGTCTATGCACACTCTCCAACCCATAATTGTTTGAGTTGGAATGAGTTCATCTAATTCATTTTTTACCACAGTCATTCCCCCCTTTTAGGGACACATTGCACTGGGCTAACCCATTTACTATTAGAGATTGGATAGATTATACCTGAATCAAACAGTTTGAGTACCACTTTCTTTACAATCTCTTACATAGCCGGATTGAACCTTCTTTGGGGTTGAGCTACTGGTTTGCAATCTTCCTTCTTCTTTGGGGTTGAGCTACTGGTTTGCAATCTTCCTACATAGTAATCCAATGTGTGCAATAACTTGGATTAATGCCCTTTAAGTCCACTGTCTCCCATCCTATAGCCTCTTTGTGCTTTTTCAACACCTTGAGTAGCATCTCCTCTTCAACACCTGTTAACAAATAAGAGATAATTACTGGCTTTTCTTCTTTCTCCAAAAATACATACTTTAAATGAGGTGGAAGGGGTTTAAGTTCAGATTTCAACTCCCCCTCTCATAAAGTGGTTCTCTTTTGCTTTAAATTCTCTTCTTTACAACCCTTCTCCACAGCTACTATCCATTTTTCTTCTACTCCATCCAACTCTTCACTCTTTAAAGAATGCATCAAGCTTGAATTCACTGGATCATTTAGCAACACTTTTTCTTGCTTTTCTTCTACACATTCATCAATATTGTCTATGAAATAGACTGGCTCTTCTAGATCACTTGATGGGTATTTTTGAGCCTTATTCACGTCTACCACCAATTCTTCGTTATTGAATCGAAGAGTGACCTTTTGCCCATGGACATCAATTAGAGCCTTTGTAGTATTCAAGAATGGTATTCCCATAATAAGTGGTACCTTCCTATCCTCTTCCATTTTCATGACCACGAAATCTATAGGAAAAATGAATTTTCCCACTTTCACCAATAAATCCTCAATAACTCCTTTGTCTTTCTCATTAATCTATCCGCAAGTTGAAGTCTCATTCCTATTTCTTTGAGATCGCCTAAGTTGAGTTTCTTGCACATGGAATAAGGCATCAATTTAATGCTGGCTCCTAAATCACATAGAGCATTTCAAACAAAGGTCTCACCAATTTCACAAGGTAGAGTAAAGCTACCTGGATCTTCCAATTTTTTCGGGATTTATTCATGATAATTGCACCACAGTTTTCCATAAGTTGCACAGTTCTATACCCTTCTAATTTTTTTTTTGTTGGAACAAAGTTCCTTTATAAACTTAGCATAATTGGGTATGTGCACTAGGGCTTCAGCAAAAGGCAAGTTAATATGTAACTTCTTAAACATTTCTAAAAACCTAGCCAATTGCTCGTTTTTCTTTTCCTTCCTAGCTACAACAAGAAATGGCAACCTATTAATATCAAGATCCTCTACGGTTGGATTCACAATACTCTTTCCCTTATCATTGCTTGGAGCATCCACACCTACCTCTACTCTAGAGTTAAAAATACTTACCTTTGGCATTGTTTCCTCTAAATCAGTTGATGAAGTTGGTGATTTACCTCTCTATTCCTCTCGTACTACCTCCTTGCCACTTCTCAGAGTTATTGCTTTAGCCTCCTCCTTAGGATTGTGATCCACATTTGAAGGAAACATCCCTAGTTGTCTGTTTGACATTGAAGTTGCAAGTTAACCCAATTGAGTCTCCAAATTTCTCATTGAAGCATCTTGGTTTCGGTTCTATTGCTTTTGAGACTTCCATCTTGATTCTTAGCTTGTCATGAATTGTTGTTGGCTATTCATGAAGCTAGCAAACATGTCTTCTAAGTTAGGCTTCTTTTCTTAAATGGGTGGCCTTGATTGGAATCCTGGTGGATGATATGGTTGAGGTTATGATGGATTAGAGCTTTGCCCTTGATGGTGGTTTAGTGGATAAGGAGCTTGGTAGTGATTGGTGGCTTGTGATAGGTAAGGCTGAGTATGATTATGATAGGCATTTGAGTGGTAAGGGGCTCTTGCTTGTGGTTGAGAAGGCAAAGCTTGTTGATTCCCATCCTTCCAAGAGAAATTAGGGTGATTTCACCATCCCGATTTATATGAATTGCTGTAGGGATCATTCCTTCTAAAATCGCCTAATGCATTCACATCTCCTACAATTCCTCCTTCTTTGATTCCTTGCCCACTTTCACATGGCCCACTTCCTTGATTTACTACAGCCACATTTTGAACTTTCAAGCTGCTAAACTCTTTCTTTACCATTTCTAATTGTGCTTTTAACAATGCCACTTCATCCACATTGTGTAAACCTTGCCTCTTTGGGACTGATCTTGGGGCAGTCCATTGAGAGTCATTTGCTGCCATCTCATCCAACAACTAAAAAGTATCCTTAGGCAGCTTGTTTAAGAAAGATCTTGCTGATGCTACATTCAATAATGACCTTTTTTGAGGTGTAACTCCAACATAAAAGATAGTCATCAGTTGGTAAACAGCTATCTCGTGATGCAGATAGCTTTTCAATAATCTCCTAAACCTCTCCTAAGCTTCGTGAAAAGGCTCTCCATTCATTTGATGGAAACTCATGATGTTATTTCGAATCCTTACAGTCTTTGTTGAAGGAAAAAATCTCATCAAGAACTTCTCTTGCATTTAATCCCATGACCATATTAACTGGCACGGTAACATTTGTAGCCACTCTCTTGCTTTGCCAATCAAAGTGAATGGAAATAGCTTCAACCTTACTGCACCTGTACTAACACCTGAAATTTGGATTGTGTCACTAACTTGTAGAAATATGTTGATATTCTGAGCTGGATCTTCCACTTTCAAACCAGAGAATTGATTCCTCTGTACCATAGTAATGGTGGTTGGCTTGAGTTCAAATTGTACTCCTTTGGGTAATACAATTGTTCGATGGTCTTCATTCCACCTTTGTACAACGTATTCTCTTATGGTCCTTTGCCTAGGTACTTTTTCTCTTCTTGCCCCTGGCATCTCTTCATGTGCCCTCGGCACTTGTTCACTCTCGGGAGGAAACTCATCAAGAGGAGGATCATGCTCCATCTCTATATCTCTATTGGCTCTCCTTCTTTGGTGTAGGGTTCTCTCGATTTTAGGATCAAAAGGCAGTACTTGCTCTTGTCTTGTTCTGTTCATACACCAATTTCACCTGAAAAGAATCAAGAAAAATAAAATAAGGAAAAGAAAACACATACATTTAATAATCACAGCTTATAATGCTAAATTCCCTAGCAACGGTGCCAAAAACTTGTTGTGACCCTGGCAAGTGCACTAGATCGACAAGTAATAAAGTGGGGTAAATTTAAGACCCTCAATATCGAATCCAAAGGAAATGTGTGTGAAAACTGTGAAAATTAATTGTATGCTAAAGAATTCCCAATTTTTTTTTGTGTGTATGAGTTGTTTAATTTATATAATGTAACTTTAAAAACTAAAATATGTAGTGAGAAGAAATTAAATTCTACTAACAGTAAATTGAGTATGTATTAAATTCAAAAAATTAACAAGTATGAAAATCTATAGAAATAAAACATTGCTCGAGTTCACTCATCCACCACATACCCACTATGAATTAACTTTATCGAGAAGTATACATGAATGAATTCAGGATAACCCTCTTAACCCAAGCGTCCCATTTCGGAGCCAGCTATTCTAGTTGCTAAATGTCCCATTCCGGAGCCAGCCAAATAACTAGCTTATGCACGGGTCTAACATCCTAAGTTTGATTTGCTTTTCCATTTCGGAGCCAAATAACCCAAATCTCATCTATTTCACTCCACATTCTAGTCCTAAAATAACAAATACTGCATATTTAGAATCCCATTCCGGAGCCGTCTAAAATAATGCAACATTATGAAAGAAAAATTGAGCAAAATCATTCATAGAGTTTAATCTAATCGGCTCAATAAACATTTAAAATATATGATGAAAACCATTCATCCATGTATGGAAAATAACATAATAGATTGAAAAGCCATGAAATATAAATACGTAACAGTGAAATAGACCATTCATTCATGTAAAAATCAAAATATGCTCAATATTCACATTGTGAGTAGGGGATTCAAAGCTCCCCCAAACAACAAAAGGGACTACTCACTATTCATAATGTAAAAGATGAATAAAGTAAGAGTGAAAACTATAAAACCCATTTGAAGCTAAAGATTTGTAGTTGATGAAGCTCTTTCTCTTCTTCTCTAAACTGTACCTTGATTGTAAGCTGTAATCTTTAAACTAACAATTAAAACTATGACTATCTTTATGTTCTTGAAGTACAACTAAGTTAAAAGATTGATTTTTACAAGTAAAACTATAACACTATGTATAAGAAATTCTCCTCAAATGAAAAACTACATTTTCTCTCTACCTAAATACCCTATACACGAAACCCTAGAAAAAGACCCCCTTCAAACAGAAAATTTTGCATCTTTTATAGAGCTATCCAGTGAGACACGGCTGGGACACTTTTGTCTCAGCCACGACACAAGAAGATAGAGTGGTAAGTTGCCTTGGGCATGGTTGGGACAGTTTTGTCTCAGCCGCGGTGAGCTTCTAGATCAAAAATGTGTTCATAGGCTGCAATGGCCACGACTAGGATAGGTTGTCTCAGCCGTGACCTTTAGTGAAATGGTGAGTTTTGAGTTTTGTGTTGGACACGGCTGGGACTGTTTGTCTCAGCCACGCCTTAGCAAAATTTCCTGCATAAAATGCAAATTAAGACCATTAATCACCCAAAAACTTTAAAATTTTCAAAATAACTAAAATGAACAAATAAAAAATATTTTAACACTAAAAACACTAAAAGCATGCAAGATAAACACTAAAACACACAAAATTATCCAGAAAACAAACATTAAAATCATGGTTATCATGGTCTTTCCTAGTGGTATTATTTATTCTCCTATAATCAATGCATACTCTCCATCCCATTACCATGCATGTAGTAATTAATTCATTATTCTCATTGGCTATTACAATCATTCACCCCTTCATAGGTACACATTGCACAGGACTTACCCAATTACTATCAGAAATAGGATAGATTATACCTCTATCAAGTAGTTTCTATACTTTCTTTTTTCATTACTTCTTGCATAGTTAGGTTGAGCCTTCATTGGGGTTGTACCATCGGTTTGAAATTATCTTTCATGGGTATTGATATGTATAATAACTGGGGCTAATACCATTCAAATCGAATGTTTTTCAACCAATTGCTCCTTTATGTTTTTTGAGGACCTTAATAAGCATTTCTTCTTCCAAACCTGTTAGTAAAGATGAAATGATTACTAGTTCTGTATTATCCTTTAAAAATACATATTTTAAATGAGACAAAAATGTTTTAAGTTAAGAATTTTCTCCCTTAGGAGGGGAGGGTTCATCCTTCATATTTTCACTTTCACTGTATTCTTTTTCCAAATCGTGTATCAACTCCTTTTTCTTTGCTTCTAATTCCTCTGTTTCCTTTAGATGCATCAAACATTCTTAAAGCTTATTATCTAGAATGATTTTCTCTTGCTTTGTGTTGACACACTCTTGACCACCATCGACAAATTAAATGGATTCTTCAAAGTCATAAGAAGGATGTTTTAAAACCTTATTTACGTTGAAGACCATTTCTTCTTCGTTGAACCTAAAAGTAACCGTTTGCCCATGAACATCAATTAGAGCTCTTGCCGTGTTCAAAAATGATCTTCGCACTATTAAAGGCACCTTTCTATCCTTCTCCATATCCATCACTACAAAGTCCACAAGAAAGATGAAATTTCCTACTTTTACCAATAAATCCTCAATAATCCCCTTTGGCTTCTTCATCGATCTATTCGCCAATTGAAGTGTCATTCAGGTTTCCTTTAGATCATCTAAATTTAATTTTTTACAAATTGAATAAGGCATCAAGTTAATACTAGCACCCAAATCACACAAAGTATGTCCAACAAAATTCCCTTCTAATTCACAAGCTAATGTAAAACTACTAGGATCTTTTAATTTTTTAGGAATTTTATTGGTTAATATAGTGCTATAATTACTAGATAATTGAACCGTTCCTATGCCTTCTAGCTTCTTTTTATTAGTGCAAAGCTCTTTCATAAATTTAGCATATTTAGGCATGTGTAATAAAGCTTCAGCAAATAGTAAATTTATATGTAGCTTTTTAAACATATCTAAAAATCTAGTTAATTATTCATTTTTCTTCTCTTTTCTAGCTAGAATAGGAGAAGGTAATTGAGATTCATCAAGTACAGTAGAAACAAGTTTTTCTTTACCTTTATCCTTCTCAACCGTAGAAGGCACTTTCTCAATATTTTCATAATTAGGAATACTTACCTCCATTGTTAGTTCCACCCTTGGAGAGGAATTCTTACCAATTTCAATCTTTTTCTAACTCCTTTCCACTTCTTAAGGTGATTGCTTTAGCTTTCTCCTTTGGATTGCGGTCGACATTAGATGGGAATGTTCTTTGAGTCTAGTTAGATAATAAGTTAGCAAGTTACCCCATTTGGTTTTCTAGATTCCTAATGGATGCCTCTTGGTTTCTTATTCAAATATCTTGTGATTTCTATCTAGCATCTTGATTAGCCATGATTGAATTTTGGGAGGCCATGAAATTTGTAATCATCTCTTCTATGTTTGATTTCTTCTCCTGTGGAGGTAGAGGTTGAGACTTTTGAAATCCTGGTGGTTGACGGTATAATTGTGATGGGTATGAATTTGGGTAATGTGATTAAGGTTGAGTTTGGTATGAGGGATGGTTATTTGAAGGTTGATTATGGTTAAAAGGAGGTCTAGGGTGAGGGTTTAAAGTAGATGCTTGATTACCTGCTCTCCAAGAAAAT
Source organism: Excoecaria agallocha (assembly GCA_037975025.1). Classification (NCBI taxonomy): domain Eukaryota; kingdom Viridiplantae; phylum Streptophyta; class Magnoliopsida; order Malpighiales; family Euphorbiaceae; genus Excoecaria; species Excoecaria agallocha. Next base: position 125,892 of record JBBPFJ010000027.1, read on the forward strand.
TTTGGATGGTTTCTCCATCTCGGGTTATAGGTATTGCTATAAGGGTTCAAAGCATTCACTTCTTCTACCATTCCTTCACCATTCTTCATTCTAAGTGCTCTTTGAATTCCTGTATAAGAATCACTTTCATTAGACAACATGGAAACATTTTTAACTTTAAGCTCATTTATTTCTCTTAAATGTTCTTTTCTCATTAATTTCATTTATGCTTTTAACATAGCTATTTCATCTATATTATAAACTCCTTGTTTTCTTTAGACTGCTCTAGAGGTTGCCCATTGAGCATCATTGGTAGCCATCTCATCAAGAAGTAGGAAAGGTTATTCAGGAACTTGGTTCATAAAACTACCTTTGAAGCTACATCTAACAAAGGTCTTTTTGATTGATTGGCACCTGTATAGAAAATATGCATTAATTGATAAACAGGAAATTCATAATGTGGATAGCTTTTTAAAAGTCTCCTAAATCTTTCCCATGCTTCATGAAATGGTTCCTCATAAAATTGCTTGAAATCATTAATTTATTTTATAATGAGGGCTATCTTAGTGGGTGGAAAATATTTGCAAAGGAATTTTTCTTGCATTTGTTGCCAAGAATGGATGGATTGATTAAGTTGAATTTGTAGCCAATCCCTAGCTTTTTCTATGAGGGTAAATGGAAAAATTTTCAGCCTAATTGCATCAGTTGATACATTTGGAATTTGCACAGTATCACTAACTTCTAAGAACATATCCAAGTGTTGTGCAGGATCCTCTGTGTCTAAGCTTGAAAATTTGTTTCTTTGTACCACCATGATGGTAGCAGGTTTAATCTCAAATGGCCGGTGGTGAGGAATCCTTATGGTTTTATGTTCTTCATTCCACCTAGGAATAGCATAATCCCTACTGGTCCTAGGTCTATACCTATTCCCGGGCTCGATTTGGTACATTTTGCTCTTCAATCCTAGGTTAAGGTGGATCATTCATAGGTGGTTCTATTTTTGGATCATTCATATTGCCTCTTAGCCTTATATTCCTACGAAATGTCCGTTCAATCTCAGGGTCTACGGGTAAAATGGGGTTGTTTCTCACCATAAATCAATAGCATCTAAAAGAAAATTTAAAACAAAATCAGAAAATAGATGAAGAAGAGAAAAGAAACACATAAAAATCCATTTTAAATTCAAGATAAATAAACAAACACCAATGTTCCCCTGGTAAGAGCGCCAAAAACTTAAACGGTGTCTAGCAAGTGTACTAGATCGGCTAGTAATATAGGGAAATATAATTATGACCCTCTAATATCAAACCCAAGGAAAACCTGTGTTTGTGTGAATGATTTGAGTTTTAAAATAGAATTTGTGTGAAGAACAAAGAAGAGATATCCCAAAAGTTATGATGTTGAAGGTTAAAAACTAAAAGCAAAACTTTAAAACTAAAAATAAAGTAAAACAATGAGAGATTTGTAAAACAAAAGCAAGTAATCAACTTAGGTAAAAATCAATATTTAAAAGCAACTTTCACTAAAAGACTATCCACCTTAACCAATATTATTATGACTTAATCTCAAGAAAAATACAAGTGATTATGAAGGTTTTAGATAAATAAAACTAGATAACTTGACTCAAGATTTTCATTCCAAGCATTAAAATTCTCTTATTAAAAACAATCCATCACTTAGCACAAAGATTTAAATTAATCCTCCTAGATGTCTATTAAATTCTTTTTCAAGTAAATTTAACTTTCACCTATTCTTAGTTACACCTTTCTTAATCTTAACTTACCTTAATTAACACAAAATTATATCTAATGAAGAATATAATCATGCAATGACCTAAGTAATTTAACCTAAGAACATGCATATCAATGATTAAACTAAAAGTCAATTATTAACTAATAACTAAACAAGTTAACAACCAACTCTAGCTAAATAATGATAAGAATGTGCTTTATAACTAAGAAATAATCAAAACTTACATTAAGTTAAAGCATAAGCTTAAGTCATAACAATAAAAGTTAAGGATTCAAGTATCCCATAGCAAAAGTTAAAGAAAACTACTCACTATGCATGTTTGAAAACTAAAACAAAGCTTTAACAAAACAATAAAAAGCAAAGCAAACAGAAAACTACATAAAAAACTAAAAACTATTAAATTCTTCTAATGCTTGATAATTAATGGTTGATGATGCTTCTTTGATGCTTCGATCTTCTATTTATAGGCAAAACAAGTTATAGGATCCTTCTAAACTTCTTAAATTAAAGTAGGAAGAGAATTCTTCTTAATCGAGAAATCCTTCGCACCATGGAAGTTTGAACCACATGGCCAATTAGATTTTCTTTGTTGAGATGCACTGTCGTGCATCCTTTCTAATGGAAGTGCACGACCAATTGATAGCTTCACTTTTTCCATACACTACTGTGCATGTCTTGTCCCAAGAGAGGTGCATGGCCAAGCACCACCTTAACTTTAGGAACACACGGATAAGAGAAACTTATATGCAAGGCCAATCATCCTCTTGGCAATCCAACACACACACCCAAGCAATCTTTTAGGCTCCTTCATCATGGCCAAGCAAGCTTTTATACATAAAGACACATGGCCAAGCATGCTTCTAATGGACTCCACACATCTTTTATAGCATTAATTTCCTCTTTTCATAGTTTTAGCCCATAACTTATTTTCTTTTTACAATTAAGTCCTTTTGTCTCTTAAAATATACCTGAAAAGCACCAAAACTTCTAATTAGCTTCTAAAACACACAAGTCAACATTTAAACCAAAAATTAACCTAAATTACACCAAATTAACTAAATAAAAACACTTAAAACATACTAAAAACAATATATAATTCACACTTATCAACTACTATTAACACAATATGCACACAACCTAGGTTAAGCTTGTAAAAACACAATTTCCACTTCTTTTTGGCATTTCATCGAGCACCAAATGTGCAAAGATAAAATTTGCAACAAAAGTGCAATTCATGTTAAACACATGCAAAATTCTTAAGTATTTAAAACCATAATTGTGAACATTAACTTAATGAAAAGAAGCAAGAAACAACTAAATTTGAATTTTTCCTAACCCTTAGCATGTGAGATACCCTTATAACAAAATGAAATGTAAATTATGCATAAACAAACAACAAACTACCTAAAAGAAATTATTGCTCCTAAAATTATAAAAAGAGAATAAAAAAACTAGAGATGAAAGATAAAGGTTGAATTAATTACTTGCTGATGATCATGCTTGCCAAATAAATGTACTACAAGGATGTAAAACGGGGTGAAAATGCATGAAATGAGGAGAGGGGATGAGAGGAAAATGAAATAAGGTGAAATGATATGACTATTGAGGGCTATTTAAAGAGGGACATGACTGAAAGCCCTATGGACATAGTAAAGACCAAATGGTCTTAGTCGAGTCACACACAACACCCCAAAATGCACAACATCAATTTATAAAGGACATGGCTAAGACAAAATGGTCTCAGCTATGGGACCCATTTTGTACTAAAGAAATTAACATACACAAGGTATAGACAAATGGACTTAGCCATGTACCACCTTATGTACTCAAAACATATGCAATTGCATATGATAGAGGCCAATTAGTCTCAACCATGTGACCTTACCAGACTGAAATCTTAACATAGACATGGTAAAGATCAAATGGTCTCAGCCTTATGACCTCTATTGTATCTAGCCTAAAAACTTGCACATGATAGAGACAAAATGGTCTCTATCATATGACCCCTTCTAAAACTTGAACTATAAAAAATGCATGGCTGAGATAAAATGGTCTGAGCTGAGTCTAACCAAATTTTGCACACTTTGAAAATTTTAACATTCTCTTCCATACACAATCACACTATGACACTTAGCAAGCATTCAAACATAATTTATCACCATTTATTAAGCTAAAAAAAGAAATAAAATAATAACTTTAAACCAAAAACATTAACATATTTAAATAAAATAAGTTTGAAGAAAAGATTAGAAGAAGTTATGCGTTTAACAAGTCACCAACTCAATTTTGAATGAGCTAATGGCACATCCTTTAGCATCACTAATGTCATGCAATTTTGCATAACCATTTTGTTTGTTATTGCATTATTTATTTAATTTCGTGTGTGTATTTTGTAATGTTTTAGGTTACTTTTTATGTCTTCCTTATTTTAAAGGCTAAATGTACCTAATTGAATGAAATGAAGTATAATTGAGGGGAATTTTATTGAAATGTTGAAGAAAAAGGTATTAAAGAAGTTCAAAAGCCTGTGCCGACTCGACCTAGTGTGTGCAAACTCATCACAGTGACTTAGCATGCAGAATCATGCCAAGTTGAATCAAGTCATAAAATGATCGAAGGTATGTCGACTCATAACATTAGTGATGACTCATTACAGAGCCTGGTTGTGCTGACTTGTCCAACTCAGACCAACAATTATAACCTTTCATGCACCTCTTCAAATTTGCAACCCTTTCCAAAAATACATTAATTGGGATACCTTTGGATTTATAAATACATGAAGATAGCCATATTTTGGGGGTAAAAAATCTACCATATAACTTCCAAATTAATTAGGAAAGATTATAAGGAAGAAGAATACTCCAAGGAAGAAGAGGGATTAGAAGAGCTCAATCAAGACTCAAGTATTTTTCTAAAGAAATATTTTCTTCTCTTTTCTCTTTAGATTTACTTGATATTCTTCCCTTATCCTTGTGCATTTGTTTTGCCAATATTTATCTAGGATAACTTTATTTTGTCAGAATTGCAAGTATGAATTGTTCTATATTAATATAATTATCTTGTTTTAAGTATGAATGATTTAAGTTTGATTGGGTGCTTAGTTTATTATGTATGCTTGATCACCATATGTAATATGTTAATAAATTTGTTCATAATGAGAATTGGAACATATCGGTGGAAAAGTAATTAAACTTACTTAAAGTTAGAAATCATTTAGGAGATAAAGATTTCCCTTTGAGGGGCTTAAGAATAGGCATGAAACTTTATAGTTCTCATCTATTTCCATAATGACATAAGAGTGCTTATTGACTCTAGATGGTGATTCCCTTATTTAACAATGAGAGTTACATCTAGGGATAGTAAGCCTTATTTCCTAATAATTTGTATGCTTATGTGTTTATTTGAATCTTTGCATAACCAATTGATGTTCTATAGTTCTAATGCCTTATTTGATTGATTGCAAGTTATACATTAGATTATATATTAGTTTCATTAATTAAGAATTTAGTGCAACTAACTCAATTTAATTTATCATTACTTATCCATCTTAGTATCTAATTGGTTAATACAAGACATTGCTTAAACCTAAATTGATTCCTAAAGTTTGACATCCTTCTTATCTTATTTAAGTCCTTGAGACTAAGGTATTAAGATATAAACCATAAAAATTTTTTGGGCCATTGTTGGGGAATCAAAAAAAGCAATTGTTTTGATTAATTTAGAAAGGAAAAAAGTTGATTTAGGCCTTTTGTTTATTAAGTTTGTAGTAGTTACTTTGATTTGCTTTTTTCTTTTATGTGTAGCAGTAGTAGTAGAGATCATTTTCTTCTATTAGATCTTGAAATTGATAGAACTTTTTTACTTTGCATAGAGGTCAAAAATAGCGGCAAGAAGAGGAAGATCAAAGTTCAAATATCATGGTGGAACATGATAGGGCTACTTTGGTAGATTTTGCTATGCCTAACATTTTGGAAAGTTTTGCAAGAATTGTGGCACTTATAATTGCTAGTAATAACTTCAAAATCAAGCCAAGTATAATCCAAATGGTTCAGAAAAATTAGTTCGAAGGTCTTTAAGGGGAAGATCCTTATGCTCATATATTGCCCTTTCTTAATGTGCATACAACATTTAAACTAAATGGAGTCATGGATGATTCCATTTGACTTCAGTTATTTCTTTTTTCTATTAAAGACAAGGCATAATTATTGCTGGCTAGTTTGCTTAGTAAGTCTATTACCATATGGGATAAATTGAAGCAAACATTTCTTCACAAGTATTTTCCACTCCACAAGATAGCTAAATTTAGAAATGCGATTATGAATTTTAGGCAACAAGCAATTGAGACTATTTATACATCACAGGAGAGATTTAAAGAATGCCAAAGGCTATATCCTCATCATAGCTTGTCTGATTAGATGATTCCTTAAATATTTTACAATGGTTTGATGGATGAAAATCAAAATATAGTCAATACAACATCAAATGGAAAATGGATGGACAAGATAGCAAAAGAATTAGTCACTTTACTTGAGGAACTTGTATCACAAGGGTACATGGGAGATGAACCAACCATGGCAAAAGCAAAAGGTGTCTTAGAGATTGATACCATTAACTTATTGACAACAAAGGTAGATGCACTCACCAAATTGGTAAGTAAATCTCAAGTAAATTATGTTGATAATTTAAGTGTTGTTTGTGTGTTGTGTAGAGGATCTCACCCTTACACATAATGCATAATGAGTAATAGTGAACAAGATAATTTTGTTCAAGGCAGTTTCAATCAAAGTGAAGGATTAAATTTTAATTCCTATAATCCTTAATGGAGGAACCACCTAGGATTTTCTTGGTCTAATACTTCATCACAACTCAATCCTTTAAGTGAAGCTATGCCTGAACCATAAAACCCACTTGGGTTTCCTATAAAGCCATCATTTTATCCCTCAAAACCCAAATCTCATCTTAAAACTCTTATTATACAATTTATTAGCCAACAAATGGCCACCAATAAAAATAATGATGAGCAATTTAAGGAAGTTAATATAAAGCTTGAACAACTTGCTATTTATAATAGGATCTTAGAGACCTAAATTTCTCAACATGCCTCTTTAAGATCTCAACCTTTGGGAAAGCTACCTAGCCAACCCTAGTTCCCACATAAGGAGACTTGTTAAGCAATTAAATTAAAAAGTGTTAAGGAGGTTGACAATAATAAGGTAAGAGGTAAGAAAGTGACTACTAAAGATGATAAGTTTAAAGGTAAGTCTAATAACTCTATTAAGCATAATATGGTTGATAACAATAGTGATATTATGAAACCTAAAGAAGATAAAAAGAAAGTTGACCAACTTATTAAAAAGAATGAACCTAAAACAAATCTTAAAGATTTTTAAGGCGTAATTTAGATAAGCAATTTGGCAAGTTTTTAAATTATCTTAAGGATATAGCCATCACTATTCCATTCATGGATGCTATAAGAGATATGCCTTCATAGGGTAAGTTTTTAAAAGACATTACAACATATAAGAGTAAGTTAAAAGAGTATTATTTAGTCCCATTAATGGAATAATCTAAAGCTACGTGTTTTAAGTCTCCACCTAAGCAAAAGGATATGGATTCTTTCATGTTTTCTTATGTTATTGGTGACATTCCTTTCGAAAAAGCTCTTTGTGATGTTAGTGCTAGTGTTAGTCTTATGTTCTACTCTATTTATAAGCGATTGGATTTAGGTGAACTTAAGCCTATTAGCATGCATTTATCTATGGCTAATAAAATCATTACTCACTTTCTAAAAATTCTTAAAAATGTGCGTACAAAGTTTGTTATACCAACATATTTTGTTGTGTTAAATATGGAAGAGGATTTAGAAATTCCCATGTTTTTTGGGAAACCTTTCTTAATTACAGCTGGTGCTATCATTGATATGAAAAGAGATAAGATCTCTTTAGAGGTAAAAAATGAAGTTGTAAAATTTGATGCTTTTAAGATGATGAGATCTTCACCTATTAAAAGTATTAGTAGAATTGATACTTTTGATATTATTGATGAATGTGTTGAGGGTGTTTTGTATGATTGTCTGAGGTAAAAGCCTATTGACCCCTATGTTAGAGTGAAAATAGATGTGCATTAATTAGAGGCTCAAACATCCCCTTTTCATAGGCCTTTAAGGTTTGAACCTTTGAATAAGGATGATGACCAAAAATGTGCCTCTCTATAAGAAGAAGTCAAGTTAGAGCTCAAGCCTCCACCATCAACATTAAGATATTTTTTTCTTGATTAAAACTCTCAATTTCCTTTTATAGTAAATTCATCTTTGCCTAATGATCAATTTGATGCATTAAGAGATGTTTTGATTAAGCATAAGAGTGTTATTGGCTATTATATAAATGATTTGAAAGGTATTAGCCCTAAAATTTATATATATAGAATTCCCTTAGAAGATAATGTTAAGCCTTCTGTTGAGGGTCAAAAGCATTTGAATCTAAATCTTAAAGAAGTGGTTAGAAAGGAAGTGATTAAGCTTTTAGATAATGGTATTATATACTCCATTGGTGATAGTAAATGGGTAAGCTATATTCAAATGGTTTCTAAGAAGGGAGGCTTGACTGTGGTTAAGAATGAATCTAATAATTTGATTCTTATAAAAACTATCATAGGATGCCATATGTGTATTAATTATAAGAAGTTAAATAAGGCTGCTAAAAAGAATCACTTTCCCTTACCCTTTTTAGATCAAGTTTTAGAGAGGCTAGCTATTTTTTTTGCAATTTTGCTACCTAGATGGCTTAAGTGGGTTTTATCAAATACCTATTCACCTTGAAGATCAAGCAAAAACTATGTTCATATGTCCTTATGGAACTTTTACATTTAGGAATATACCTTTTGATTTATGTAATGCCCTTGCTACTTTTTAAAGATGTATGTTTTCCATTTTTAGTGATTTAATAGATTAATGTGTTAAAGTCTTTTTGGATGATTTTAGTGTTTATGGAGCTAACTTGGACCATCGTTTAGAGAATCTTTTAAAAGTTTATGATAGGTGTATGGAGCATGATTTGGTGCTTAATTAGGAAAATGTCACTTTATGGCTCAAAAGGGTATTATTCTTAGTCATTCTATCTCAAGTAATCGAATCGAAATAGATAGAGCAAAGATTGAATCGATAGCCAATTTATTGCCTCCAAAGTGTGTAAGAGACATTAGAAGTTTTCTTGGCCATGTGAGATTTTATAGGAGGTTTATCAAGGATTTTTCAAAGATAGCTAACCAACCATACAATCTTTGAACAAAGGATGCTAAATATGTGTTCGATAAAGCTTACCTTGGTGTATTTGAGACATTAAAGAATGCCTTAATTTTAGCACCTAGTTTGCAACCGCCTATTTGGAAAGAACCATTTAAGAATATGTGTGATGCAAGCAACTTTGTTATGGGGGTAGTTTTGGGGAAAAGAAAAGAAGGTAAACCTTATGTGATTTATTATGCAAGTAAATTATTAGATGAAGTTCAAATCAACTATATCTTAATAGAAAAGGAGTTATTGGCTATTATTTATGCATTTGATAAGTTTAGAGATTATTTAGCAGGATAAAAAAAGTTATAGAGTATTTGGATCATGCTGCCCTCAAGTATCTTTTAAGCAAGAAGGATGTAAAACCAAGGCTTTTAAGGTGGATTTTGAAACTTTAAGAATTTGATTGGGAAATTAAAGATAAGAAAGAAAGTGAAAATATTATGGCAAATCACTTATCTCGGTTGGATCAAAAAAGTTTAAAGATGCATGATGATGGTATGTGTATTAATGAAAGCTTTTATGGTGAACACCTTATGAGTATGGCATCTAAAGAGATCCTTTGGTTTACTGATATTGCTAATTACGTTTTAAGTGGTATCCTTTTGTACAGTTTAGATTATAATCAAAGAAAAAGTTTTTATATGATAGCAGGTTCTATTATTGGAAAGAGCCCTTGCTTTATAAGAGATTTGCAGATGGATTGATTAGAAAATATATTCCCACGATTAGGTTGAAGACATTTTAAAGAATTTCCATTCTATGGAGGTTGGTGGTCATTTTGGTATATCTAAGCATTTTTCTGAGGTGCTTTAATTTGATTTTTGGTGGCCTACTCTATTTAAAGATGTGAGAACCTATATGCTTAGATGTGATAGATGTCAAAGGATAGGTAATATATCAAGAAAGACTGAGATGCCCTTGAAAATTATTAGAGGTAGAGATATTTGATGTTTGGGGATGGATTTCATAGGTCTTTTCTGTTGTTTTTTAGGCCATAAGTATATTTTGGTTATGGTAGACTATGTATTTAAGTGGGTTGAGGCAATGCCTACTCTTACTAATGATGCAAAGGTTGTTAGAAAGATGTTTAAAAAGGTTATATTTCCTAGGTTTGGAACTCCTAAGGCAATCATTAGTGATAGAGGTTCCTATTTTTACAATAGTTTGATTGATGGTTTATTGAAGAAGTATGGAGTGACACACAAGTATTGGGCATTAAAGCTAGATGATGATCTTTGGGCATATAGGATAACTTTTAAAACACCCATAGGTCTTACCCCTGACCAACTTATCTATGGTAAGTCTTGTAACTTGCTAGTTGAGCTTGAACATAAAGCCTATTAGGCAATAAGGGCTCTAGATTTTTATATGAAGCAAGTTGGTAGGAAGAGACTACTTCAGATAAATGAGTTAGAGGAATTGAGAATGAATGCATTTGAGAATACTAATTTGTATAAGGATCGTACTAAGATGTGGTATGGCAAGCATATTCTTAAGAAGAAATTTCATGAAGGTAATTTGGTGCTTCTTTATAAATTAAGATTGGGATTATTTCTTGGGAAGTTTAAGTCTTGATGGTCTAGTCCTTTCAAAGTGGTTAAAGTATATGAGTTTAAAGCAATTTATATTGAGAATGACAAGGGAGCAGTGTTCAAGGTAAATGGTCATCGTCTTAAGCCATATTTTGTTGGTGAGTCTATAGGTAAGGTGAATCTTCTTACTATCTCTATACCTAAAGAGGTGATTTTTCAAATTTCTTAATTTTTTAATCTCTTACACAATGTTGCTTTATTATTTTATTGATATAGCTTTCTTTGTGTTTAGTTTTAGTTTGTTTTAAAGTATGTTTGTTCTTTTTTATTTCATATTTACACAGTAGTTTTGATGGCCTAATATTTTTTCTTTGAGTTTTGGTAGTTTGTATTTTTGAGTTTTTAGGCAGGGTGTGACAAGTCATAAGACCTATGCTGACTCATTACAAAAAGCTAGCATGCTGATTTAAGGTCCGTGATAACTTATGTGCCAAGTCATTATAGAAGTGTTGTGTTCAGAGTCATAAATACCGATGCCAGTTCATGAAGAGGCATATCTATGTTGAGTCATAACCCTTGTGCTGACTCATTATAGAAAACAATTGTGTCAAGTCATCAATTTTGTGCCAACTCATGATAGTAGCCACTCTGGCTGAATTTTTCTTTACTTTATGCATCTTAAATGCCTTATTTTAGTTTTAGTTTTTTTTTTCTTCAATTCTAGTCATTTCTTTAGTTTTTGTTGAAAAATATTTTGAAAAGGTGTGAGAAGCCTTAAATGGTTGTCTTTTCCCATAAGAAGTCATAAACTTTCCCACTTTTTCTCATCCTTTTTTAAAAATTCTTTCCTTTTAAATACAAGTCTTCAATTTTCTTTATTATTGAAGCCTTTTTAATTTCCCAATAGGGTTATTTCTCTATAAAAGTAACTTTTTCCTTACTATTTTTTAATTTTCTCTCACTTGTTTCTTTTAACACCTCCATTATCTAGTTTTTCTTTCTTTCTTTTCTTTCACTTTCACGTGTTCTTTTCCAATCTATTATTTATTTTTCTTTAAGAAACCATTCATCTCATCATCTAAGATGCCAAAAATAAGAGGATCAACTTCATCGAGGCCTTAAGAGGAAGTTTCTCGACAAAAGGATTTCACTTCCATGTACAAGGCCCTATATGCAATTTCTTCTTTTGAGTAAGGTGCTAGATTATTTCTTTTAAGCCAAGAGGAATTGTTTCTTATAAGTATCTTTCTATTAGCCTCTTGAGAGATATTGGTATGCTTGATACTATTAAAGCTCTTTTAAGTTCTTGTGGTCTTGCTAGATTTCTTTCCATGCATTAACCCACCTGTATTTATTTGGTCTTGGAATTTTACATTACTTTAGAAGTGAATAAGAATGACTCTAAAGTGTTGGAATTTCATTTGCTATGGGAGAAACACAATCTTACTTATTCATTTATATATAAAGTTTTTACTTTTAAGAGATATGGTATGTGTGATCCTCCTAAGAACTTTGATGTTAATGCATTTTGGACATTTTTGACTAATTTGAGAACCCTATTCCAACCTAAGAAGGGTAAAGCCTTGTTTATCAAAGATATGAAATTTTGGCTTTTGCATAAGGTGCTTGCATGTATGATTTTTCACAAGTCTGAATTTAATAGGGTTACTTATCAAGAATTATTCCTTATGTGATGCATTCATAACAATAAACATGTTTGTTAGACTTATTAGATTTTTAACCAATTTCTTACATACACATCTAGGAAGGATAACCCTATTACTTATGGTCACGTGGATACCATAATTGCTAAAGCTTTGAATATTGATTTGCATGAATTCACTCGTGTGCTTGAGTGTACATATTTCACAAAGCAGGTTTTGATTAGAGCTGAAGTGGTTGATGCTTCCTTGAGGTTCATTCCTACCCAATCTCGATCATGTTAGAGAGGATTGGCACCACCACCACCTTAAGAGAGTAGGGAAGAAGAGGAAGAGAGAGAATAGGAGGAACAACATGAGTTTGATGAGCCTCAAGAAGGGGACACTCAAGATGACTCATCCATCATTCCCGTCCCATCTTATGATGGTACAAGCAGGCCAACATATGGTCTTTCATATGGCCAAACTGATAATGCCTTAAGTAGGTCTTCAAGGATTTAGGAGTAAGTGCTCGATAACCAATAAGCTATGAAATGTCAATTAACCTCAATAGAGACTATGACTAGAAATCTTGTAAGGAGGCAAAAGTGGATAAAGTATAAGGTTGAAACTTTTATTGCTCAAGCAGACTATATGGTTGGCTCTCCCTTACCCTCTCATTCGGATGATTAAGGGAAGCATTTCTTTTCCTTCTCTTTTTTAATTTAGGATCACATTAGGGAAAATGTAATGCATAAGTGTGGGGAAGGGATGTTTTTTGTTTTATGTTTATGTCTTGTTTAGTGTTTGTGTATGTGTTTTCATGGTATTATGCTAAGTTTATGCATGTTTATTCATTTGTCTTATTTATCTTTGTTTTAAATTTTCTTCTAGGTTTATCTTGATGTAATTCAATACATGCTAATTGTGACACCTTAAGTTTATTTATACTTCTTTACATCTTGAAATATCAATAGTGATATTACATAGTAACTTGTCTTATTAGTTATCGACTTTACTATTAATTGACCGTTAAATACCATTCCATTTTTAAACTTATTTTGACATCGCTAAATTACTATTAATTTGGTAAAATTTCTACACCATGACAACTTATAATTCATGCTACCCAAACTTGCAATTAGCCAAAATAACACTCCCAAATAATAATCTCCACCTCCAATACTCTAATCACATTCACAGCACTTCCAAAATCAACCCACAACACATTCACACAATATGCAACATATCACATATATAAGTCATCAAGTTCACTAATACTTTAAGTACCCTTACATGCCATATTACATTTATACAACAAGTCTTTAATAATTCGATGCATACAATTATATAAGCCAAGTCCTAAAAACATCACATGTACATGCCACCTTCATTTCTTTCGTTTACCCTTAAGTTACCTATCTTTGCATGCAGTTAAAACAAACTATGGGCTAAGCAACATTGTTGCCTAGCGATGGATACAACTATACAAAATTTTATCTAATAAATTAATTTGTAATTCACTCTTTTGATGCCAAAATCTACTTTTAATTTCGCTAATACATATTTTAATTATTAAATTTCACTTATTTCTTTACTTAAGTGAAAAATTATAATTAGGTCCCTATAATATCTTTTTACGATATTTTATCCTAATTAACTCCAATTTTGACCATTTTAACTTCCTTTGTCAACTAATCTTCTTTAATTGATAAATTTATATTGTAGTCTCTACACATATCCTTAAAGAGATAAATTACATTTTAGTCCCTAAACTTTTTATTATTTATAATTTTGACCTTTTTAGTCTATTTGACTATTTAAACCTTCCTAATCACATTTTTATTACCAAATTATTATTTTACCCTTAGTTTATCTTGTAATTACCGTTTTACCCTTTTTAAACATATTAATCTTATTTTTCACATTATTTCTTATTTGTTTATATTTTAACACCCTTTATGCCATATTTATCCTCTTAACCCTTTTTTTATAAAATTATGATTTTGCCCCTAGTAGTGATTAGTGGAAATCCTTGAACCGGATAAGCTAGATAAGGACTCTGATAATGCTAATGGATTGGAGGGACTGTGCATGAGATACGATACCAATTACTCTAGTGTATAATGAGCCAGCTATATCTCTATGTCTAATAATTATATCTCATGATTAACTCATGGTAATCTCATGGTGGCACCATAGTATATGTATCCCTATGGCTAGTTATTTTATCCTAGGATCCTAGATTAATCATTATATACTAAGGGCAATGTTAATTTTCATGCTATATTATATTTTAATACAATTATTCATGTTAATTACATTATGTTATCAATATCATGAACTTAATTTGCAATCATTCAAGCTTATCAATTATATATTTTTCATATATATGCTTAATATCATAAGAAAATAATTAAAACATGTCATTATCATTACACAAACCATTTGGCCACTTAATATCATCACACATACATTATGTTTTATCTTCCATTTACATGCCATACATATTTTTATACCTATTTTAATCACTAATATGGTGAAATATACTTGATTTACATTAAAATTCTCAAGTTGCTCATACTTCCATCATTATGTACACTTGTACAAAATTATGTATATTTGCTATTTTTCATTCTATTTAGTTTTATTGCATTTTTTATGCACTATGTTGGCTAATTCTTATTAATTACATCATTAAACATCAAATTCCTTTATGTTAAGTTTAGGTACATAATTCGGCCAATTTAGAATCTACCATTTCCAAGTTGTTTTCTTCACTTATTTGTGTTCATATTATGATAATTCATCATTTTATTAAGTTATATTAATTTATTTCACAATTCTACTCAATTATGTATAGTTACATAATATAATTAATAGGTTAAATTTAATGAAATAGATGAAATTGAATGTAATTTATATTCACTAAGCTCAAAGTGGCTTAGAAGACCTCTATTTCTTCTTCTTTCCTTTGCCTTCCTTGGCTTTCTCCTTTTCTTGAAAATCCTCTTTAGGCCGAAATTAGAGGGAGAAAATTAATGAGTTTAGGCCATGAATTTAATCAAATAAAATTTACTAATTAACTATAATAAGCATGCTCTATAAGCTTATAATAAAATTCCAAACTAATGCGATAAAAAATCTATGAATTCACCTAATTAAGTTACCTTTCTCTCTCTAAAAATTCTTTGTTTCCAAGCTTCTTCTTGCGTTATTTCTATCTTTATGTCAAAGAGGATGTCTTCAGTGTATTTAGGTGAAATTAGGGCTTAAGATTTAGTGGGAGAAAGAAGAGATGTAGAAAAAAAAATTGTGGAAGGGATAACAATAGAGAGGTTCAAATTTTTCAATTAAGAAGGAAAGTTTTAAAGTATTTTAGGTAAAATTATAGAGGATTCTAGACCTCTCTATGCTACGTAAAAGTTTACCAAATCAATGGCCCAAATTTCTCTATTTACTATTTCATCCAATGGCTTATTTTTAAGCCACTTGTCACCATTTTCTTGATTTTTACACTTCCTTTAATTATAGTGCTACTTGTAGGTGATCATGGCTTAATTGTAATGACATCCAAATCCTTAAATATTTAAAATATGATAATTAAGCCTCTTAATTAATCTGGCATCAGTTTTTCACCATTTTTCTGAAATTGATGTTTTACTTTTCAGAATATTTTGAAATTTTTCCCTGTATGCACCAGCATATGTATAAGCTTATTTTTAAAATTTTAAGTCATTTCAACTTTGTTTCAGTATACTTCTGGCTTTAGAGGAAAAATTAACCGATCCGAAATCTGAAATTTTAAAACTTTCAGAAAAATTATTTTTCACTTCCTATAGCTCATTTTTGTTATTTCTAATAATTTTATGTGATCAAAATAATTTTTAAAGATCTATAGAATATTTTTTAATCCGATCAAACTTTTGATCAACAATTTTTAAGGTACCGAGTAAAAATTTTTTTATCTGTTTAGAGGTCTATTTAAGCTCAATTTCTTCTCAAATTGTACCATCGAACTTCATTTGATATTTATTTTCATAAACTAAAATTAGGTTAAATTGCTCGTCAGGTCATATAGCCTTGAATATTTTTGGCGCAGGCACATTTAACTATTATACACTTTCAATTTTTCCTATGCTATTCAACTTTGATTACTCCAAAAACTATCCTAGGGTAACTATTCATGCTCTAAATTATACCATGTATGTCAAATGTAAATTTTAGGTCATTACACTAATGCCATGTCAATAGCTTATTTTTTATGATTAATTGGTAGAATCTTAAAGTTTTATATAGTATAGATTTTTAGTTTTTTTATTATATTTTGTTGTTATTTTCAAAATCCTAGGATGTTTAGTCAATTTTCTAGCTATACTTAGAATTAGGATGCCATGATTCAAGTTTAGTGTTTAAGAGCCTTTATAGTCTTAGAAAAATTATAGCCATAATACTATAGCTCACACTTTAATAATGGATGAGGACATAACAAACATAGGAAAGAAAAATAGAAACAACAAGAAAATTCAAAGTCATCTTATGGGATGGAGCATATAATGCATCAATTAAAAATGATTGAAGAAAAAAGAAAAGAAAAAAAAGAAAAAAAAGTGGGATGGTCCATAAAATACATCCACAAAATTGTTAAGTACTTACAAAATCTATTAGTGTCTAAAAATGCCATGAGAATTATGAGCTAATATGTGAGCTTAACCTTATCTCAATGGCTATGTTTGTTCTTAAGTTTCTAAGTTAGAAGATTGTCCATCTTAGTTGAATAGTTTGGTTAGATTATTGACTCCATGTTCATGATTTTGATTTTAATAATTTGAGATAATAGGTTAAATTTATTGCATATGTTATGCAACTTGTTTACTCTATCATTGTTGAGCATTGAAAATTTGTTATTTGGCTACCTTATTTTAAGTACTTTCTCATGTTAGAGATGATTCTTAGGAAAACTCTTTTCTAAATTAGAAGATAAAGGTTTTTTTAGTTTCTCTCACATACATTATTGTATTCTTGCTTAAAGGCAAGCAAGGTTTAAGTGTGGGGGAATTTGATGTCATGCAATTTAGCATAGCCATTTTGTTTGTTATTGCATTATTTATTTAGTTTAGTGTGTGTATTCTGTTATGTTTTAGGTTACTTTTTATGTCTTCTTTATCTTGTAGGCTAAATTTTCCTAAATGGATGAAATGAATCATAACTGAGGGGCTTTTATCGAAGTATTGAAGAAAAAGGTCTTAAATAAGTTCAAAAGCCTATGCTGACTCATCCCAATGCATGTTGACTTGTCACAGTGACTCAGTGTACCGACTCGTGCCATGTTGAATCATGTTATGAAGTGGTTAAAGGTCTACCAACTTATATTGCTGGTGATAACTTATTATAGAGCTTGGTAGTGCTGACTTATCCAACTCGGCACAGGTGTGCTGACTTGTCACTTAAACCAACAATTTTAACCTTTCATGTACCTCTTTAGATTTGCAAACCTTTCCAAAAATACACCAATTAGGGACACTTTTGGGTCTATAAATACATGAAAACAACCATATTTTAGGGATAGAAAATCTACCATATAACTTCCAAATCAATAAAGAAAGATTATGAGGAAGAAAAATACTCCAAGGAAGAGAAGAGATCAAAAGAGATCAATCAAGACTCAACTATTTTTCTAAAGAAGCATTGAGGAGTCTCCTATAATTATTTTCTTCTCTTTTCTCTTTAGATTTACTTGATATTATTCCCTCTTACTTTTGTATTTGTTTTGCTAACATATATCTAGGCTAACTTTATTTTTTTAGAATTGCAAGTATGAATTGATCTATATTAATATAATTATCTAATTTTAAGTATGAATGATTTAAGCTTGATTGGGTGCTTAATTTATTATATATGCTTGATTACCATATGTGATATGTTAATCAATTTGTTAATAATGAGAATTGGAACATATTTGTGGAAAGTAATTAAACTTAAAATTAGAAATCACTTAGGAGACAAGCATTTCCCTTTAAGGGGCTTAAGAATAGGTATGGAACTTCATGGTTATAATTTATCTCCATAGTGACATAAGCATGCTTATGGACTCTAGATGTGAATGCCCTTATTTGACAATTAGAGTTGCATCTAGGGATAATAGGCCATATTCTCCAATCATTTGCATGCATATGTGTTTATTTGAATCTAGTTAGAGTGTATGCCCTAGAGCCCATTTAAAAGGGATGAATTTCATATGTATGAATTTATATTCTTAATAAAAGGCATTATTCATTTATTAATGCTATGTTTAAATATATGAGTCTGTAAATCTTAAATTAATAAATAAATTCCTTGATATTATAACACAGTGCAAAGACAATCATGAAAGTGTTCATGATATGAGGTGTCTATTGCATGCAAATGTGTTAATATCTAAATATCCCTAGTCATAGAATTAACAAGATAGGACATTGTTAATTCGGATAGACTAGCACATGTTATGCTTTTTGAATGGTTCAAGCAGTGGTTCTCATAATTGTGATTATTAAAGATAATCAAAGCTAACATGTGGATGCTTGTTAGGAGAACAAGTTCATTGGAGACCTGCAAAGAGAATCCTCACATGGATATTAAATATATTTCTGTGAGGAATCTCTTCATAGTGGTTGTGCAAGTATCCTTAGACTTGAGATCACCAAAGTTATCTTAAGTAGCAAGTGGTATATTTTGACTCCATAACTGATTACTTCCAACTGGGAGTGAACATAGTTAGGAGATTGGGTATATCATGACCTAATTGAAGATAGTTGAGTGATTGACAAAGGTTTGACCATCCCAGATTTAATAAGGAAAGTTATCTCGTATGATTCTATAATTGCCTTGTTCAGAGAATCTCTGGCCAGAGTAATATGCCAAGATGGATAGAGATCCATGGAGGGCATTTTGAGAACAATGGTTAAATTAATAGAACATACATAATTAGATTTATATGAGTTGACAGAAATCTATATTCAGAATCTAATTGAGATAAGAGTGGTGAAAGGAGTAATTGCACGGTAACTGTTTCTATGGAAGGGTATAGTCAAACCACTTGACTTTCCTGACATTTAGGTAGTCATGATGCCTAGCTAGAGGTCAATCATTACTTGTATAATAGTGTATGAAGAATATCAATGGGGTTGATAAAATGATTTAAAGAAGTTTAAATCATGTGAGTTTTGAATAGAACTCACAATTACATATTATACCGCCAATATGGATAGGAACCCAATAGGTCACACACATATAGAGAAAAGGATAAAATGGTAAAATGACAAGGATAATAATATTTGATATTATTATGGGAATAGAGAAGTGAATAAGAGAATAATTAATTAAAAAGTTTAATTAATTATGATCAACTAAAATTATTCGCAAAACTTTTGAGAAATGTTCTATAAAATTGGACCTAATTAAAATAATGTATTTCATAATTAATTATTATTGGACTATAAGTGTTATAGGGCTAATATAATAATTAATAGATCCATTGGAGGAATTACAAAGGCCCAGAGAAGTGAAGTTGGTGCAGAAACCTTCTAACTCATTCAATTGCAATGCCCTATACTTTCTTACATTATGAAGATCAAAGTTTAAAAATTTAGTGGCTCAATAGGCTTTGTGTTCTAATTCCATCATAGGTTACAAGATTTGCCAAAAACTAACCCAAAAAGGGACATCCTTGTAGGTGTCTTGAAGGCAGTCATATAAGCCTATAATGCATCATCAAGTTTAAGGGACCAATATTTCCTAGATAAATTTATCATTTTCTCTAAAATGACCTTGAGTTCCTAGTTTGACACTTCTACTTGGCCATTGGCTTGTGCATGGTATGGGATGGTAACCTTATGCCTAACACCAAACTTTTCAGCAATGTTTTGAATTGATGGTTGACAAAGTGTTTGCCACCATCACTGATAATGGCTCTACATGCTCCATATCAAGTGAATATATATTTTTTCAAGAATTCTAGCACTATCCTAGCATCATAAGTCCTAGTGGTGATAGCTTCTACACATTTACTGGTGTGGTTTATAGCCACTAATATGTATTTGAACCCATAAGACATTGAAAAAGGTCCTAGGAAGTCTATTCCCCGCACATTAAATAACTTTACCTCAAACATATTAGTGAATGGCATTTCATCCCTCCTAGATATATTGCCTACTCTTTAGCATCTAACATACGACTAAATAAAAAGTTTAACATCATTAAACATAGTAGGCCAATAAAATCTAGATTGAAAAATTTTAGATACCATTTTGTTTTGTTTATGATGCTCACCTGCTTCTCCATTATGACACACCTTGATGATTTTCTCTTCCTCCTCTCTATGAATGCACCTTTTTAAAACTTGATCAACACATAATTTTAAAAGGTAAGGGTCATCCTATATGCAATATCTCACATCAGCCTTCAGCCTTTTCCTTTGTTGCCATGTATAGTCATTTGGCACAAAACCTCCTACAAGATAGCTGGCTAAATCAGGAAAGCATAAGATGGCAACCTTAAATGCATACAATATATATATATATACTTTATTTAGTGAATAAGTCTAGGATTTCTCCCTTCTCAATATGCTGGTACTCAAGCCTTGATAAATAATCTGCAACAAAATTTTCAACCCCCTTCTTGTTCTTGATTTCCAAGTTAAACTCTTGTAAGAGGAGCATCCATCTAATCAAACTTGGCTTTGCTCATTTTTTGCAAAAAGGTATCTTAATGTTGTATTATTAGACCACACAATAATTTTAACACCAAGAAGACACGACCTAAATTTCTCAAATGTGAATACTATGGCAAGAAGCTCCTTTTTCAGCTATGGTGTAGTTAACTTGGGCTCCTATCAAGGTGTAGTTTGCATAGTAGAGTGTATAAAAGACTTTATCTTTCCTTTATCCTAGCATGGCTCCCACTATAGAATCACTCGTATTGCATATAATTCAAATGGAAGGTTCCAATTCACAGAAATGATCACTAGAGCTGAAATCAGTATTCATTTTAATGTGTTAAATGCCTGCAAACACTCATTAGTGAAATCAAATAAAGCATCTTTCATTAATAAATTTGACAAAGGTTTAGCAATTTTGAGAAGTCCTTAATAAACCTATAATAAAACCCTGTATGTCCTAAAAAACTCCTAACTCTTTTGATACTTATTTGGGGTGGAAGTTTCTCAATCACTTCAACCTTGGCTCTATCCACTTTTATCCCTTTTTTATATCTTATGCCCTAAAATAATGCCTTCCTTTACCATAAAATGGCATTTCTCCTAATTCAATACTAAATTAGTCTTCTCACACCTACCTAATACTAAATTAAGGTGCTCTAAATAGCTCTCAAAGTCCCTCACATAAATGGTGAAGTCTTCCATAAACACCTCTGTAAATTTCTTTATGAGGTCATGAAATATTGCCATCATACATAGCTGAAATGTAGCCGGTACATTGTATAATCCAAAGGGCATCTCTTATAAGCATAAGTGATGTAAGGGCAGGTGAAGCTTATTTTCTCTTGATCCTCAAAGGCTATGGGAATTTGCAAATATGTCAAATTCCCATCTAGAAAGCAGTAAGACTTATTGCCCACTAGTCTCATTAGCATTTGATTAATTAATGGTAAGAAGAAATGTTCTTTCTTAGTTGTATTATTCAACGTCTTATAGCTTATGCATACTTTCTAACCTATAATCGTATGAGTTGGGATGAGTTCATTATATCAATTTTCTATTACTGTCATTCCCTCTTTTTTAGGAACACATTAAACCAAACTTACTTAACTACTATCAGATATAGGAAAGATTATACCTATATCAAGCAATTTCAAAATTTTTTTTATTGACTACCTCTTATATTATTGGATTCAATCTCTTTTGAGGTTGTACAACTGGTTTGCAATCCTGCTCCATCTAAATGTGATGGTTACAATATCTAGGGTTGATCCCTTTAAGATTTGATGTCTCTCATCTGATAGCTCCCTTGTGCTTCCTTAGCACTTCTATAAATAGCTCCTCTTCAACACCTATTAAAATATAAGATATGATTACTAGTTTTATTATATCCTCTAAAAATACATACATTAAATAAAGGCAAAGGGGTTTAAGATCAGTTATTGATTCTCCTTTTGGTAGTTCAAGCCCTTCTTCGTTTGATTCTTCTTTTTAATACTCTTTCTCAAGCTCCTTCACAACTTTTTTTTAGTTTTGGTCAAATCCTCTTCCATGGCTCTACACATTAAGAAAAATTTCAATGGATCATTAAGCAAGATTTTCTTTTACACGTCTTCCTTACCTTCCTCAATGGCATCCACAAAGCATAGTGACTCCTCAAATTCACACAACGAGTGCTTTATCACCTTATTTACATCAAACACCATTTCCTCATCGTTGAATATTAAAGTAACTGTCTACTTGTGTACATTTATAAGTGCTCTAGTTGTATTTAGGAATGGTCTTTCTATAATCAATGGAACCTTTTTATCCTCATCCATCTCCATAACCACGAAGTCTACTGGAAAATGAAATTGCCCACTTTAACTAGCAAATCCTTTATGATTACCTTCGGATGTTTGATTGAACGATCTGCTAGTTGAAGTGTCATCCTTATTTCCTTGATATCTCCCAGCTTTAACTTCCTGCAAATAGAATATGGCATCAAATTTATGCTGGCTCTCAAATCACATAATGCATTTCCCATAAAAATTTCCTCCTAATTCACAAGGTAGTATAAAACTCCTTAGATCTTCTAATTTGGTTAGAATTTTATTAGTGAGAATAACACTATAATTTTTAGACAAGTGAATAGTACCCATCCCTTCTAGTCTTTTTTATTTGAGCATAAATCTTTCATAAATTTAGCGTATTTTGGCATATGAAATAAGGCTTCAGCAAATGACAAGTTCATATGCAATTTTTTAAACATAGCAAAAAATATTTCCAATTGGTCATTATTTCTTTCTTTCCCAGCTATTGAAGGGTATGGTAAGTATGATGGATTAAATGGTAAACCAAAATTGATTATGGCCTTACCCTTATCTTTTAGTTTTGGAATCTCTTCTACATTTTTTGAGTTAGAGTCACATCCGTCTATTGTTAGTTCCACCACTTTAGAAGAAGATAAAGAATTGTTATCTTGTTTAAATCCTTGGATAGCTTTTCAATAATATCCTAAACCATTCCTAAGCTTCATAGAAAGATTCATCACTTAACTGTTGGAAATTGTATATGTTGTTCCTTATACTAGCTATCTTTATGGGTGGGGAAAACCTAACCAGAAACTTTTCTTAGATTTGCTCCCATGAATGGATAGATTGACTCGAAAGTATTGACAAACAATCTCTTGCTTTCCTTACGAGTGTGAAGGAAAAAAATCTTCAATATAAGTGCATCTATTGACACCTTTTACATTTAACTCATATCACTTATCTCCAAAAAGATATCCAAGTATTGCATCGGGTCCTTAATCTGCGATCCTAAAAATTGGTTCTTTTGAACCATGGTGATTGTTATCGATTTTAGCTCAAAATATTATTATTGAGATAGCACTACCATCTTATGCTCCTCATTCCATCTTGAAGTGCCATAATCTCAAATGGTCATTGGTCTTTAACCATCTTAATTTCTCTCATATTGTTTCCCTTTTCCTTCTTCATTCCTAAAAGGCACATCAGGGCTCGAAGGATTATCCATATTTTTATGTTGACTTTGTCTCCTTTCCCAATCCAAGGCCCTCTCGATTTTAAAATCAAATGGTGCTAAATGATGTTGTAAGCACAACCTGTTCATACACCAAAATCACCTGAAAATAATAAGCAAACAAAAGTAAGTAAAAGATAAACACATAAAATAAATAATCAAATATGCAAATAAGCATGCTGACATCCTTAACAACGGTGCCAAAAACTTATTCGATTGCCTTAATAAGTGTACTAAATCAAAAAGTAATATAGTGGCATATTTTTAAAACACTAAAAATATTGAACCCGAGGGACATGCCATACGTAAAGTTACTTCATTGATTGAAATTATGTGTTAAAAATATCTTAGGTGTGTATCAATGTGAGCTATGTCTACAAAATTGTAAAAATTAAAATAAAGGTAAATTAAAACTAAACATAATTTGAACTAATGTAGTAAAATAGAGTATAAATGACTTAGAGTGAAGAATAACTAATAGCATTTTTTGGAAATCAGATCCTTTCGATACCTAATGTAAGATTCATTTTAACATAAGATTATATATTTCATAAGTGGACAACCCTCTAAAACCCTAGTTTCCCATTTCAGAGCCAACTACTCTAATTACCTGATTTTCCATTCCAAAGCCAACCAAATAGCTAGCATAAGCATGGGTCACAAGACCTAGATACAAATTAGTTCCCTATTTTGGAGCCAACCAATCCAATACCTATTCATTTTCCTTTCTATTTCTTGATCTACAACAAAAAAATGTAGATGTAATAGCCCCTTTTTTAAATTGCCATAAAAA
Source organism: Excoecaria agallocha (assembly GCA_037975025.1). NCBI lineage: Eukaryota > Viridiplantae > Streptophyta > Magnoliopsida > Malpighiales > Euphorbiaceae > Excoecaria > Excoecaria agallocha. Next base: position 150,595 of record JBBPFJ010000027.1, read on the forward strand.
AATATAGAACATATGTGTAAAAATAGAACATAGATGACATATATATTAAACAAGCATAAATTTATCAACTTGAATAAGATTAATAGCATAAATACTTGAATAACATCTATACTAAATTAAGCACAAGGAAAGAAACATCTATAAATATATTTAAGCAAATAAGTTTAAAGTCTTACATAGGTATAGGGATTCAAAGATTCCATAAACAATAAAGAGACTACTCACTAAAAATAATGTAAAGCACAAGGAAAAAGAAAGAAGAAACTCTTAAACCCATTTAATTTTGAAACGTAGATCTGAAGTTGAAGCTATTTATTTTCTTCCTTTTCTAGCTAAACTTAATTGAAAACTATAACTTTATGCTATAAACTAAGCTATATCTATGTATTTTTATGTTTTAAGTATAAGCTATACTTAGTATAAAATCTTAAAAATCTGCAACTAAAATGAAAAACTAAATCCTAGAACTACAGAGAAATGAAAACTTTAAAATATCCCTTTTACACCAAATATAACTTAACTTTTATATAATTTACGGAGGTATATGATAGAGACACTTTGGTCTTAGCCATGTGCAATCGGTTAAAAAAGTATTATAGCATTTGCAGACGATTAAGACACTTTGGTCTCATTCGTAAACACCCTTCTGGATTGAGCATCTTAAAATTTTACATTGGATGTGGTGAAGATAAATGGTCTTAACCTTACACCTTAGTGAAATGGTGCGAATTGGTGATTCTGTAAAGCACACAACTAAGAAACTTTGGTCTCTGCCATGTGCAAGTCAATTTTCTAGACAAAAGTTAAAATTACACCATTAAACACAACAAAACTTCATAAATTTTAAAATTAACCTATTTGGCACAAAAAAAAAAGGAATTTAATACCGAAAATATGAAAAAAACACACAAACGAGATTTAAATATGGATAAAAAATACACTATAATTAACTAATAAATTGGAGTTATCATGAAGTGATAGGCCTTCATCAGTCACATGAACCTTGATCCGATCTCGATCCCTAAAAGAGAGTTTTTGAGAACAAATCGGATACCTATAGGGTTCAGTGTGCATCATATTTGCCACTATATTGGGAACCCATAAGATTTTGCTCTAATAGCGACTTGGTTGATTTGGAATAAATATGTGTTTATGTTTATTTATTTTGACCTTTTTTTAAATTAGGTTACATTAGAACATGCTACGATCTTAGAATTAGTTTAGGCATCCCTATTTGAATAATGGTGCATTCTCAAAGCACAACCTTATGTGTAATCAATGTAGGGAAGTGTTAGGGGATGATCACTAGCCTAAGCCTCGTATATTAAATGGTGACCTAATTGGTAGTTATGCTTATGATAAACTAGACCCATTGGTAGAGGCCATGCTTAGGTAGTGCTAAAGTTGTACTACTAAACAAAAGCCTTATGTAATGGCCATAGATAATTTTCTCGGGTATCATGTACCATAATACCATGCTTGTTGTATGGATACCTATATATTTGATCAAATTTTGATAAATTAAGATAGGTATTAATCAAATGCTATCATGCCCTAATATGCCTATCTTTATTTGTCCAAATTACGCAAATATATAGTGATCAAAGAGGTATTTGCATACACTTTAAATATCGAAAGGTGATGTATTGATTTTCCACCATGCATCATTCATGTTCATCAAGTTTCCTATTAAACCATAAGCTAATCCCACCTAGGAAAAAGATTATATGATTGCCTAAGTAGGGAGATAAGGTTGAAAGGTTTTCTTTCGGCTTGCTCATGTTTTTTGAAAATGATTCACAATATGCTCATGCATTGCATACATAATCATGTAACATGCTAACATACCTTCATTTTCAACCATTGTAGAGTCATTTAAGTGGTTTAGAGATTTAACCTGTTATAGGAAGATGAGTGTTCATTGGTCAAGCTTCGAGCCTGAGTTTCTTTGGAAATTCACTTTGAGTGAAGCTATAACATCACTACTTGAAATATACTGGTAGAAGGTTAATATTTTGGCTAAATTTGAAGGCTTAAGCCTTACTGGAGGGTTGTTTTAGATTACTGGATTATTTTGGCTGATTAATCTTCCAATATGCTAGTTTTAAGAAATCTTATTCTTTACATTTCTTCTTAGCTACTTAGCCTATAGTAGGTATTTGGTTCACTACTTTAGGTATTAATATTATGGCTTTCAACCTAAATGATTTCAATTTCAACCAATCTATAGTTGATAGTGAAGGTCATGTAATTAATACTTGGGCTGATATTATCAACCGTGCTAACCTTGGTATAGAAGTTATGCATGAACATAATGCTCATAACTTTCCTTTAGACCTAGCTGTTTTTGAAGTTTTGTCTACAAATGGATAAGACTTTGGTCTTAGTGTGCACGAGTTCTTGAAAACTAAAAGAAAAATAAAGAAGCAATATCAAATAGAGTTGATATGGTAGTTTAGGAGTCAAGTTAAGTATCTAGTTAGGAGATCCCTTTCAAAGTCATTGGAATCAGCATCAAAAATTGATTTTGGTTTGGCAAAAGTTTTTGAGTTAGCTTTAGATAGTGCAAAAATGGCAGATCCAACACAGATTAGGGTTATTAATCGTCAGGAATTGGATAGGAGACTTGATGAATTTGAAAGAAGAATAAGGACCATGATGATTGATGTGATGAGTTCCTCGGCATTACCCACTAGCTAGAAAACTCTAGTGGTAGTTGCCATGTATAGAGAATCTATAGTTATAGAAGGCACTTCAGCTGCTATTGCTGTAGGACCTTCTTTGATGGTTAAATTGAGAGGCATCTGGGTAAGAGCTCTACCTATTAAGTAGTGAACGGATAAAGGAGTTGCTCTTAAGGAAGACTTTATTCCTGAAGAGGAGGAAGAGCGTGACATAAGCCTCAAGAGGTAAACCACCTAGGTTAGAGGTTCCAATTATGAAGATAATAGAGGAGAAGATAAAAGTGATGGCTCATGTTTTAATAGCTGAAAAAGGGGTTAGCCCAAAGAACGGGGACCTGAAAAGTGAAGATGTGCTTCCTCAATGATTCAAAATGCTTGATCTCCCAATGTTTGATTATACTTTTAATCTGTCTACTCACATCAAGTAGTACACTTTGGTCATAAAAGGTACCACTCTTACAAAAGGTAAAAGGTTAAGTATTTCAGCTTTAATCTTATAGGCCTTACCATTGACTGGTATCATGGCCTAGATAGACATACCAAAGAAGATTAGGATCGATTGACAAAGGAACTCCTAAGATAATATAACTATAGCATATAGATGGATGTTACTTAAAAAGATCTTGAATTATTGCAACAGAAACAAGATGAATCATTCTATGTGTACTTGAGGAGGTGGAGGAATCACTACAAGAAAATTATCAAATAGCAACAAAAATTAGCAACCGAATTTGTTGAATTTTCATTGCTAATTAAAATTAGCAATGGAAAATAGTAATGGAGCTTTCAGTTGCAAATTTGACAGTGGGTATTTTTTAGCGACGAAAATTATTTTTCGTTGCTATTTTTGCCAACAGAATTAGAATTTTTGTTGCTATAATTACCAATAGAAATCAATTTTTGTTGCTATATTTAGTAACCGAAATAAATTTTTGTTGCTACATTTAGCAATCGAAATCAATTTTCATTGCTAAATTCAGCCAGTATTATAAAAAAATTGCGATGGAATTATCGTTACTATTTTGTCACTAAATTATTGTTGATTTTTTATACAAAATTTATACAAAAGCCTATATGCGCCAATTGAAATAAAAGTGCACCTGCAATCCAATCAACAAGGATCCTAAAATGCATATAAAAACTTACAAAGCTTTCAAGAAATATATTTAAATGTCTCTTTTCTTCTGCTGAAATGTTTTAATACATGTAATCACATATATAAATTATATACAAAATAATGTCCAGCCTGAGGGAAAGGCTGGGGAGAAGGTTTCAGAAAGAAACCAAAGAAAAAAGAAACAAAACATACCTCATCCAGGAATATAATGCTTCACCAAAGATTGACATACCTCATTTGCAGCATCAATTGTTTTGCAAACAAAGATTGAACCAAAAACATATTCCATAGCACCTGCAGTAGAAATTAAATTAAAAAAACAATATCAAGGGATGGACGATAAATAAGGATTCTGATGAAAAAATAATTGTAGAGAAATGTACAATTAATTATTTATATAATAGAAATTTGACTATAATTAGTAGATAAAGGAAGAATTGAAATTTATAAATGATCAGTAGCCAATGCCAGCCCAGCCCATACTTTTTATTTAGTTTTTTTGAATAAAAAAACATCACTAAAAAACACCCAATAAAATCAAAACAATAAAACATCGACAAAAATATGTTTATCACCAATTATTGATAATAAAACATATCCTTCTACTTCTAAATACCTACAGGATAAAGCAGTGGAACATAATCAACATTGTAATTCTCAATATATTTCCTGCTTTCAATACATTCTAAGCTGGCATAAGGATGTTTTAGAGCATAATCCACCTGAAAATAAAACATTTATTTTTTCCCTAATTTGTAAAGCAATGTATTTGGCTGTAAACAAAAACTTGTAATTAGCACTACCTCTGCATGCAGAGAACATTCTCGAATTAAACCGCTTGATAGTTGGTGTTGAAGATAAGTAGAAGTCCAATCATGAATTCTATCAAGAACGAGTTCACTTTGGAATATTGTAGCCTATGAAGCCTTGTATAACTCTAGGATCGATTTTAAATGAGTTTAATGTTCACTTTCAATTCTAACGAAATTTTCTTTTCTGTCAAAATTTGATAATACACCCGTATTAATAAAAAGGTCAAACTGTGAAGCAATCCATAAAGAAAGAAACTTTTATAATATAAAAAAGGTTTGCAAATATTAACTTGAAGAAACTTCATAGCCGTTTAGCCTTAGGAGCCTAAAACCCATGGCACAACATTTAGTGTCTGAAAATATTTCATCGCTTCCCTGTATCCAGCTTCTGTTTACATATGCTAGGAATATTCAACAACATTAATGCCCAATTATGTGGTAATAAGATAAATATATTACCTATATACATCATCTAAGATTTGCTCTATTTCTTTCTTAAAGTGCCTATCAATTCCAAAATTTTTCAAGTTATCGATCATAGACAGCTGGCTATAGATATCGACAGGATAAATGGTAGGAACTAAAACCGAAGAAAAAAAGGAAAACAAGTAAAATTATGAAAAAAATAATATATATATATATATATATTAAGACACAAATAACAACATTAAATAAAAGCATCACCTGCATTATCGAATTGTTGTAATAAAGAATTCAAGTAGTGGAAGCATTTTGCATCACCAAGGTGGATGAAAGCGGCAGTAGTTGTGGATAGTGAATTGAAAAGCAATCCATTACTTCTTTGGTATTTCATTATTTCATTCTAGTTTTGTACATGTGCCCCCATCAATCCTTCTGCAACATATGCAAGGCTCCCTTCCTCACCCATCCAGCTATTTAAATTTGGCATACCTAACACCAAGTAAGCATAAGGGTGAAAAAAAGAGATGTGTATGAAGGCACCAAAAGCGTGCTTACCAGTCAAGCTCATTAAATTGCAAAAATCTAAAGACAAGATAGTCAGTTTCATTGTTAGAGTTAACCAAACTAAAAACGGTATATTATTCACCAAGGAGATCCTCCAAATTCTAGAATTTGGTTTATTGAAGTCGTCAAATACCAACAACTACATTGCTACTGTGCATATATGAATAGTTCATTAATCTTATTTCCATCAATGTATGTGTTTTCAAAAAACTGATTTAAAGAGAAAGAGATACTTACATTCTCTACCAGTTTTTCCATAATTGCTTAGAGGTAACTTCTAAATTTTGATCTGAGCAACACTATAATTTCACCGAGACATTCTCCTATGACCATATCTCTATTAAGTGTGTAAGAGATCCATGATTTTATCTGATTTTCTATATTGGGTAGAAAAATATCAACATCCTTTTCATGGAATTCAGAAGAACCCCCAACTAAAACACAAGTATAAAAGATTTAATTTTAGAAATAATAAGAATATAATAATTAGAATAACAAGAACATAGCATTTAATACATACAAAATACATGCTCATCTTATCTGGGACTAAATATATTTCCCCAATCCTTTTGGCTAGGTTTTGAACATATTTAAGGCCAAAAACCTTTAGGACAAGACAGTCCTTCAAAGGGGATGAGAAATCAGCATATTGCTTGTCCAAGGCTTCAATAATTTCCTTCTTAACTTCTTCAAAAGCCTTTTGACCAATATAGATGTTTATTCTATCAATAGTGGTATCTCAAGATAAAAAAAAATAGATAAAAGAATTATAAGGTCATGCATCTCATCAACAAAAGGAGTTATTGAATATTTCACTTTGACACCAGACCATTTTACCTAAATGGTCTCAAGTTTTAGTTGACTTGCTTATTGAACAAAGAGAAAAGTAAAACATCACTCATTAAATGAAGTACAACATTTATGAAACATCATAACTAAACATAATGTGTCCATGGTTTGAATGTTTTATCATGGCAAAAAAGTTAAGCATATGATTATGAATTTGGAAAGATTCTTAAGCATACTGAAAGCTTTACTACATTCAATGGTCAGGAAAAGAAAAAAAGAAATGCTATCAATTTTACGAAGAAAAAGAGAAAAAGAAAATGGAAGAGCAGTGGTGATTATTAATATGACAATAAAAAGTACCTAAAGGCATTGCAATAAGAAAATCCAAAAGTGGTAATGGTAATTAATTTGAGATTAAATTTTAGTAAAATATCATGATGCAAAACTTATACCTTATCTAGTTTGCATAATTCAAGCAAAGCCAGACATCTGTCTTGGATTTAGAAGGTTATATGTGAATTGAACAACTCTTTTATATTAACTCCACCTTTCATAGGACTGAGTAAAATAACATGATGGCTGAGGTTATGGCTAATAAAAATTATAAATTCATTATATTGAGAGGTTGAGCATGAAAATAAATTACTTGAGATTCCAAGAAGCAAGATCCTTTTGAAAATCTACCATTGCAATAACAAGTTCAGTGATAAGAGGTGAGAGGCAAGAAGGAGGAAATGCAGTAAGAAATACATGCAATCTGTTGGAGAGGTCTAAACTATTAGTGTAATCCCTAGCCCTAATGTACTGTTATAAAACACTCAAGTTAATAAATGAGGTATTTGTTTTATCTTTTGTATTCCTGTGCATATCAAGTGATAAAACTATCCAAGAATATTGTTTCAATTTAAGTTATCATGTGTGAGGCATATGGTTGTAAGACCTTTAAACATTTGAGACTTCATTCTAAATATCCCTAGTCGGTCATTGTTATTGGAATAACAAATGAATTAAGACTAGCATGCTCTCTCTGATAAGTTAAGTTCTGTCTTACGAATCATAAGGACTAGAGTGTCAATCAAAGATCATAGATACATTTTTAGAACATGGTATCTAGATTTGATCTGCTCATGATAACACTACATGGTACAAGTCATAAGTGTTTCTCAATTGCAAGTTTTGCATCGGAGTTCTTAGACCTTTATCTCTATGAAATTTTTTATGAATTACTATGTACTTTGACATACACTTAATGTGCTCGTAATAGAGTGACAGGTATGGGTATGCTTGGGCACTTACTAATTCATATTAGAGAGCATGAGAGAAGTAAAGGGATTACCCCTCTCGATGGGAAAGAAAATATAACTAGCCACTTGATCAGTGAACTAAGAAGTGTATGGCCATACAAAGATGAAATCATAAGTGATCATTATTTATCTGAGAGTTTAGTGTCACTAGAATATCAAGAAAGGAATTAGCATATATTATGATGACTTGTTCCATGCCTTATATTAATTTTGATATTTGTGGGTAAGGGACTATGCAAAATTACATTAGGGCATTAAATTCCATTTGTATTTTCATTTAATTTTGAATGCTATAATATCTTGCTAGAGAATATATATATATATATGTTAAAGAGTATGCCCTAGAGCCCATGTAAAAATGATGTATTTCATATATATGAATTCATATTATTAATAAAAGTCATCATTCATTTATTAATGCTATGTTTAAATATATGAGTTTGTAAATCTTAAATTAATAAATGAAGTCCTAGATATTATAAACACAATGCAAAGGCAATCATGAAAGTGTTCATGATATGAGATGTCTATTGCATTCAAATGTATTAATATCTAAATATCCCTAGTTATAGAATTAAAAAGATAGGACGTTGTTAATTCGGATAGACTAGCATATGTTATGCTTCTTGAATGGTTCAAGTAGTGGTTCTCATAACTGTGATTATGGAAGATAATCAAAGCTAACATATGGATGCTTGTTAGAAGAACAAGTTCATTAGAGACCTACAAAGAGAATCCTCACATGGATATTAAATCTATGTTAGTGAGGAATCTCTTCATAGCGGTTGTGCAAGTATCCTTAGACTTGAGATCACCAAAGTTATCTTAAGTATTGAGTAGTATACTTTGACTCCATAACTTATTACTTATAACTAGGGGTGAACATAGTTAAGAGGTTGGGTATATCATGACCTACTTGAAGATAGTTGAGTGATTAACAAATGATTCACCATCTAGATTTATTAAGGGAAGTTATCTCGTATGATTCTATAATTGTCTTGTTTAAAGAATTTCTTGCCAGAGTAATATGCTAAGATGGATAGGGAACCATGAAGGGTATTTTGAGAACAATGGTTAAATTAATAAAACATAGATAATTAGATTTATATGAGTTGACAAAAATCCATACTCAAAATCTAATTGAGATAAGAATGGTGAAAGGAATAATTGCATGGTAACTATTTCTATGGAAGGGTATGGTCAAACCACTTAACTTTCCTAACATTTGGGTAGTCATGATGCCTAGCTAGAACTCGGTCATGATTTGTATAATAGTGTATCATAAATATCAATAGGGATTGGTAAAATGATTTAAAGAAGTTTAAATCATGTGAGTTTTGAATAGAACTCATAATTACATATTATACAACCAATATGGACAGGAACCCAATAGGTCACACATATAGAGTAAAGGATAAAATGATAAAATGAAAAGGATAATAATATTTGATATTATTATGGGATAAGAGAGATGAATAAGAGAATAATTAATTAAAGAGTTTAATTAATTATGATCAAGTAGAATTGATTGCAAACCTTTTTAGAAATGTTCTGTAAAATGGACCTAATTGAAATATTGTATCTCATAATTAACTATCATTGGAATATAAGTGTTATGGGGATGATATAATAATTAATAGATCCATTGGAGAAATAAAAGAGGCCTAGATAATTGGTTTTGGTGCAGAAACCCTCTAGAGGAAGGGTTACACGCCAAACCTAGATAGAATGACTTAGAGGCCTAATTCTTGGACCAAAATAAATTAAATATATTTCATAAGTGTTATGAAGCCTACATATTTAATTTGGATGGATTTGGAATTCATTTGGGTGATTAAATCCAAGTGTATGCATAAAGGGCCTAGTTTATGGTTTTTGTGCATAGTCCTTTATGAATGGACTTAAATTGGATTTATTGAGCCCAAATAAATTATAATAATTTCAGAAGCCCATATAATATTTCTCGACCAATTTTAAAGAGCCTAATCCCTTTATAAAGTTGTATTTTTTAACCTAACTATAAAAATCCAAGTGATAGGGATTTTAAGGTGAAGTGAACAATTAAGAGAAAAGAAATTCTCTCTCTCAAAAATGCTAGCCGCCACTCCCTTGCTAGCATCAAGGGAAATTTGGGCAGCCTTGTGGTTCCTCCATTTCTGGTTCATTTATTCCTTCTCTAGTGTGGATTACTCATTGGAGGTGTTTAATTTTGGACACTATGGTTTACGACAACCCGATGAGAAGGAAAATCAGTTGTTCAACAAAATCAAAGGTGATTTTTCTTATTCTCATTAATATTTATATAGTAAATTCATGACAAGATCAGATCTATTGGTTAAAAATTTTAAAATCCACTTATGTGTGTAATGCATGTAACTGATAATTCCCAACATGGTATCAAAGCCTCGGTTTTGCCATGAATCTACAATTCTATATTTTACGGAATAGTTTTTATTTTTGAGTTATTTATTTCATAAACTTTAAAATATCAGATTTGATTTTTCGTGAATGAGAAATATTGATTTCTAGATGTATGTGATCAAATATATAAAATGAAAAAAAAATGATTCTTTTGAGAAAAGATTCATTGTTTTGGCGTGTAAGGTTTTTATTTTTCAATAAATGTTTAGGGGCTGTTCTAAATTAAATTTTTATAGATCCATTCTAAAATTATTTTGATGATAATTTATGTATTTAATATGTGATATTAAGTCATAGGATCAAACAAAATTAAAATCGAACAAGTTTTACATGAAAACTAGTTTAGTCGAAAAGTTCAATAAATTGGTGTTCTTGGTGAGTTAATGTTTAGAATAATTTTTAATCTTCTAAATCCGATATATACGATATATTAATATGTTTTTAATTAATTGGATTAATTAAAATGGGCCTTGAATTAATTGGATTAATTTTAATTCATCAAAACCACTTAATGGGCTTAATTATGTTTATGGACTTGATTTAAATTAGTGAATGACTTGGTGGGCCCAAGAAGCTGATTTAAATTAAATATTATGAACTATAATTAATTTTATTAATGGGTTTTAGGGCTGGAGTGGGCTTGGCTCATTCCAAAAGGCCCAAATGGTACAATAGACACAAAACTAGTTTGTGTGTGAACACACTTTAGGGTTTAAATTTGTGGGTTTTGGCCTATCCTTTGTTTTAAGCCCAAAATTAATTTTTTTAATTATTTAATATGATTAATTAATTAAATAATCAATTGATAATCAATTAATAATCAATTGGATGTATAATTAAGGCAAGAACACATGCATGCAAAAAGATTTCTTAAAATGAAATTTTCCAAAATGGAAAAAGTTTCATAATTTGATCACATTATTAAAATAACTCAAAAGTAAGTTTTAAGAGTTGAAACATAGTTTGTATTCCATTATATGGTTTTACTTTATGCATTAGAAATGCATATAAAGGTGTATGATTGGCATGATGAATAGTTATGGACAAGGCCCAATGTGATTGAGCATAATGCATGTTTTGGCCCAATGAGGACTTTCATATCCCGGCCACTTGCTTTTGGTTTGTATTTCTTTTTCAAATTGTAATATGTAATTAGAATACGTAGATTAGAATTATAGATAGAGATGGAGACCACTATTAAGGAGCAAGATGGGCCGAATGGAGATCCAACAAGATTGAAGATAATGTAATTAGTTTTTTCTTGTTTAAATCATGCATATTACCTAGGTATGACCTTTTGATTTCCCTTTTGGCTCGGGAAAATCAATGTAGTAAAGTCCATAACTATATCATATTTGTATGCTTATATTTATGTAATAGATATAGGATACATACCAATGTATGCCAACCATGTATGATGAGACTTAATTAACTAAAATTCCTCAAACAAATACTAAGATATATAAGCCTTCAATTAATTGGAGGAGAACCAAAGTTCTTTATAGTGTGGGTTGTTGACCACAGTCAAGCTCACATTATATCGAATATATTCGAATCTAATTAAAAAGGTCATCTTCGCTAGCCTATTAGCATGTTGACCACAATTAAGGCTAATGGTTCTAGACGCAAGATTAGGGAATGCATATATGATATGCATGTATCAAGAGTTGATAACCTAATGATCCAATAGTTGTGTAGAGGCACAATTGGTATAAAGATACCTTCCTTTCAAGGGTATGGAGTTTGGCTTGTTGACTACAGTCAAGGTCAAATTATATATCAAGGATTGGATATTGGCCCACTAAGAAAAACATTGAGTTTTCTCGGATTGTATAGTGAGGGCTATTAATTCACAATAAAATAGTGGGAGTAAATGGATTAATTAAAGACCTAATTAATGCATACAAATATATGAACATACTTTCATATGTTTTCTTTTCACATCTAGGTCATCATCATGAGCACATCAAACATTAACATACGATCAATCTTGGATAACAAACTGGTTGGCAGCAATATTCTGACTGGATCAAAAAAGTGAGAATTGTTCTCAGAGCTGAAAAGATCCATTATGTCTTGGATAAAGATCCGCCACCACTTACATCAAATGATGCAATTGATGAGATCAAGGGCACGTATCGAATGCTGGGTGCTATGTCCTCAGAGCTTCAAAAGTAACATCAGATGATGGATGCTAGAACCATCATTTTGCATCTAGAGGAGCTTTATTCTTCTCAGGCTAGAACTGAGCAATATGAGATTGTTCAAGCTCTATTTAGCTATAAAATTATGGAAGGCACTTCGATTGCTACTCATGCATTAAAGATGTATGGGTATATTGAGCATTTGAGTAGACTTGGCTATGTAATGGATAATGATCTATACATAGATTTAATCTTGTACTCATGCTTAACTTCAACATGAACAAGATCCAAGTAACCATTCCTGAGTTAATCAATATGCTCAAAACGGCTTATGGATCCTTCAAGAAGGATTCAAAAAGTGTCATGGTTGTCACTTCTGCTAAAGGCAAGAAGAAGAAGAAGATGATGATGATGACCAAGGCGCAGCTAAAGAATGGTGGGGTTTCCAAGAAGAAGGTTGCCAAAAAAGTCCCAAAAGAACTTGCTTCTATTGTGGAAAAGATGGTCATTGGAAGCATAATTGCAAGGCCTATCTAGATTCTCTCAAGGAGAAAAAGCAAGCTGATGCTTCTACTTCAGGTATTCATATGATTGAAATTAATACTTATTCTATTACTTCAAAATAATCTTGGGTATTAGATATCGGATGTGAATCTCATTTGTGTAATGATCTATAGGGGTTTAAAAGCAGAAAAAGAGTTGGAAAGGCTGAAATATGTCTACAGTCAGCTACTGGTCAAAACATCTCTACAATAGTTGTAGCGACTTATCATTTGCATCTTCCAAGTGGATTAATACTGGAATGAAATAAGTGTTATTATGTTCCAGCTTTATCCAAAAGTATTATTTCTTTCAGTTGTTTATTAAACGATTATGACATTTCTTTAAAAGATAAATGTTGTTACAGTTTTAAGAACAATATGTTTTATGCTATAGCTATGATTGAGAATGGTATATTTGTTTTTGATTTAATTAAAGAAGTTTATAATGTGTATACCAAGAGAATAAAACAAAATAATCTAAATACCTCATATTTATGGCATTGTCGTTTAAGCCATATAAATGAGAAATGCGTGACCAAATTACACAAGTTAGGTGATTTAGGGGTCATTTGATTATGAATCATTTAATACATGTGAATCTTGTTTATTAGGAAAAATGACAAAAGCTCCCTTTATTGGTAAAGAAGAACGAGCTAAAATGGTTTTGGACTTAATACATTCAGATGTATGTGGTCCAATAACTACACATGCTAGAGGAGGTTACTCCTACTTCATTACTTTCATAAATGATTATTCCAGGTATGGATATATCTATCTAATGAAATATAAATCAGAAGCATTTGAAAAGCTCAAAGAATTCAAAAATAAAGTAAAGAAGTAACTTGGCAAGAGTGTTAAGACACTTAGATCAGATCGAGGTGGAGAGTACTTAAGTCAAAAATTTCAAGATTATCTTAGAGATAATGGGATTTTATCTCAATGGACTCCACCATATACACCACAACATAATGGTGTACCTAAAAGGAGAAATCGAATACTATTAGATATGGTTCGATCCATGATGAGCTGAGTAGACTTGCCTAAGTCCTTTTGGGGATATGCACTAGAAACTGCTGTTTATGTGTTAAATAAAGTTCCTAGTAAATTAGTTGATGTTACTCCATATGAGATATAGAATATCAAGAAACTCACACTTTCTCATATGAAAGTATGGGGTTGTCCTGCTTATGTGAAGAGGACAATGTCAGACAAACTAGATTTTAAGTCTGACAAATATTTATTTGTGGGATATCCAAAAGAAATATTTGGATATTATTTCTATCATCCCTTAGAATAAAAGGTATTTGTTTCAAGGCATGCTATCTTCTTGGAAAGAGAATTTCTCCTACGAGAAGACAGTAGGAATAAAATTGAACTTGGTGAAGTTCAAGACCTACAAATAGAAGTAGATCAACCAATTGAACCCGAGACTGAAATTCATAATGATGAGATTATAGTTAAACCTAATTATACACAAAATCCTAGAAGATCTACTGGGGTGCGTTCTATCCCTATGAGATATGGATTTCACATTGATTCAGATAGAGGCATAACTGTGGTAGAAGACAATGAGCCTACAAGCTATTAAAAAGTTTTGAACAGTTTAGAACATTATTTATGGCTTAAGGCTATGCAATATGAAATGGACTCCTTGTAAGAGAAAAAAGTATGGACTTTAACTCAACCACCTGAAGGGATAAACCCATAGGGTGCAAATGGGTCTTCAAAAAGAAGACCAGCATGGAAGGTAATATATTTACCTATAAAGCTCGCTTAGTAGCAAAAGGCTATCATTAAAAATAAGGTATTGACTATGATGAAATATTTTCTCCTGTAGCGATGCTTAAGTCTATAAGAATACTTTTAGCCATTGCAGCTCATTATGATTATGAGATTTGGCAAATGGATGTAAAGATAGCTTTCATAAATGGAAATTTGATTGAGGATGTATATATGACACAATCAAAAGGGTTCACATCAGAAGATGGCAAAAAGGTATGCAAGCTTCAAAGATCCATTTATGGATTGAAGCAAGCCTCTAGGAGCTGAAACATACGATTCAATAAGACAATCAAAGAGTTTGGTTTCTCACAGAATGAAGATGAATATTGTGTGTATAAAAGGGTCAGTAGGAGTGCAATTGTCTTCCTAGTTCTATATATGGATGACATATTAATCATGGGAAACGACATTTCTCTTCTCCAATCTATTAAAATATGGTTATCCAAGCAATTCTCCATGAAAGACCTTGGAGAAGCATCCTATATTTTGTGAATAAGGATCTATAGAGATAGATCCAATAGGTTGCTAGGTCTTTCTCAAAGTACATATATAGATAAAGTATTGAAGAGGTTCAATATGGATCTATCTAAGAAAGGGTTTATACCCATGGTGCATGGGAAATACCTTTCTAAGTCTATGTGTCCACAGACACTAAAGGATAGAGAGATTATGAATAGAATACCATATGCATCTACAATTGGTTCTATCATGTATGCTATGTTATGTACACGTCCAGATGTAGCATTTGCTTTGAGTGTCAAAAGCAGATTCCAATCCAATTTTGAAGAGGAACACTGGGCAGCTGTCAAGAATATCCTTAAGTACTTGAGAAAGACTAAGGATATATTTTTGGTATATGGGAAGGGCAGTTTGGAATTAAATGGGTATACGGATGCCAGCTTCCAATCTGACAAAGATGATTGTAAATCACAGTTTGGTTTTGTATTTATAATGAAAGGAGGGACAGTTAGTTGGAAGAGTTCCAAGCAAGAAATAACTGCTGATTTCATGACAGAAGCTGAGTACATTGCTATTTTAGAAGTAGCCAAAGAAGCAATCTGGATCAAAAAGTTCATATCTGAACTAGGAGTGGTGCCTAGCATTGTTGATCCAATTCCTTTATATTGTGACAACAATGGAGACATTTCGCAAGCAAAGGAACCACGGTCTCATCAATGATCCAAGCATGTTCTCAGATGCAACCATCTCATAAGGAAAATAATAGCTAGAAATGATGTGAAAATAAAAAGGGTCCCCATAGATGATAATGTGGTCGATCCCCTCACTAAAGCACTTTCCTATATTAAGTATGATCACCATATAAATAATATGGGTCTAAGACATAAGAGTGATTGGCTCTAGTGCAAGTGGGAGATTGTTAGAAAGTATACCCTAGAGCCCATGTAAAAGGGATGTATTTCATATGTATGAATTCATATTCTTAATGAAAGGCATCATTCATTTATTAATGCTATATTTAAATAAATGAGTTTGTAAATCTTAAATTAATAAATGAAGTCCCAGATATTATAAACATAGTGAAAAGGCAATCATGAAAGTGTTCATGATATAAGATGTCTATTGCACGCAAATGTATTAATATCTAAATATCCCTAGTCATAGAATTAATAAGATAAGACATTTTTAATTCGGATAGACTAGCACATGTTATGCTTCTTGAATGGTTCAAGCAGTGGTTCTCATAACTGTGATTATGGAAGATAATCAAAGCTAACATGTGGATGCTTGTTAGAAGAATAAGTTCATTAGAGACCTACAAAGAGAATCCTCACATGGATATTAAATCTATGTCAGTGAGAAATCTCTTCATAGCGATTGTGCAAGTATTCTTAGACTTGAGATCTCCAAAGTTATCTTAAGTAGCAAGTGGTATACTTTGACTCAATAAATGATTACTTCTAACTAGGGGTGAACATAGTTAGGAAGTTGGGTATATCATGACCTACTTGAAGATAGTTGAGTGATTAACAAAGGATTCACCATCCCAAATTTATTAAGGGAAGTTATCTCGCATGATTCTATAATTGCCTTGTTCAAAGAATCTCTGGCCAAAGTAATATGCCAAGATGAATAGGGATCCACGAAGGGCATTTTGGGAACAAAGGTTAAATTAATAGAACATACATAATTAGATTTATATGAGTTGATAAAAATCTATACTTAGACTCCAATTGAGATAAGAGTGGAGAAAGGAGTAATTGCACGGTAATTATTTCTATGGAAGGGTATAGTTAAACCACTTGACTTTCCTGACATTTGGGTAGTCATGATGCCTAGCTAGAGGTTGTTTATGATTTGTTTAATAGTGTATCATAAATACCAATAGGTCACATACATATAGAGTAAATGATAAAATGGTAAAATGACAAATATAATAATATTTGATATTATTATGGGATAAGAGAGATGAATAAAAGAATAATTAATTAAAGAGTTTAATTAATTATGATCAAGTAGAATTAATTGCAGAACTTTTTAAAAATATTCTGTAAAATGGACCTAATTAAAATATTGTATTTCATAATTAATTATTATTGGACTATAAGTGTTATAGGGCTGATATAATAAATAATAGATCCATTGGAGAAATTAAAGAGGCACAGATAATTGGTTTTGGCGTAGAAACCCTCTAGAGGAAGGGTTACACGCCAAACCCAGATAGAAGGCCTTAAAGGCCTAATTCTTAGACCAAAATAAATTAAATATATTTCATAAGTATTATGGATCATACATGTAAGGACCCAAAATAGACCCTAGTAGAATTCAAGGGCAATTACATATTATTAAAGTCTAATTGAGTATTATTGGATGAATTATTAAGAGTTAAGATATTGATTTGGGCAAAATATTATTAAGTTATCAATAATTATGTGATAAATATGTAAATTATATGGTATAAATTTTATAAGGTCATAATTAAATTATTATGTTGGTATAATAATAATAATTAAGGTTGTAATTGAAGTATAAAGTATTAGTTTAGGGGTCAATTTGTAAATTCGGCATCTTTAGGGGAAAATATGAATAAATGAATAATTGAGAGGTCAATTTAAGAGAAGGATTAAATGGAAAGGTTGATTTAAGAAAAAGAGTTAATGGAGGGGTCACTTTATAACATGCAAAAAGGTGTGTGTCATTGTTATGACATACAAATTTTCAAGGGACTAAAGAGGAAATTTTTTCTTGTTAGTATAAAAGCCAAGAAGTTAGTGGGAGAGAGAAAAGAAAGACATTTCCTTGTGGGTTTGGTAGCTTGGTCGGCAACTTCCTCTCAAAGAATTCCTTTCATCTTTGTTCTATTCTTTGTAAAGATCAAACCTTCTACCTCAATTTTATTTTCAAGAGTTGGATGCATGTGTTATGTTATGAGATAATCTTTGAACTCAGTTGCTAAGGTAAGAAGAAATTAAACATTCTCATCTCCTTCTCCTTCTTTTTCAATGGAAAAATTGTATACCTTGATGGAAAGAAAAATTCTGGATTTTAATACAAAAATGTTTGCCTTGATGTAGAGGAAGATTGTGGTAAGAAGAATAAGGGCAAAGAAGTTTTGAAGGAGTAGAGATTTTGTTGTTTTGGCTAACGTTTGGGAACTATTATTTCTTGCATGCATTAATATTGTGTTGATTATGGATTTTATAAGTATATTGATTTGAATTAAGATATTAGACATTAATGTGAAAGTGCTGTCCAGAAATTCGGATTGACCTCTAATGACTAATTTGATCATAAGTTGAGTTTTTGAACTCCGAATTTGATGTTACTAGTTGGGTTAGAACCGGGACTTCTGTGCCTAAAAATATTATAGAAATAACAATAATGAAATTTTGCCTATAAGGTCCTCAAAAATGCCCAAAACAGTAGCCTTTGAAAGAGAAAAGTTAATGAATTTGAAATTCTGAGTTAAGTTTCTATGAACCAGTTTCGGAATTTTGTGGATATCTTGAATTTTAAAACTCTGATTTGAGTAAAATCAGTTGTTAATTACTCTTAGGATTTGGACCTAAAATTTTGTAGAAGAAACCTATATTTAATTCTGCTTCTAAGTGCTCCTAAGATTAATTTAAAATTCGGACTGAGCTGCTACCTAGTTGTTAAGAACATGTTACAGTATTTTTGCTATAAATATTTGTTGAGAGGTCGAAATCCATTGAAACAAAATTATGGTTAAAATATAATCATAGGAGCATCATCTTCATGAAGGAAGGTTGTTTAAATTCTGTACCTATTTTATTATATGAATTTATTAATTGGTGATAAAAACTGAATTGGGTGCAGTAAAGTGCTGCCTAGGAAACAAGAATGGACTGTAGTAATTTGAGTGTATCTCTTTCTATAGAGGTTGAAATGAGATGATTCAAAATTCTGATGAAATTAGACTTATTTATCTACAACTTTTTTGAAGAAAGCATAATTTTATTCCTTTTCTAAATATGTCAAAAAGTGACTCGAATTCGGAACTGTTGACAGCAATTTTTCAGTGGACAGTTTGTAGTATTTTGTGTATAATTAATTTTGTAGAGGTCAAAATTCTATGATTCAAAATTATAATGAAACTAGACTTAAATTCCTACAATTTTTATGGAGAAATCATGATTTGGTTGTGTCTCTAAATATGTCAAAAAGTAACCTAAATTCGGGACTGTTGACAGCATTATTTTCAGGAACAGTTCTCAATGTTTTTGTAATATTTTAAAAAGTAAAAATGATATTGATGTTATTTTTAATGTTCCTGAAACTAGAAATATAATGAATCATGATTTTAAAAGATAATTTCGACCCTAAATGTCTTTAGATATGACATAAATAGGTTTCAAAATGAACTTGAAATTCTGTCTCTATGCAGAATTGTTATTTGAGTTTGCCAAGAACCATTTTAAACATCTTTTCAGTATTTTTTTTATTATAGCAGCGCATAAAGGGAACTAAATGTATAAACTATATAATAATATATAAATTTAAAGTATTAGGCATGATTATGTGATGAAGAATGTGTATGGTGATTGCAATGTTTAGGTAAGTTATTATTTACCTACTTGAAATAATATGAATATAACGCTATATAAGGATTATATGTTATGCCTCTATGCTCATGCCAAAAGTAAAATTACAATGACAATAAAATAGAAAGTATTGTTGTATGAAAAGAAAATAATGGATAAAGCATGGTTAGATGGAAGTACATTAATTATCGATAATTGAGCAAAGAGCATGATTGCAATTGTTTATATTTGATGAGATGGTGTATACATGTATGTACACTAATAAAGGTATAACTTTTAATTGATTATTTACATGAGCAAAGAAAAAAACGTGTGGATTTTGCTATAAGATGTGTTTACATGCTTATGCACTAGAGATTGGGTATTTCTTTTTTTATGATCACATACATGTACAAAATTGTATAATATTAGTACAAGCATGATAAATGAAATTTATATAAACAACATGTGTTTAAGAATATATGATGGTATTGATAGTTAAATAAAACATGTCATATAACAAATGTATGAAATATTATACTTATTATTTAGTTGAGATAACATGTACATGCTTACATATTTTATGAATATGAATTGTTATGCTTAAGCATGAGAGAGCAATTAGGTATATTCATGTATAAATACTTGAATGTCATATAAGATGGTATGTAAGACACTACAAGAAAATCTGGAAATAGCAACGGAATGGATTCCATTGCTAAATTAGCAACGGAAAATCAATTATGTTGCTATTTAGCAATGGAAAAGCAATCTTGTTGCTATTTAGCAACGGAAAATAGTTTATGTTGCTAAAATTGGTTAAACTTTATAAATTTAGCAACGAAAAAATATTTGGTTATCCTCCGTTGCTAAAAGTGGAGGGAATTTTTGGCGCATTATTTAGCAATGAAAATTAGCAACGGAATTATTATTCCGTTGCTAATTAAGGCGGCAACAAATGGTGGATAAAATTTGAAACGAAAAATAGCAACGGAATATGATTTCTGTTGCTAATTTAGCAATGGAATGAAATTTCCGTTGCTAAATAGCAACGGAATTTTATTTCGGTTGCTAAAATAGCAACGAAAATCTATTTCCGTTCCTAAATTTCATTTTCAATGAACAATAGCAACCGAATTTATATTCCGTTGCTAAATAGCAACCGAATTATTTTCGGTTGCAAAAATAGCAACGGAATAATAACTCCGTTGGTAAATGAAGGGCATTTAAGTAATTTTCACATTTGTTAGAACTATAAAACTAAAAAACCCTACATTTGCCTCTTCTTCTCCTCCTTCATGTTTTGGTTTTTTTTTTTTGCTTTGTTGGTTGGCAACTTCTGATCAAGCTTCCACCATTGCCGTTCCTCATTAGCCCACCGCACTGCCGCCGTCATTCCCGCCTGAGAAGTCGTCGAAGCCACCATTTCTCCCCTTCTTCCTCTCACGCGATGGCAGCCCTGAGCTCCCCTGCTGTTCTCTCTTTTTTTGCTCGGTCCCTTCTCAAATCGGCACGCTTAGAATAGAAAATAATTATCAATAATTATCATCTTTTTCGTCCCTTCTTCGTCTTTTTCTTCTCATTATCATCTTGTACTCTTTTATTTGAATAGCAGTGATGTGGAGAGCAAGAGAAAGAAGAGAATAGCCACAGTTGCTTGTTCGCATCAAAATGATCCCAACGATATCGTTTTTAGCAAGAAAATAGCGGTTCTCTTTGTGGGTATTTCGGTTCTTCCCTTCCTGCAACTCAGGGCTAGAGCTCTTGAAAGTTTGGTTACAAGTGAAGTTCTTTCTGTCTATTATTTCGAGATTCATTTTTTGTTTTGGCTTCTAAGGATTTGTCAAATTTTGTATCTGCTGATTTGGGTTTTTCACGTTTTTTTTTGAATAAAAGATATTGATTGATATGACTACTGTTTCTATTTCAAGTTTGATCAGATAGTTCTTGGCATATTTTATCTGTGGCATAGGGTAGAAACTATTCGTGTATGATCTAGGATAAGGAAGCTAAATTACATTGTTGAATATTATTTTACTTCTGTCAGGCTTCATATTTCAGCCAGAATCTCTATGAACATGTATTATTTTAAGACATGTCATTTCATTTCATTGCCTTGCTTCTATAGGGTGTTCTTGGTTCTTGTTCGTTTAGTTTTGTGATTAAAAAGCTAGAAGGGGAAGTGACCTACATAGATTGAAAATATGTCTAAGTTTGAGAGAACTTTTAACTTACTTTATTGAAGCTTTTGAGTGAAACGACAATATTAAAATGATTGAAGTATGGTGTCAGATTACTTTTTTGTCCAAAACAGTTGAAGAATATATCAAGTCATAATTATTGATAATTATCATCGTCATAAGAAGATAACGAGAAAAGTTGAAGTATCAGATTTTTCCAGCAGTGAAAATCTCAATAGCATAGACAACAGTTCAGCTGCCAAAGTGAAATTGCAGAAGATGGAGGTTAAACATGAGGAACAAAAGCCACTAAGCAACTAAATGAACTTCTACTTTCCACTTGAAGCACACGAGGATAATGGGTTTATGATTTCATTTTTTTTCTTTTTCCACTTTGCAGCACTGAATTTTATGCTGTTATCTACTTTCATTTATTGGCAGCTGTGTTTAATATATAATTTTTCACATGCTCTTTATCATGCAGCAACTTGAAGCAACCTGCAAAGCATGAAACTGTGTTGCTTGGCAGAAAGCCAGAAATTTCATTGGGTCTGGTAAGCATGGTTCCACTTAAGTGAAATATGCTGATTTTAATTTCTCTCTGGTTTCTTGCCATCTTAGACAACAACATTTGGAGGTCAACTAGATCAACAGCATATGGCTAATGAATCCACGAACAATGGTATGACATTGCTCACTTGAAAATCTCTCTTATGTCCCTGGAAACAGTTACTGCAATATTATTTCCTGAATTCCCAATGTCATTAATTATTTCTGCTCTATGAAGGTCCAGCATCATGGCCAGGAGTTTTTTCAAGTTTGTCAAGTACTTATTGTCATGGTCCTCCATTGCAGTAATTTTCTTGCATTCTTCTCTTTTTTCTCCATACCTTGTGTCTTTTTTGTTGCCATTTCTCATGTGATTTTTGCTGTCACAGATCCTGTGCTGCTAAAATACCTGCTTGGTTTGGTACTAGGGCTGGTTCACTCCAAAATGATTCATCAACTAGAAAGGTGATAATTATTTGGTCGGTCTCCTTTGGTCATTATTTAACTTATTTATTTAACCTCTTAGATCTTTTGTCTTGGTTTATGTTTGGGTTTTGAGATTTTGGTTTGACTGGGTTGTCTCTCAGATCTAACTTCTATTTGTTAATGTTTTAGTAATAGAGTGTCAAATTAATATTGTCGTAGAGCAGGGACTTACATGATCTCTGCTTAGTTAGTAGTAAATGTTTTTTAAGTGTTTAAATCTCAAACCACTGCCTAAGTGAAGCTGCCTCTTTACTTGCAATTTGTAGTCAGATATATTTATGGTAACATTTCAATGTGCTTGACAATTGAAGCATATTCAAAATGGCTTCATGCTACATCAAATAAATTACCTCTGTTGCCTTCGATAATGAGAACTCTCATGCAAGGAATGGTGACATTGGAAGATTTTACAGCTACTGCAACAGTGGCATTTAGACATGCCTATGACGGTACGTAATTTCTAGCTTATTTCTTTTCTCTTTAGCAGCATTTCAAAAAATCTATTAGATTTCAGCATTAGAAAAAAGCTCTTTATGGATGCTGAGAGATATCTGGTGACATTAGTTTTGCATGTGGACCATGCTATTCATATCTGTTGACTGTAGTATTACTATCTCTCTTTTAGATTTTTATTGTGGCGTGGGTTAAATAACGAGAATTTTTTTACCTGAATTAGGTCCATGCATGTGGACCATGCTATTCATAAACTGAATTTATTATGATAATATGTTGGGCAAATTGCATTAATCTTTTTTTTTAAATTAAAACCAAATTGTGTAACTTTGATCAGCTGGATTTAATAATATATATATATATATATATATATATATATATATATATATTCATTAGATTTAGGGTGGATTAAGTGAAGAAATGAATGCTATTTAATGTATTTTATTTATATGGTATTAATTAGTATATACTGAGGGTGGACAATAAGACCCCACTCATGAATTTAACCCAAATTTCAAGTCACATAATTTTATTTTATGCATGTATAATCATAACATAAAACTTGAATTATCATTTAACTTTTGATTAGTTTATGATTTTATGTTTAATATTTGTTTTCTGTAAATTAGACCTTATAGTTATTTGATATATATAGACTATAAATAATAATCAGGTTTCAGATGATAATATATTAATCAAGAAACATTTTTAACGAATTAAATTAAATTGTGCACCACGTTGTGTCGTAACATAAAAAATAGAACTAAACTAAAACTATGAAATTATGGCATGTTTCTCAAATCTCCACCCATCACGGCTTTCTTGGACCCACCCATAGCCATAGGCTTATTTTTATTGTTTGTTTTTTATGTAGGTTCCAAATGGTGCAGCTGGTCATTATCTTCTTGGACTTATATACAGGTTGATGGAAATATTCATTGTTACTATTATTTTTTTTATCATGTCCTACCAGGGTTAGTTAATTACAATATTTTATCATAATGAATGTCGAAACCTCTGAAGCTCTATTTTTAGTCGTTAGAGAATTCTGGGTTTACATTTTGTTGGGCACAGTGATGTTTATTTGAGAAAATGGAACTTGCTCACGTCTACCCATCTGATTTAGATAGCCTATTACTACTTTTATTCATACATATTAATAAGCATGGATGATAAGTTCACCAGCTAGGTATGTTGGTGCTACTGCCTCTTACTAGATTATACACTCTAATGCATTTTAGTACATTGATTTGTTGAACATATCAGCATACTACTGTCAATATTTGCATTATTAGGATAAAAAATCTCCAGTAATCTAGCACATATAGACCTTCATGCATACTACTCTAAAACCAATTATTATTAGTGCCTTATCTTGTGTGATGGTTTTCCATATATAATTTTTGTTCCATATTAATGTGCACTCTTAGACATTTTCAGCTCTTCTACTTTCCTAATATGTCTAAAATTCAATTTATTTATACTTTTACAATCAACCTAATTTAGTTCTCCTGAGACAGAACTCTATAATTTTCAGTTGTTGCAGAAGAAGATACTGTTGTTTTCAGCAGCACAGCTATTAGTTATGTTCAAGAGCATTACTCAGGTGATGAATCAAAATACTTGCAAACAATCTGTGAGAATCATAATTCAGATGGGAACACTAGGCACTTAAAGCATCAGGAGCACAGTGTTAGAGATGTTTCTCGAACTTGTCATGAAACAAATTTTTTGGCTGGATCAACTCACAATCCTTCTTCTAAATTGTCACTATACAGTACAACTTCAGCAATGGTTACACAGGTAAGTTTCGTAAATTTATCAGAATGAAAGGTTTTACTTTATGTTTAACCAAGTTTCTATTTTGATATTCCTCTATTTTAAAATCTTCTTTTATCTTTTCTGTCATTGGATATGAGAATAATCTTGTCTAAGAACAGTAAAAAACTTGGGGAATTACTGATGTGTTTCTTGCTATGGTGAACTTTGTGTAGCATATTAGACTATGCATTACGTTTGTGATAAAATCAGGAGTTCTTTATACCCAGAACTTGACATGAAAACTTGGTTGAGTTCCCTAATTGTAAATATGATGGTTCAATTAGTAGCTCGTGTTGTCTTCCAAAGACAACTTTAGATTTTATTCTATATATTTCTAGTATAGTATTCTGACAAATTTTGTGCATCCATTACTCATTAAAAAAAACTCACACACACACACACAAATGAACTTGATAAACGCAGAAGAAAAAAGTTGCAAAACCATTGATGATAGAGAAACCTGATTGAATGGAAGTAACTTTAGCTGCTGTAATAAACAATTATAATCTAAATTCATATTTGTTGGTTTTCCAAATGACACTAAAACAGCTTGTTGTTTTAGTGTAATTTGTTGGTTTTCTTTTGTAGTGATGGAATAGCGACGAAAAAACCATCACAAATTTTTTTATACTAGTTGCTGAATTTAGCAACGGAATTCAACTCGGTTGCTAAATTTAGCAACGGAAAAAAAATTTTCGTTGCTAAAATTAGCAACGAAATTTGAATTCGGTTGCTAATTTTGACCAATTTACCAAATGTTAGTGGTTAGATTTAGCAACGGAATTTAATTTTCGTTGCTAAAATTAGCAACAGAATTTAATCTCCGTTGCTAAATTATTCCGTTGCTAAAAATACCAACAGCCGAATTAGCAATCGAAATTTTTGTTGCTAATTTCCGTTGCTATTTTTAATTAGCAACGGAAAATTGACATTTTTCGTTGCTATTTTCCGTTGCTAAATTGCAATTTTCTTATAGTGAGAGAATTACATGTTGTAAAGCAATTTTCAAGTATTATAAGGTATTAAACCCAAGGTGTGCATGACATGATATGTTATATATATATGTATATATATATATATATATATATATATATATATATATATATATATATATATATATATATATATATATATATATATATATATATATATATATATATATATATACACGTATGTATGTAAGATACCTAGACGTATATAATGACAAAAAAGTAAAGCATGGAACAAAGATGTTTAATCATGAGCATGATATAGTGTTATAGAAAATTATTTCTGCATATGTATATGATTATGATTATCCTACTCATAGCCATGAATAGATTTATACTACTATGTATATAAATGCATGATTGAAAAGGTATCATTCCTTGAATTAATTTCAAGTAGAAAATAGCAATACTCAATAATGTGTATGATCACATGTTTAAAGAAAGTATTACATGAACATGGATACGATTACCTTGGACATCATTATACATGGGTTTTGACATACACATATGTATATGATTGAACAAAGTAAAGCAACATGTGGAAAATAAAGTAAAGAGATATATTTGCCTGCTTTTAGAGTTCAATTGTGGATAGATAGGCGCCTATAGGGAATTGCAGACCTTTTTAGGTCCACAGTATAGTTGATCCTGCTGGATCTTGCACAGCCATTTGGGTTGTTCCATGACCCTGTTTGGGTCCTTGACCGGTCCACCGTACAGTTGGCCCTGATTGGGTCCATAGTTTTGATATCTTCGGATATCCACCGTTTGATACCCTCGGGTATCCACCGATCCCGTTATCAACTTTTAAAACTTAAGTAGGCTAAGCTATAGTATAGTTGCATCATAGTCTACTTCAGTATAGTAAGGCATATGTTTATGAGTTTTTCTAATGCATATATTAGATTAATGCATATACTTACATATATGTATGTAGATCAATATTTAAAAATAGAAATTTATGGATGCTAAATTGTACATTTAGGAATGCATGATACATAAAATTGTACTTATAAAATGTGTTGTTTTGCTAAAGTGTTGATATGTAAAGGTATATCACCACCAATACATGATAATTATTGAGTTTTGAATAAATGAGAGAAGTGGTAGGTATGACTCACTATACGGTAATAATTAGTGAACTATGAACTCATAAATTGTGAATTTGATTTATTTGGATATCAAAATGTAAGAGATATGTATAAGCTTGTATGTTAGTGATGTCTTTTAATTGTTACATCGTCTTGTATGATTTTTCTTATAATTACTCATTTAATTGTTTCCATTGGTAAATGATATGCAATATCTTATATGTAATGATAAGTCACTTATAAACTTGTAACTGGTGAACTGTATATGATTTAGATTTGAGATGTAAGTAAGATAATAAGTCAACACATGAGTAATCTGATAAATAATCAAGAAAGATTGGTAAGTCAAGTGATTAGATAAGAATAACATACAGGAATCCAAAGTAAACTTGATGTGTTAGACTTTAAGGGTATAATTGTATGTATTTGCATTTTGACGACCTTTAAAAGAGGTCGTCCTCATGTTTTTATTCCCCACTAAGCTTTATAGCTTAGCACGGGTGTTTCATCCGTGTAGGTTGCAGTTAAGGATTTTTTTTCGAGGATGATATCTGCAGCGGGATGGCCAACACAAGAGAGAGATTAAAAGTATAGTCTAATGTTAAGTGCAATTTGATTACAAGATTCTTATTTACTTTGACAATGATGTGATGTACAGATGATTCATAAATGTAAATATTGTATTGCTTAAAAATACTCTTAAGTATGCAGTAAAGTTTTTTTGAGCATAAGAACATGGTTAGCATGCTTAATGAAATATGATATAGTATTTATAGATATGTATGGAATTAGGGTGCTACAATACATATTTAATTTTTATGGATTTTGAATTCATTTGGGTGATTAAATCCAAGTGTATGCATAAAGGGCCTAGTTTATGGGTTTTGTGCATAGTCCTTTATGAATGGACTTAAATTGGATTTAATTGAGCCCAAATAAATTATTAATAATTCTAGAAGCCCATTTAATATTTTTCCAGCAATTTTAAAGAGCCCAATGCCATTATTAAGTTGGATTTTTTAACCTAATTATAAAAATCTAAGTGATAGGGATTTTAGGGTGAAGTGAACAATTAAGAGAAAAGAAATTCTTTCTCTCAAAATCCCTAGCTGCCACTCCCTTGCTAGCATCAAGGGGAATTCGGCCAGCCTTCTGGTTCCTCCATTCTTGGTTTATTTATTCCTTCTCTAGTGTGGATTACTCATTAGAGGTGTTAAATTTTGGACACTGTGGTTTATAACAACTCAGTGAGAAGGAAAATCAACTGTTCAACAAAAATAAAAGGTGATTTTTCTTATTCTCATTAATATTTATATTGTAAATTCATGGCAAGATCAGATATATTAGTTAAAAGTTTTAAATTTCGCTTATGCATGTGATGCATGTAACCGATAATTCCTAATAATATATATATATAGCCTTTGGATTATTTATTAATCCATTGTCAATATTAAATGGACCTATAGGATCGTACACAAAGTATTAGGCCTAAAATATTATATATAGAGTATTGGTCATTAATTTGGGCTTTTAATTAATGTCAAATTAATAAGGTTAATGTGTAATTAAATTGCTAAATGGACTTTAGTCCATAAGAGAGTGAAAAAATGGCAATGACATGGATAATAACAAATTATTTATTTATCTTTGGATAATTAATTATTTATTTATCTTTAGATAACTAAGTTATTTGAGTTTAAATCCTATATGTGTTTGAATCAAAATATATCACTTGATTAGGAAGAGGTTTAGGCCAAAATTCAAGCTAAATAGATAGTGGAATTTGGCATGCAACTAATTCCTAATTAAGTAGTATATATTAATTAAAATTATTTTCCATTTTAGGTTTTTTTCTCTCTCATTGCCGTTTTTCACAAAAGGAAAGAATTATTTCTTCTCTTGTGTTTTGTGCAGCCAATGCAAACCCTAGGAAGAACAAGATCAAATCTTGTGTCTCTATAATTTACCCATTGCTAAATACTCAAACCTAGAGCTAGCACTCTTCTTTTTAGGTCGACTTTGCAAATGTGTGCGTGAACATAGAGTGGTGTGCATAAAAAATAGCACCTTTGGCATTGGTGATTGAGTTCAAGGGTATATAGGTTCATCTTATATACAGGATATTGCAAAAATCAAGTTTTGAAGTGCATTCAAGGAAGTAAGTTCAATCGAAACCATAAAACTGCATGTTTTCGATCCTATGTTGTTTATTGCATGGTTTGTATGATCAAAAATTTTGTTTTTCCGCTCCATGATCATTGTTTGAATGCCATGTGATATCCCATCACAAACTATATATGGCTACACAGAGATTTGGTAGTTCAATAAAACTAAAGATGAAAAAACATTGATGTTAATACTGGGAAACATTACAAAAAAATTGCTGATTAGCGACGAAAAATTATATCGCTAATTACCTGTTTTCCATCTCTAATTTAAATTAGCGACGCCACAATGAACAGTCGCTAAAAAGCCAGTCGCGAATATATTAGCGATGAAATTCAAATTCAGTCGCTAATTTAGCGACGAAAAATTTCTTTGTTAATTTTTTTTCCGTCACTAATTTATATTCCTAATTAGTCACCGAATTATAATAATAATATTTAGCGACTACATTTTTCGTCGCTAAACAAAAATTTAGTGTAAAATTTAGCGATAAAATATTTGTCGCTAATTTGGTCGCTAATTATTTCCCAAATTATATCTTTTAAATATTAGTGACAAATTTGCTGTCGTAAATCCGTCGCTAAATTATTAATTGAATTTTTCTTTTGCTGTATTTTAAAATTTTAATCCTGTATACAATGATCGTTATTTATTTATTTTCAACCTATAAATAGCAATGATCTCACACATACAAATATATATTGATTTCAAATCAAAATATGTTCCAAAATACACATATATAGATAATAATTTGAAACATTACATAATATTATCCTCAATCTATCATGAAATAATAAAATAGTAAATATTATTGTACTAATTAGCATCAACAGTATCATCTAAATAAAATAACAATCAAACATATAGTGCGGCTAAAATCATTGGGAAGCAGAACCACCACTATGAGCCGATGGAGAATCATTATATGGATGATCATCTTGTGCAGCTGAAGGTGCAACATCATCATGTCCAGGTCCATCAGTAGCAGTATTAGGTTGATCAGCAGCTGGTTGTTGAATCCCCAAGTGAGGGAACAATGCTCGAATGGTTTCTGTGACAATTTCCTTAACATCTTCCTTGGTTAAAGTGTTGTACTTGCTACGGCGTGATACAGCTAAACTGGATCCAACATGAGGGACATATGAGCCCAATCCATATAATCTTCTTCTTTTATTGCATTGTGCAGCCTCATAAAATAACTCGGTCTCATCTACAGATGATTCCCCTTGTGATTGCTCATCTCGAAACTGCTCATACCTTGCCTATAGAATGTAAAAAATTACAACTCATAATTTATAAACATGAATCTTTAAATAATTGTAAAGGCTAAAAGTAATAAATTTTATATTACTTACATGCAATTGCTTACTTCGTTCAGCCACATAAATTTTCCCATCATGATTTAGAGTGTGTGTGTGAATGAAGGCCTCGGGAAGCGTAGGTGGCCGACCATTATGCTTCTCCTAGATTTGAATAATAACGATTTAGCTTATATCTGACAAACTTCGATCCATAGACATATAATCAATTTAAAACAAACAAATATCAAAAAAAGGCCAGCAAAGTCCCATAACCATATGACCAATTAATATCACCGGCCTAAAAAATAGCGAGCTTCCATATAGGCATATAAGTAATAATATGCATATCATCAACAACAATAACCAGCATATCATCAACAATAACCAACATATCATCAACAATAACCCGCATACCATCAACAATAATCAGCTATTAATTATATTAATAATAGCAAGCTCCCATATAGTCATATCATCAATAATAACCAATATATCATCAACAATAACCAACAATAACCAGCATATCATCAACAATAACTAGCTATTAAGTATTTTAGTAATAGCAAGCTCCCATATAGGCATATCATCATCAATAACTAACATATCATCAACAAAAACTAGTTATTCAGTATATTAGTAATAGCAAGCTCCCATATAGGCATATCATCAACAATAACCAGCTATTAAGTATATTAGTAATAGCAAGCTCCCATATAGTCATATCATCAACAATAACCAACATCTAATAAATAAAATATTTGATGTTACAGAAATAGAGAGATAATAATATGCTTACCATTCGTGACATGTGCTCAATAATAGAAATTAAACCACCAGTATATAATCCTGAAGCTTTATCTTGATTAGATCCTCCACAACGATTAAGTTTTTTTTTGCTTGGACACTTCAGTACGTGTAGGGTGATTGAAAATATATTTCCATCTACTCCAAACAGGTTCTGGAAAGCCTATCGATTTTTTACGGTAAATGAAATCCTTATAGCGAATGATAGCCTTTGTCTCCCAACTTATCTTAATTAGATCATTGATTTCAAGATCCCAATAGCACTTCTTCTACAATTATATTACAAGTAGTGTGCAATTAGATACAAGTATATAGTAAATTCAATATAACTTGAATGTCTATGTTATGAATGAAAAGAGCCATTAAGTTTGATTATATATATATATATATGACCTTAAATTCTCCCCAATAAAAATCTTTGGTCTCTTTGGAAACCTCCTTCCAACTAACTCCATTCAAATCTATCCGTTAGTAAAAGCTGCTATCACTACAAAAAAACTACAGATTAGCGACGGAATTTTCCGTCGCTAAATACCTTTTTTTCGTCGCTAATTAAAATTAGCGACGGCGCAATAAACAGGTGCTAATAGGCCAGTCGCAAATATATTAGCGACGGATTTTGAATTCAGTCGCTAATTTAGCGACGAAATATTGCATCGCAAAGTTTTTTTTTCATCGCTAATTTATATTCTTAATTAGTCGCCGAATTATAATAATAATATTTAGCGACTAAATTTTCCGTCGCTAAATAAAAACTTTAATTAGTCGAGACAAATATAATAATAATTTGGTAGCGACAATATTTTCGTCACTAAACCGTCGCTAATAAATATTCATACAATGCGTGAATAATGCAAATTTCATCACAATTCATTTATAATATTTTATTATTATTATTATTATTGTTATTATTATTATTATTATTATTATTATTATTATTATTATTATAACATTCAGAATTTAATTTGTATAAATAAAATTTCTCAAATATTATTAATTTAAAAAATATAATATCATAAACAATACTTTACAAATAATTAGAAAAAAAATTCAAACTAAATAATACTACTAACAAATTTTTATACAATATGCTACAAAAAAAAAACTTTGTAGTCTTCATCATTCTTCACAAGCAGCAACCAAGCACTTGCCTTCTTATTCTAATAGACCTAAATACATTATAAAAAATTAGAAGACTTTTTGCCCTTTCTACCATACATCACTACATATGAGTCTTAAAGTACGCAAACTACTTCTAATTAGTTGTCAAGAGGTTGATCCCTTAGTGAGATTGAAAGATTTATATCCAGTCATTTTTCATCCCAAAAGATATATGACATTCAACTGAGATATATGGTCTAACTATATATTAATTTAGTTATTAAATTTATTGTTGGCATGGAATTGCAAAATATTTTTTAGCAGAAAACAGAACATACTTAGGAGAAATTCTTCAGGTTTGGATAACAGTAATTAAGGACTTTTAGCAATAATAAGTCCCAAGTTCTTTTTTTAACACCTAATGGCAACCATTACTATACTTCCTGGTTCAATCTATTAAACAATTCCCTTTTTCAGCAATGCCAATTTCACACAATATTTAGGCAACATTCCATTCATTTCAGCAATTAAAACCCTCCCTTCATATCCATTATTCTTTAATTTAAAGAAACTTGTTATAAATAGAACAATACCTGAATAAATGAAGCTGTATATCCATTCATACGTACAATTTGCTCACTCAACAAAATTGGCAACATACCCATCATAATCAGCTCCTCTCCTCCATATGCGAGTACCTTCCAAGAGATAAATATTCTGATGAAATTACTTGAAGACCATTAATAGAAATATTGACATTTTTTTTCCTTTTTGAAGTGTATGTTCATATCATAAATTAAATAAAAAAAAGATATTGCCAAAAAGGAAAACCATTGTCAGAAAAAAAGGGTTCTTGAAATGGTTTCTTTCCATAGAATACTGAAAAATAAAAGAAGTTGAATCAAGAGAGCACGGACAAAAGGAAATAAATTTTATAAAACAAATTTGATATATATATATATATATATATATATAATAGTGGAGGAAAAATAAATATTATATAGTAAACAAATATACCTGCTTCCAATGTTGGAATATAGAGTACAAATGATTCTATCTTCATCTTCAGAAAAATCTCCATGCTTGAATTTTCTAATACCATTGTTATCTAATTCTCCCATCACTTTCATATTATTTGATTGTTCCCTAACATAAATAAATAAATAAAAGCAGCCCAGGTTATACAAAATTCTATATTTTGATGATTTCCTATAAAACTTTCAACACTAATCTCTCTCTTACTGTAAGTTTTTTCATCAAATATCTATGATTGGCCTTAATTAATCCATAATAATTTAAGTTCAAGAAGTCAAGGACGAAAGACAATCAGATATCTATGAGATATTTACCTTTCTAATAACACACACGAGACTAATTTTCTAGTAACAATCAAGAAGTCAAGGACGACAAACAATCAGATATATACCTTTCTAATAACAACACACACGAGACCATTTTTCTAATAACAATCAAGAAGTCGAGGACGACAGATAATCAGATATCTACTGCTGCTACTACTTTACTCTGATATATTGTGACTAATAATTCATAAACTGGAATTAACATTCACAGAGAGAAAGTAAGAATAATAGAATAAAACATGTCAAAAGTAGTGAGCAGAGATAATTTGTACTGTATTTAAGGAACTACAGAGTTTGTAAATATTGGAAGTAAGCTTTCACAAAGATGATAAAGAAAATCAAATCACTTTGCATTCCTTACCCAAATGTCTGCCACTAACGCTAAAGAAGTTGATTAATTAAACAAAGCAAAACAAAATTTCAATACTAATTACCAGCAGTAAGGGGAGTAAATTCGGTGAATATATTTTTTTCATCACAAAATGGTCCTTAATATATACGAAACTCATGTAAAATAGAATCAGGCCAAACACATCTTCACTATTAAAATATAAATTCCAACATGTAGATACACAGAAATTAAAGCTTCTTAAAAGATTAGCTATTAAGCTTAGGTGAACATAAACTGAAAGGATGAAAACTTGTAAGCCCAAATTGACAAACAATATCAAAAATCAGAATCTCAAATCAATTGGGAGTATGGTAGAATTATAGGCTCAGCAAAATATCAGCATGATAACGAATGAAATCATATACAGATCCAATAGGATTGGAATACATAAGCCAAAGTTCTTCAAACTTTAACTAATAGAATCAGAATAGCAAATTCAACAACAATATTAATAGAAACAGAGATGGATTTTACCTTGAAAATCTTAATATCACCATTCATTATTAGTGTGTCTTCTTTATTCACCATAGCAGATCTAACATACACATTTACTAAATGAACCTTTAAAAACAAAAAAGTAAATACTGACCTTGTTACCGGTTGCCGAATAGTCACCGGAGATTCATCGGAGCTACACTACCTAAGTCGATTTGAAGCTTGGAACGCTAGGGACTCACCGCCGGTGGTAACGCGCCCTAAGGAACCACAGTTTTGCCAGGATCTACGTCAAAAGCTCTTGGCATACCCATTTTCGATCTCCCTACTACCGGCATATGAGAGGGATTGGTGGGGATAGAGCAAAGCACCTAACCTTCAAGAGTCAACCAGTGGTGTTCTTGCCGCCATTCACCACCGGTGCTAGTCGAAAAAGGGAGGAAAGAGAAATTTCAAGCTAAAAGAAAAAAGAAAGACGAAGAAGGAACGGTGACTGACCGGAGGGGAGAAAGAAACGGCGTGATTGGCTGGAGAGGTGGAAGAGACGCTATCGCCGGTGCTAGTGGGCGCTCGTTGCTCTCCGCATCCCTCTCTCTTTTCCCTTAAATTATAATGAATAAGTGTAGTTTTATGATAGGTAATGTGCATGGAGGATACTATAGAGTAATAAGAGCATATTATAAGTATATATTTTATTGGGCAATGGGTATTAGATGGCCCACATAATCACCCAATATGTGACCATCGTCCCTTCACAAAACATGGAAAAAATAATGATAATTATGAAGGGGAAATTAAATAAAAAATTAAAGAAAAGTGATTAAGTGAGGATGAAAAGGTGAGGGATTCCATAGGCATTATGAGGAAGCAAACTCCATACTCATCAATTATGGCAACGTATATAAATAATTGAGTGGTCCTTTCCAGATAATAAAGTTGCTTAGCTGCTAATTAATTTAATTAGTAATAAAGGCATTTTTTTGCCACAGAATATGCTACGTTATCTTTTTTTGTAATTTTTTCCATTAAAGTACATGAAATATTGAGGAAATGCCAATGTTTTTTACAATAATCAGCAAAAAAATGAATAAAATTATTTTATTTCGACAAATGCAATTGTAGTGGTAAAATCTCTATACTATAATAAATATAGTGGCGAATTTTTTCTATTTAGAATTTTTTCTTTATTTTTTATGGTAATGCTTCGTGTGAAACATGGACTTGTACTTGTTTACTTATCTGTCTTACATTATCCGTAGTTTAAATAGATTCATCTAAATAAAAGAGAATTTAAAAAATAATTAATAAAGATTAATTTGAAAAAGACATTTAACTTTAAAATAAAAAAATAGTTAAATTGATAATTGTTTTAAAATGGAGGGTGTATTTGTTCATTCAAGATTCAAAATTCTCCAATCATCTAGTCAAAATAAATAAGTTTTTTTTTCTTCTTTTGGACCCACAAATAAAGAAAAAATTAAGGCCCTTTGGGATTCATGTCAGTTCATGATTGCAATTGGACATAAGATTCTTTTAATTAATAGCTCAAAAGCCTGATTATTAGCAACCCTTTTTGATTCCATATGTAGTTTTTACTTCTATCAAGTCAATTAATTAAACACATCTCTCCAACTCATATGTTCACGGATCCATTGTTAAATCAACGTAGCAACTTTTTATTTTGAAATCATCATCTTCGTCTTTTACTACACTATTATAATTCTCCTTTTCATTAAATATAATCCTAGACTATTCGAAATTCATAAATTCGATACGTTGTATTATTGGTAGTATCATATTAAAGCCAGATTTGGCAAAAATAAATCGGCTAAATTAACCAAAAAAATATTTAATATGGGATAATTAATTGATATTAATTCGTCGGATTAGATTATTATTTTCAAAAATATTATTAATAAAAGATTCAAGGTATCGAGTAATAAATTTAGAAGTTAGAAGTAAACAATTCAGTCCTTAAAAAAAGATTGAATAAATAATAGATCAATATTTACTAATTATACGTGACAATTTATTATCCTAGATCTATATATCGCATCTAAATAAGAATTTTCCTACCAGTCATGTGAAATCTCCAAATATTTACAAAGAAATCTTGGCTAACATTCTTGAAACGAGTATTGTAATCACTAAATTATAAAATAAATGGTCAAATTTGTCATTAAAATATTAAAAAAGGTACATATTTGTCATTTAAATAAATTTTAGACCAAAATTATCCTTAAAATATTAAAAATGATCGTCATCATTATGTAATTGATTTAAATTCATGACTAGAAACACATGAGAAGTTAAAATAAAATAGCAATTTGCATATTTAAAAAAAAAACTTATTTTTTAATTTATTTGCGACGGATTAGCGACTAAATACTTTCGTCACTAATCGTATTACCGTAACAAAATACTAATTAGTGACAGACAAAATTTCAGTCGCTAAACCGTTGCAAAAAAAGGCGCTAAATTTTCTCACCAAAATTAGCGACTAAAATGTTAGTCGCTAAAATTTTTGGAACTAATTTCTTGAATAAAAAATTATAAAATTTAGCGACGGAAAATGTTGTCGCTAATTCCGTCGCAAAACAGGGCACGCACACTTTTTGCCAATAATTAGCGACTGTTTATTAATTTCGTCACTATTTCAACGCAAAAAAATAGAAAATATCCTTCTCACGATGGAAATGTAAAACAGTCGTGAATCCGTCGCAAAATTAGCGACAAAAACATTGCCGTCGCTAATTGACAGTTTTTTTGTTGTGTATATATAAACCTTGAGCACTGAGAGGAAGATTCCAACCTAAAAAATGAATTATAATAAAGTTTTGAAGTTATACAATTACTTTAAACCTCTTAACACTTTCACAGTTTGATAGGACAGATGTACTTACAT
This sequence comes from Excoecaria agallocha, assembly GCA_037975025.1. Lineage (NCBI taxonomy): Eukaryota > Viridiplantae > Streptophyta > Magnoliopsida > Malpighiales > Euphorbiaceae > Excoecaria > Excoecaria agallocha. The sequence continues at coordinate 188,213 of JBBPFJ010000027.1, forward strand.
TCCATTTTTATTGACAGTTATGTATAACTTACTATTAGTTCCATTACTTTCCTCACATGTCGTCGATGTAGTGTTATTGGCAGTGTGCGGAGATGGAGTTGATGCTACATGGTGTCTAAAAGATGAAGCATCAATTGCAAGAGGATTTGGGTTGGAACTTGGTGGGTTACATGATCCAATAGGAGGATCTATCACAGGAGGATGTGGAGCAATAGATGCTGCAGGATCTCCAAGGATATCTAGCATACCTCCATAAGGTGGATTAGTTGAATCCACTTGAGATCAACCCCCACGACGTCCTCTCCCAGCATTATGTCGTCCTCTACCTCGTGCCATACCTATATAACAAAAATACAACTTACATAGACAAGTGAGAAATTAAGATAAAAAAACAAGGTATGAAGAGGCTTATAATTAACCCCACAAGCATGCAACATCCAATGTAAATAGGTAGAGAATGGAACAAAATATGCAACCATCAACCAAAGAACCTGAGTAATTAATTTAACTACAATTGCCATGATGGGAGGAGAGTTTAAACTCACCTAATGTACCAATTTTCTGAAACAACATATATTTTTTGTGTTACACAATACATTCCTAAGATAAATAATTAGTTACTATCTGGTGTATATCTAAATTCCTCTTCATCATCTTCACTGCTATCATAATTTGTAAATTCTTCTTCATCTTCATCTTCCTCTTCAATTTCTTGAACAGCCGCATTAAGGTTGTCAATTTCAATTACCTCTCCTGAAGGGTCATGTAAATCTATATTCTCTTCAGTGTCGACATCCATATTAATCCCATGCACACCGGCTTCTTCAATATGAAATGCATTAGAATATGCAATTGTTGAGTAATCTCTAACCTCTGATGTCTCAATGATCTCCTTTGGCTTAACCGAGAACACCACTAACCAATTTGCTCTATCAAATCTCAATGTAGGATATCTAGCATAATACACTTGAGTTCCTTGCATTGCTATGATAAAGGGTTCATATTTGTTGAACTGACGATGCTGGTTAATGTTAACCAAACCATATTGGCTATGAACCTTAACACCAACATCTAAAGTCGGATCATACCATTCACACTTAAATAATACTGTCCGCTTTATTGGCTCTGAAGGGTACTCTAACTCTATTATCTCCTCAATACATCCGTAGTAATCGCCAATATTATCTCCTGAGTTAGAGCCTTTTACATAAACTCCATTGTTCATTGAACGTCTCCTAGAACCATGGCTTTTAGTGTGAAATTTAAATCCATTTACAAAATACATCGAGTAGCACTTCACTCTTTGTAATGGTCGTTGTGACAAACTATGAAGATATTCATTGTCAATTTCATTGTAACGGACCTATTTTAAAATAAAACATACACAATATAATATTAGTTTAGTTTCTAAAATGAGATTAATGTGTTTAGTGTAGATAAATATATATTAAATTTCATTGTAATGGGCTTACATATAATTCAAACCAATCTACAAAGTAGTTCTCAATATTTGCATCAACTTGACTTGGTGTAAGATCAGGGTGCTTTTGATGTAAGTTTTTGCAATATATGCTTCATTAAAGTAATGTTAAAAAAATTAAGATGTCATCCATGTTAATGGCAAAATATAAAATAATAACAAAATTTTTACCTCAAAAATGGATCAACCTCCTCACAATTCAGTAAAATATAAGTATGAACTGCCTTATACTCATCTGATGTTAAGGCTCATTCCATTAGTTGTAAGCTACATCTCTCTGGGTAAGTGAATATTGTTAAATTTCCATCTATGTTTTCCCTATAACCACCATCATCATTATGCGATGCACGTCGATGTTGAGTACTGACATGAGGTTCAAAGTAATGTGAAAAAAAGTTGGATGACTCTAAAATCAAGTAAGCATTGCAAATAGATGCCTCAACTGTAGATTTGTTTCCAATTTTCTTTTTTAGAGATCGAAGAGAAACCTACATTTGGAAGATCGAGAATTAATTGAAACTTATCTTTGATAATCAATTTTTGCATCTAAAACTTTCTTATTATAAACACTTACCTCTCAAATGGATATATCCATCGATATTGAATAGGACCAGCAACCCTTGCTTCATAAGGTAAATGTATCACTACATGCTCCATCAAGTCAAAAAATGTCGGAGGAAATATCTTTTCCAACTTGCAAATGCTATATGGGATATTCGATTCCAATGCCTCCATGTCATAAACTCAAAGGTCAGTGGATTTAAAATCCTTAAAAAATAAGCTTAGCTCTGTAAGAACCTACCAAACATTGGGAGGAAGTAGCTCACGAAAGGCAACCGAAATCAATCGTTGCATAAATACATGGCAATCATGGCTTTTCATTCCAAATAATGTGTGCTTTGTCATGTCGACACAACGACCCAAATTTGAAGCATATCCATTTAGAAACTTGAGTTCTTTGAACCAATCAAATAATACTTGTTTTGACTATTTATCCAATGTATAACAAGCTTTTGGATATTTGCCAGTTTCTGGATCCAATGCCAACTCGGGACGGCAACAATATTTTTCCAAATCCATCCGTGATTTTATGTTATCTTTGGTTTTCCCATACACATTTAAAACTGTGTTAATCACATTTTAAAATACATTTTTTCAATATGCATGACATCGAGATTGTGACGAATCATGTTTGTCTTCCAATAAGGTAAATCCTAAAAGATGCTTCATTTCTTCCAACCATAAGATTGACATATGATCCCATTAATCTCATTTGCATCAAGTTTAATCACTTTGAGTAGACCCTACTGATCAATTTCATCTTGCATTTCTTCTCCTGTTTTAATTGGTGGTGGTGTCCTTGTTTCAACATGCCCAATTGTGAAGTTCCAATGATTTATTCTAAATGGATTATCGTGAGGAAAAAATTTCCTATGATTGTCAAACCATGTTTGTTTGCCACCACTATCTAGTCTAAATAACTGTGTTTTAGCCATACAATAAGGACATGCATATTTTCTAGATGTACTCCAACCAGACATCATTGCATATGCTGGAAAGTCATTAATTGTCCACATCAAAGCAGCTCGCATCTGAAAGTTTTGCTTCTTTGCCACATCATATATTGACACCCCATTATCCCACAATTCGATCAACTCATTAATCAAGGGCTGTAGGTACACATCAATTTTTTGCTTTGGATTGTTAGGGCCAGGAACAATGATAGTTAGAAACATATAAGCCTCCTTCATACATATCTAAGGTGGGAGGTTGTAAGGTATGAGAATTACAGGCCATGAAGAGTATTTCCATCCAACTATCCAAATGGCTGAAAACCATCTGTGCATAACCCTAACCTGACATTTCTAAGCTCAGCACTAAAAGAAGGATGAGTTTCGTTAAAATAATTCCAAGCTAGAGAGTTTGATGGATGTTGTACAATCCCTTCCTTTTGGACATGATTATTGATATGAGCCTAAATAGCTCATATTTAATCCATATTTTGTTACTAAAATAATGTTTATTTGTATTAAATTATGCTAGAATTAGGTGTGTTTAATGTATTTTATCAAGTTTTGTGTATGTAGGAGAAAAAGGGAGAAAATTGTGAAGAAGCCCTGTCGCGAGCGCGACGGGTACCGCGAGCGCGACAAGGGAAGCATGTCCCGTCGCGAGCGCGACAGGTGCCGCGATCGCGACAGGAGGCGGTGATAGGCAGTTCATATTTAAAAGGCACTTCAAAGGGACACTACTCTTCACCAAATGATGTATACTTCTAGAGGGATACTTAAAGAGTTATGTTGTTATGGAAAGGTGCTTGAAGGGTCACAATGCTTGGCAAGGAAGTTATAAATATAAATGGTGGTTATGCAATTTAAATTTCAAATCAAATTTTAAAGAGGCATGACTTTTCACCAAGAGTTGCATACCTATGGAGAGGCACTTAGAGGGACATAATGTTTGGAAATCTATAAATACCCTAGAAGTTATAATCAAAGGGAGGAATCAATCTATCAATTATTTTTATTATTTTAAAAGTGTAAGTAGAGGAAATAATTGTAGGTTTTAGTTTTAGTTTTATGACTTGAAGAGAAGGCAAATACAATGAAGAAGACTACACTTGGTGAAAGGAAGAATGGTTGAGAGATCCCTTCTTCTACTTCTAATCTTTACTTCTTCTTTGTTATTATTATGAACACTTTTTAGGAACTTGAATGTTATTATTTATATTTATTCATTTCTCTTTCATTTATCTTTATATGTAGTATTTGCTATTAAAAGTTTATTAGTATCATTATAAGTTAAGGAAGACGACCTTCGATGTGCAATTCCTTTTCTAAAAATCATCATAATGGTCATAAATAAGGGAGTTAGCGAGAGCAACATCTTATTGAAAGTTAATAGGAAATTCATTATCAAAGCATAGTTTGAGAGATCACATGTGGAGATAGTTGTTATAGGTTGGTTTTTATTCTTTGAATGTGTGTTTATGTAATTCTTGTCTAAATGCTAGAGCTGCGATTTAGAACCATAAATGCATGTTTAAGGCATAATCTAGTCTAGATGCGAGAGCTGCGACATAGAACATTATTCCAACTTGGCTTGCATGATAAAGATTGAATTATAAATAAGAGAAAAAGATCAAATTCCATAATTATGTATATGTTATTTTCATCATATTCATAAGTCTTCTCGGATTATCATTAAAGTAGAAAAATATTTAATTTAGTGTAGTGTAATTTTAATAATAATTTTAATTTGTAAATTAATGAGCATTGTAAACAAGATTAAAATCAAGTAGTAATAGTGTACAATATTAATCAACATTCCTCGTGGGATCGATATCTGAAGTACTATAATCGGTACACCGTATACTTGCGGTATTTAAGCTTTAGAAAAAGCTATAACAAGTTTTTGGCGCCGTTGCCGGGGAATGATTGATTAAATGTATTGTCATTATGAATCTTGATTTATGATTTTGGATTACAATATTTTATTATTTTTTTGTGTTGTTTTTAGTTGATTTAGTATATTAACATAATTTATTTTTGGTTCTACATGTTATTTTACTTAGTTTTTCATTATAAATTTTTGAAAAAAAAAATTAATTACAAAACTAATGATTTTTCTTCATTGTCACGAGCGCGCGGTCTGCCACGAGCGCGACATTGTAGGGAGGATGCTTTTACAGTGGAATGTGAAATTCTCTTCTTCCCCACCAAGTTCTCTTAGTGGAACTTTTTGAGTTTGTTTTCTCCCTCTCTTTTACATTTATTGTGATTTTGTTTTGTGTTGTGTTTGCTTTATCATTCTCACACAATGAGTACATTGTGTCCTTTAAGTGTGGGGGGTATGTATGTATTGTTTCTATTCATGTTTTTGTTCATTATTAGTATATTTATTTATTTGTATATTGTGTGTGTGAATTTAATTTTGGAGTTTATGTATTTGGCACCTATTTGGATTTAATTGCATGCTTTAACTTGAATTTCTGTCATTTTTAGTCTAGTTAGGCAAATTTTTAGGCTAATCATTTTCATTTTACTTTGACAAATTAATGTACATAATGAAAGTTATGACTTGGCAAAGCACTTTAGTGTAGGTTCTTTTTAGGTTGAGTATCTTTTCAAATGTGTAAATGGATTATTTTTGCCAATTTATTGCTTAAGGTAATTTGACTAATAGCTTAAGTGAGCTTTTGAGCCTTATACATTGATATTTTTCTTATATGAGAGCCTTAATATGCCATTTCCTCTAGAATTTGTTCTTGGTAAACTTTGAGATTGCATTTAGTATGAAATGTGCATAAAAGATGATAAGGGCATTTAGATTACACCATTTTGGCTTGCTTTAAAAACTTACCTTTTTGACTTTAGGTAGCCAATTTTGAGCCTTAAACCTATTTTTGTTGAGCAACATATAATTAGCCAATATCCTTTGCTAAACAAAAAACTTATTTCTTTGTTTTACCCTTTTTGTGAAGAGAAATAAATTGTTATATCTTTAGGAGATATATATTGTTAATGTAAGCATGATGGTATTTAAAAAATGAGAGTTAAATTTCATTCTTCTCTAGGATCAATATTAGAACAAGGCTAGTTTCTAAAGAAAAGAAAAAAAAAAGAAAAAAAACAAAAAAGAGAAAAAAATAAAAGGAAAAAAAAAGAAAAAAAAAGAAAGAAAGGAAAAAAAAACAAGAGAAACTAGTAGTAGTGTGCCATTGAGAAGGGAATATGAGAAGTAAATTACAATCATGCGATGCTTAGGTTCTTAGACAAATCTCTTATGATATGGTAATATTGTTTCTATTCACAATTTAAGCTACTTAAATCAAAAATTATCCTACCTTAACCTAAGCCAAGCTACAACCCTTGTAAGACCCTTTTGATTTCATGTATTATTTTATATTAGTAGTGGAGATGTTTACTAATTACAAGCTTATGGTAGGCAATGGCATGTTTAAGGGATGAGAGAAATACTAACCCATAAACACATCAAGTGATTAAGTGTTTTAAGAATATAGTGTTTAAGTGAGAACTACTTTAGGCAATATTTGGTGTGGAATAATTGTTTAAGTGAGAACTACTTTAGGCAATATTTGGTGTGGAATAATGTTTACATGTGTTAAGCTATTCAAGTTCTTAAGTTCATACATTCTCGTGCTTTGCTATTTCATATTTTTCCAAATGTGCATGGTTGTTTAAGTTTAATGGTGAATGATTTTGTTTGAGACTTTGCAAACTTGGGCTAAATTTGTGTAGAGATGAGGGTTTCTACATGTGATTTTCAAATATTTGCCAAATATAAATATGAGCTCCAAAATTATATAATTGTGTTGTTTGCTTGTTTGGTAAGTTTTGCTTGGGGACAAGCAAAAGTTTAAGTGTGGGGGTGTGATATGAGCCTAAATAGCTCATATTTAATCCATATTTTGTTACTAAAATAATGTTTATTTGTATTAAATTATGCTAGAATTAGGTGTGTTTAATGTATTTTATCAAGTTTTGTGTATGTAGGAGAAAAAGGGAGAAAATTGTGAAGAAGCCCTGTCGCGAGCGCGACGGGTACCGCGAGCGCAACAAGGGAAGCATGTCCCGTCGCGAGCGCGACAGGTGCCGCGATCGCGACAGGAGGCGGTGATAGGCAGTTCATATTTAAAAGGCACTTCAAAGGGACACTACTCTTCACCAAATGATGTATACTTCTAGAGGGATACTTAAAGAGTTATGTTGTTATGGAAAGGTGCTTGAAGGGTCACAATGCTTGGCAAGGAAGTTATAAATATAAATGGTGGTTATGCAATTTAAATTTCAAATCAAATTTTAAAGAGGCATGACTTTTCACCAAGAGTTGCATACCTATGGAGAGGCACTTAGAGGGACATAATGTTTGGAAATCTATAAATACCCTAGAAGTTATAATCAAAGGGAGGAATCAATCTATCAATTATTTTTATTATTTTAAAAGTGTAAGTAGAGGAAATAATTGTAGGTTTTAGTTTTAGTTTTATGACTTGAAGAGAAGGCAAATACAATGAAGAAGACTACACTTGGTGAAAGGAAGAATGGTTGAGAGATCCCTTCTTCTACTTCTAATCTTTACTTCTTCTTTGTTATTATTATGAACACTTTTTAGGAACTTGAATGTTATTATTTATATTTATTCATTTCTCTTTCATTTATCTTTATATGTAGTATTTGCTATTAAAAGTTTATTAGTATCATTATAAGTTAAGGAAGACGACCTTCGATGTGCAATTCCTTTTCTAAAAATCATCATAATGGTCATAAATAAGGGAGTTAGCGAGAGCAACATCTTATTGAAAGTTAATAGGAAATTCATTATCAAAGCATAGTTTGAGAGATCACATGTGGAGATAGTTGTTATAGGTTGGTTTTTATTCTTTGAATGTGTGTTTATGTAATTCTTGTCTAAATGCTAGAGCTGCGATTTAGAACCATAAATGCATGTTTAAGGCATAATCTAGTCTAGATGCGAGAGCTGCGACATAGAACATTATTCCAACTTGGCTTGCATGATAAAGATTGAATTATAAATAAGAGAAAAAGATCAAATTCCATAATTATGTATATGTTATTTTCATCATATTCATAAGTCTTCTCGGATTATCATTAAAGTAGAAAAATATTTAATTTAGTGTAGTGTAATTTTAATAATAATTTTAATTTGTAAATTAATGAGCATTGTAAACAAGATTAAAATCAAGTAGTAATAGTGTACAATATTAATCAACATTCCTCGTGGGATCGATATCTGAAGTACTATAATCGGTACACCGTATACTTGCGGTATTTAAGCTTTAGAAAAAGCTATAACTGATGCCATCTCATATATGATGTTGTCGTTTTTTATTGATATAATCGTTGTAGCCGAGGTATCAGAGGAAAGTAATGCATCTTTTTATAAGCCTTGAATCTATGCTTTCGGCATCCAACAAGCATTTTGTATCTAGGGTGATTACAAAAGTTACAATGCGTTAAGTTTTCATCTTCATGCCAATACAACATGCATCCCTCAAAGCAACAATCAATTTTTTGGACAGGTAATCCCAGACTTCGAACGAGCTTTTTAGTTTGGTAAAAATTTTCAGGCAATATATTGCCTTCAGGCAAAGCTTCCTTAAATAGTTAGACATTTACATCATAAAACCTCTCTGGTAGATTAAACTCAGATTTGGCTTGCAACATCCTAGCAACTATAGAAAGCTATGAATGGTTATCACAACCAGTATACAACCGTGCATTACTAGATTCTAAAAGATCATAAAATTGTTGACATTGTGGATTAGGAGGCTCATCCACTGATTTATGAAAGGATTTGATGGATCGGGTTGGTTAGGATTTGATGTACCAGGTAGGTTGGGATTCCCAATAGTTTGATCTTCTAGATTAAAATGTTGATGTTGAGTGTCAAATTGCAAATTAGGCCCACATATATCAAATATCATTTGCTGGTACAGATTAATTGCCTCCACATTTGAATTTGTTTCATTGATTAATTCAAAAGGATTTTCTTCATAACCCATCACATTTATCTCTCCATGACAATTCCAAACCAAATAATCTTTAATAAATCCCACACGTAATAGGTGATATCTAATAGTGTCAACGTCAAGGAACCTTTAATTCTTACAATTTTTGCACGGACATCTAATATGATTACCACTCATTTCTTCAGGATGAGAAATGGCAAATTTAACAAAGGTCTCCATTCCATACATGTATGAGGAATTAGTCCTTCCCATATTATCACATCGATTATACATCCAAATACTATATGAGGATTCCATTTAATCTACATTTTTAAATTTTAACAAAGTGAGGACATATTTCTAATAGTTTGATAAAAATCTAACTATTATGGTAGAAAAAATTAAGATAACAATGAATATTAATTTAATTCACACATATGATTGTTTATCATTGATTTGTTTTATAAACTAAGCCTATGACTTCAAAGAAAAAAAGATAATTAAAGTTGCTGACTACACATGAGGGAGGGATAATAGAAACATTGTATAAAAAGAAAAACAATTTCAGTTTCTACAGAATAGAGGAAACTACAATCACACATCATAAATTTAAGAAAGATTAAGAATACCAAATTAATTAGAAAACTTATAAGATGCAGACAATGTAGTACAATAAGAAATCGAGACTATGAATCTCACTTAATCAACAATAAGTATAATTTTATACTAGAGATTGGAGATAATGAGTTTATTAAGAAAGAAATGCAAAAGCCAGGTGAAACAAAACATAAAAAAAAAAAGAAGAAGGGTAGTTCTGAAATTATTTTAATATATTCAGATGTATAGTATTATTTTAATGATTTTTCTTGATTAACTAATGTGAGGATATCTTAAACTTTCTAGCTTATTCATTTCGGCTTTTATTGGAGCAGCCAACTGATCATAAGCTTCTCTCCATGACTATATGTTCTTCATCTCAGTTGACCATATTCCCGGTACTACTTCTTTAATGGTTTCAAGCAATGCAAACTTAAATAATTTCCATAATTTTGCTGCTACCTCAGCCCATTTTTCATCTCCCAAGAAATTTAATAACGAAATCCTTATATCAATTGGCGAAGAGAAACAAAACAAAATTGAGCAAAACCCAGAAATTAAAAACTTAAAAATCCATTTGATATTATCCTTTTTTTATTGAACATTGCAAAAGAGTTATAAACTTCTATTCATTGATTCAATTATGCCATTGCTTTTTATGTAAAAAAATTCATGAGATGAGTTAAAAATATACTAGGGAAGTGAATTGAATTCCTTTAATCTCATAATTATTGTTAAGTTACTAAGTCATCTAGTTAAAACCAAACTCAACATAGCTATTTTACAGAATATATACTTTTTAAAAAAGAAATCGTCAACTACAATTTTCAAAATTAAAGCCAACTAATGGATATGTACAAATAATGGATTGGGTTTGGTTGCTTTTTGTTTAACATGCAGAAACACTAAAGATAATTAAACTTGAAGAAAAACAAGACTAACTATTTAATATAATCAACGTTTATTTCTAATAGCATGGTAGTTGTATGATTGTTGATTATAAAAACATATTGTTCTAGGAATTACTCTATTAAATAATCAATATAATTTTTAAATAAAAAAAATCAACATATCCATTAACCTTAAAAATAAAAATTCAAACCCACAAAGAATCACATTCAAAAATTTCAATTACCTCCATGCATGTTCACAATTGTAAAGTCTATCAAATCAGCAACATAATAAGATCAAAACTGTGACAAGAATAGCCTTACTGGACAACCCTCAAACCTCACGCACCATATCCCAAAATAAAAATGGAACAAAAAAAAAACCCAAATCGTAAATGCTGACACTTATACTTTATCTTTTTCTTCCTTATTGACTTGATTCCAACTATTACTATAACATAAATAATATACACATTCTACAAAAAGATTCACTTCACTCGCAATGATGGGGCTCAACAGAGCTCTAAAAAACTTAAGCAATTAATAAAGAAGAAAAATAAAATTCAAAAAAAATTAAAAGACAAAACCCACATAAAATGAACTAAGAAATAAAGACGAACAAAGTAGGTAAAGATTAAAGAAAATAAACTTTAGAAAAAGAGAGAAATGTTACTTACTTGTTGAAGATCTTAGCAAAATTGTTGAAGATCCTTTTAACAAAATAACCTTCGGATTCTTCTAACAGATCTAGAGCCTCAAAATGCAAGCAATATAAATTTAAAGGCACAAAAGGAAGAAGAAAAGGAATGATCGCTGCTTGTTGTGGATGGTACTAAGAGGAAGTAGCAGTAGGGTTTGGCCTTCTTAATCTTTTAAACATAAATAAAAAAAAATATACAAGTTGTTGTGACATGGAGAAGTAAATGGGCCAAACCACATCCCCATTCAATTAACTAATGGCCCAAACAAAATTTGCAATTCTCTATTAATTTGACCCATTGCTATATATTCCTAAATGCATTGAAATAAAAATATTTTATCTTAAATGAAGAATACATTGCATTATTTTGTGTAATTAATCATCGTACGAAACAATGTCTTTTTTTATATATATTTTGAAAATTTACAAATAAAAATTATCTGACAAAATATAGTACAAGCTGAGGGCCAAAAATATCTGAAATTTGACATGTGAGACCCCATACATGACCCTAATTAAATTTCATGTTTTCATAGGAGTTTTTATTTGATTAAGATTAATTATTTAATGAGAAATTCGTATAAATTTGGGTTAAGGGATAAATTATGTTTTTATTATTTTAATGGCATGAAAAATAAATTGATTAGTGTGATTTAATTTTAATTGAGGGTTTAATTGGAGTATAATTATTGATTTGGGGTAAATTGGTAATTATGAAATTTTATGGGGTCAATTGAGAATTTAAGAATAGTGAAGAGGCTAATGCAAGGAAGAGGTTAAATGATGGGGTTGAATTAGGAATAAATTAAATTGTGGGGAATAATTTGTGGCATGCAAAGAAGTGGGTGTTAATAATGTGACATGCAAAATTTGAAAGGATCACTTGGGAAATTTTTCTTATTATTATATATGCTAAAACTTAGTGGATGGAAAGAGAAAATTGAGATGGTGGTGAGTGTTGGTCGGCTAAGCTTGTTGAAGAGAGAAAGTTTCATATTTCTCTTGCTTGATTAATCAAGATCTCTAAGAAATCTTAAAGAAAACTTCATGCATGAAAATTATTCAAGAAGATTTTGATATAGATTATAAAGGTATGGTTTAAATTTTGGATATCTTTATCTTCTTCTTCTTCTTCTTCTTCTTTTCCTTATGTGGATTTCAGATGGGTTTGGTTGCTGGAAATAATGGTTGGAGATGATTTGTGTTGTAGTTAAAGACGGAGGAGATAGAAAGGATAAAGGGAAAGGAATTGCTGAAAATTAATTGGTTAAAGTAAAGTTAGGCCAAGGTATGGGATTAGGCCTACCTTAATGCATGTGAATTTGGTTGTTGCACGTGAATATGGTTGCTGGAACTTGTTGTGATTAAATTGAATTTGTAGTAATTAAAAGAGAGTTCAATGTATGAAATGTGCATGAAGAGATGAGATGAAAATTCTGACCTATTGACTGAAAATTTAGTGTAAATTATAATAGATACCTCTAATTGTAACAAATAAAATTTTTGTAGTTATATAAGACATTTTCCTACAAAATTGAAGAAGGAACCTACCTTCAATTCTGCCTCTAGATATTTTTTATGATTTATTGAATTTAGGAGAACTTTTAAATTCGGATTCTGGACCAGGTTGGGGAAAAATTGAGATATCTATATGTACAATGATCATAATGACATGAAATTAATTCCTATGCAAAATAGACTCATAAATACACATTTTATATGAAGGAAGTAATGCCTAATTTTATTTCTAAGTATTTCAAATAATTAGCATGAAATTCGTTGAATCTGTTTGGACTGTTAAGGTACAGATGTTGGTATTTTGGGCATAAGTATTAGTAGAGAATTCAAAATCTTATTCTGTAAAATTCTGGGTAAACTATATTCCTAGGAGCACGTTTTTCATGAAGAAATTTTGGTCTAAATCCCTCTTTATTTTATGCTATGAATTTTTATAAGTGACAGCTAATACTGTTTTGGTTCCATGAACAGCCTATAGTATTTTTCAAATATCTTGAGCTATAGGTAAGATATTAAGGTGAATTTTGATGCTATGGAAACTAGACACATAGGGGAATAATATTGTAGAAGATCATATAGCCTAAAAATTACATTATCAAATTCATTTATGGCTCACAATTTGAGTCCAGAATGCTGCCCTGTGCAGAGTTTTAATGTACTTTATTTTATGGTTTTCAATTAATTGAGCTAAATATGTGTTTATGTGATTACAAAATGAATTGGATAGGGCATGTAATATGACTATTAATGCAAGATTATATGTATACATATACATTCACACGAGTACTTGGGTAAGGACTTGTGATGAAATTGTGTACATGATTGTTTTATGCAATTAATCTTACATATGCATACTCTAATGATAGAGTGAATTATATTTGAACATACACTTACACTGTGAAACAAGAAATATTATATATGACGATGTTTATGTGTCATGCCTGAATGATAACATAATGAAGTATATTATAATGATGTTATATATTCCTATTCACTAGGGATTATGTATTTGTATACATGATCATATATATATATATATATATATATATATACGATATGCTATATTGTAAAGTATTAATAATGAGCACTTGAATAGGTATGATGCATTACTTGATTAACATATCATAATTATGCTAATATGAGATATCTAATGATGGTATATAAAAAGTAATTGTATCATAAAATGAACTTACATATGTAGTTATGTCATAGTAACAATGTAGCTATCATATGATTATACATGTGCAAAATGAACACTATAAGTGCAAGCATGATATATGAAAGAAAGATTAAATAGAATTTGCCTGCAGTTATAGTTCAATTATGGATAGATAGGCGCCTATAGGGATATTGCAGCTGCCACAGTCGACCTTTTTAGGTCCACAGTATAGTTGATCCTGCTGGATCTTACATAACTCATCTGGGTTGTTGCTTGAACTTTTGGGTCCTTGACCGGTCCACCGTATAGTTGGCCCTGATTGGGTCCATAGTTTTGATACCCTCGGGTATCCACCGATCCCGTTATCCACTCTTAGAACCTAAGCAGGCTAAAGTAAAGCAATAATGTTTCACAGTTAATCACAGAATGAACTATGCATCTGATATATGATTTATCATGTATAACAGTGGTTTCTTAAGCATGTATTGGTATCTGTTTACATTATATACATATCTCATTATGAATTGTATGTATTCAAGTATACTGAATTAATTGTGAAGGGTTATCTTGTTATGCAAGCTATTATATTTTATATTTTACCTTTTTCTGACATGTAAATATTATTATTATTATATTATTTTGTATATCCTATTTTTTGACGACCACTGTGAGTGGTTGTCTTTCATGTTTAGAATCCCCACTAAGCTGTATAGCTTAGCACGGGTTATTTTGATCCATGTAGGTTTTGGTAGTCAAGGTTTTTGCACAGGAACTATTTCTACATCAGGACAGGCCAACACCAGTCTATAGAAGTTGATGTAGGAAGTTTTGATAAATATTGCTTAGTTCCTTACCTGTTTAATATGTATAAGGGTTGTAATATATCTATATGTACGTTATATGAAAGTGATGGTTGTAATAAGCTCATAGTGAGAATGCTAGTTTATGCATGCATCTAGAAGCTATAATACTTTATATAAATGTGCTGAAATGCTGAATGCTATGCGTGAAAGATGTGAGAAACCTAATTAGTATATTAGTTATATGATTATATAAATAAGATGACGTGAATGCTTATAGATGTTAATTGAGAAAATTACTTAAAATAACATGATTTTAGTAGATTGCATCATATATATAGTAAAGTTGTAGTTTAGGGTGTTTCATGACAAGTATGTAAAATTTTCGGGAGGAAATTTTACATGTTGCGTAGGTGGGACCATATATTTAAATGTATCATTAATTGCAAATGCCATGCTTGAATTTACATAAAGAAAGACATTGACAGATGATGGACACTATAATGGTAAAATAACAAATGGTTTTGTTTTTTATTCTTTTTCTGGACCAAACAAAAAAAATGCCTGATGGAGGAAATATCCCTACAATCATTTGTACCACATCCAACAAATGGAGGATAATTTCGTATAAAAAATTTATATAGAATTTTTTATTTTAATTCATAGATTATATATATATATATATATATTGAATACATATTAATTATAAAAATTATTTTATAATTATTGTCTATAGAATATTATTAAAATTAAAAAAAAAAAGCAAAATGAGAAGAGAAAAAAATATTATAGTTAATATCTAGTCAATCTTATTAAATATTTTAAAAGTGATCACATGCTCTAAGTCCATGTGATTTTTTATCTTATTTAAATACTTTTTTGTAATTTTAATTCTCAAATTTTTAAAATAATGTTTAATCTTAATTAGTAACAATAAATATGTATTTGTATTTTTCATTTATATTATAATACTTGGAATAATCAAAATTATAAATTTTTAAAAAATTTAATTGAAAATAAGCAGATAATATAATAAAGGGTAAATTTTTGAAATTACTAAAATGCCCCTACCAAATTTTATCATTCTATCCTTGTATTCAATGATAATTTTGTAAATAGGTATAACTAAAATTTTTAATAATTTAAAATTTGCTCAAAATTTTAACAAAATAAAAATAAATTATAAATTTTTCATATTCATTTTAAATGAAATAATAAATTTTATATTATTATTATATAAATATTTATATTTATTTTTTATTATAATACATCAATCTTCAATAATTATAATGCTTACTTTATTATTATTATTAAAAATGTAATTTTTTTAAATAAATAAGTTTATATTTGGGGATAATTGATAAAGAAATCAATATAATTCCTATTAATTTAATATTTGATTTAAATTTTATAAAATACAAATAAATTACAATTTTTTTTATTATTATTTTAAATGAAATAATAAATTTTATATTATTATTTTATAAATATTTATTTTTATTAATCTTGAACACGCAAATATATAATAATCGTAACAATTAGTTTATTATTATGATTAAAAATGTAAATTTTCTAAATAAATAACATTAGATTTTGGTATAATTGATAAAAAAATTATTATGGACTTATAAAATAATTTATAATTTTCAGTTACAAAAGAAAATATTCATTTCATATGATCTATATTAAAATTACTTGACATTATACATAAACCATGGGAGTGAAATTAAAAAAAATTATTTTTAATTTATTTACGATCGTCGATTAGCCACTAAATACTTCCATTGCTAATTGTATTACTATAACAAATTACTATTAGCGACAAAAAAATTTCCATCGCTAAACCGTCGCAAAAAAAGTCGCTATATTTTTCCTCCAAAATTAGCGACTAAAATATTCGTCGCTAAATTTTTTGAAACTAATTTCATGAATAAAAAATTATAAAATTTAGCGACGGAAATTTTTGTCACCAATTCCGTCGCAAAACATGGCGCGTATACTTTCCGCCAATAATTAGTGATTGTTTATTCATTCTGTCACTATTTCGTCGCAAAAAATAGAAAATATCCTTCTCACAACGAAATTATAAAACAGTCGCGAATCCGTCGCAAAATTAGCGATAAAAATAGTACCGTCGCTAATTTTAGTCACTAATTGGCAATTTTTTTGTAGTGAAAGTGAATAGTAGACAAATGCCAAAACCATGAATCAATTGGACCTCAGAAATTTACACATTATCCAGAAGGGTGTGCAGCTTGACAACAGGTGCCAATGTAGGAGCTACCAATCTTGTGGCAGAACCAAAAATATGTGTAATACCATATGGCACTGATTCATCCAGTGACTTGTAGTTCTCAAAAAACTAAAGCAAGAATCTGCTTAATTTGATCCTCAATCTCTCCAAAGATGCAGTTCTATTTACAATTCAGAAATGATTGACATTAACAACCTACAAAAGTAAATAGTTGATAAAACTCCAAAGCATCAATTTCCTTGACTTGTATTTTCTCATTCTAAATTAATATAGTTTTCTCTAATATGCACTCATAATTTATGTTTAAACTTATGCCCTCTATGTTTCAATATCAAGCATTTGTTACCAGTATGGGAAAAAAAGAATATTTGTAGATAGAATCAGAATTGCTAAAGCATTAAACATCTGAATGAAACAAAATAAAGGGGAATCGACTTTTAAAGTAACAACTAGTCTACAATTAGGAGTCATACATATATGTAGGCAACGTATGTCAAAGCTACCATAACACTGAGATGATCTTAACTGAAAAGACTTGTGAAAAGGTCACAAGGATAGGGAAGCTTGTGCTAGGGATTTCATTGCTTGAGACATAATAGTCTCTTTTTGTATGAAAAGGACAAAAACTTGAAATAGTCCTTGTTTTACAATTTCTTTTCAGAGCAAGACTTTCCCCATCGCTCATAAAAGGTACCCAGTATCGAGACATCACCAAATAGATACGATGACATAATACTTAATGTAGGAAAAAATAACCGACCTCTTTATGACTTAGTACACTCTTCTTATTGCCTTTCATTATTATAGGTTGTAGCAAATCATGCACCAAGTCAAGACAGTCTTTGGTGGGTGTTGCTATATCCATGACATAAGAAAGGTATATGTAAGTCACAAAAGCATGAAATAATTTAGGAGTTTAAAGCCCAACCTGAAAAGAGAAAATATCCTTAATTGCTACTATAAAACAACACATTCTGCCAAATGAAAATATATTAATCTGGTATATGTATCCGATACTCCACAATAAGATGCAGATTTAGTCATGGACAAAGAAACAAGAATGTTTCAGCCTTGTAATTGCTACTAAAAAATAACACATCCATGACATAAAAGTTGTGTTGATATTATAGAATGTCATGGACAAAGAAATAAGAAAAAGAACAAGAATAACAAAGTAATATCTAAAAATGAAAATGCCATATACAACATGTGTGTTTCAGCAAATCCTGGTTGCATTCGGATTGCATCCTCTTCAAAAGAATTTTTCAACCTTGTTAAGCAAGTATATGTTTCTGATAACACCAAACCATCAAATAAGAGGAAAGGAAATGGATCAAATGTTGTTCAAAAAGAATCAAAATGACAAAAAGCCAGGCGTGTAAAGCCCCTAACATGACCCTAATTTAATTTTGGGGATAAATTAGCATGCTATTATGTTAATTGCATGAAAATAAAATATAAGAATATGATTTAATAGTAATTGAGGATGTAATTGAAGTAAATAGGTATTAATTTGTAATTGTGGCATTTTGGTGGCCAATTATGAATAAAAGCATTTAACTCAAGGTTAATTTGGAAGATTGAATTAATTGATAGGTTGAATTAAGAAAAAGAGTTAGTGGAGGGGTCATATTATAGCATGTATAAAGGTTTGTGCCATTTATTTGACATGCAATTTTTCAAAGGACTAAAGAGGGGATTGTTAAGTTGGTATAAAAGGCTTGAGTTAGTGGAATTTGGAGGTGTCAAGTGTTAGTGAGAAATCGGTAGTGAAGAGTGAAAAACCAGAAAAAAATAGATCTTCTTCTTCCTTTTGATTTCCAATGTTTTATCTCAAATGCATTGAGGATGATGTTTGTTGTTTAAACAAGAGTAAAATGCAGTAAATTAAGGTAACCAAACTCTTAATTTAACCCTCAATCATCTTCATCTTCTTCTTCTTTTCAAGTTAACTTAGAACAATGTAATTGCTGGAAATTTAAATGATGACGGTGATGGTATTTGTGAAGGAGAAGAGGAAGGAAGAAGAAACAAAGGAAAAGGAATTGATAGAGGTTGAAGACTTTGGGTTTATCAGTTAAGGTACGGGAATTTAGGTTGTTCATAATGCATCTGAAATTGATTGCTGGAACTGGGTATGATTTACAGAATTCAAAGTTACGTTTTTTTCTGGATTTTATTGATGTGAGGTTGAAGAAGACTGCCTTGCCGAGTTGTGAATGTCTTCACGAGTCGTGAACCTTTGTCCGACTCGTGAAGCTCTTCACGAGTCGTGAAGTACAGCTTTTCTTCTCCACACGTGAAACTCTTCACGAGTCGTGAAGTATATGCCTTTCTTCTCCACTCGTGAACTCCTTCACGAGTCGTGAGATTTGCCCTATTTGCTTCACTCGTGAAGCTCTTCACGAGTTGAACACTCCTTCACGACTGAATGACCTGTCTGGAATGTTTTGCTCGTAAGTTGAGCTATAGAACAGCAAATTGAGTGATTCTTTTTGCATTGAAAAATAGACTTCCATACCTATATTTCATATGAAGAAACCTAAGTTTAAATATTTCTCTAAGTACATGTAATCTAGGGTTGAATCCAAACTTGTTTTCTAGACTGTTCAAGGTAACAGAAATTACAATATTGTGCAGATTGTTGCTATACTTGATAATATGATTTTAAATTGATTGAGACAGATAGTTGCTTATGCGATAGTAAAGTTAATTGAATAAGGCATGTAATATGACTATCAATGAAGGATTTATGTGAATACAGATGCATTCAATTGTGTATATGAATAAAGACTAGTGATGAAATATCTAACCTATACATGTGATTAGTCTTGTGTATGATGGTCATATGCCAAATTGATATATATACACATGTAAATCCTATGACATGAAAGTGCACATATTGACATGTACCTATGCTATAAAATAGGAATTATAATAGTATGACTTTGGCATGTGTATATGCCCATATGGAAACATGTGGATATGCTGTATAGCACATGACTTGAATGATGTTATATATATATATATATATATATATATATGTGTGTGTGTGTGTGTGTGTGTGTGTGTTGGAAACATGCTCATAAGAATAAATCAACTATATGCGAATGTACCCACAGGTATGTACATTTATGATTATGTATATGAGTATATGAGCATGTAATTGTCCTATGAGATAGAAGATGAATTAGCATGACTATGAACATGTGAAATGCTTAATGAGAACATGACCAAGTATATGATATGATGATTATATGTCATGCCTATATGTTATGATGCAAATTATATAGTCATACAGATTTGAAAAAGCCAAATGTATAACTTGGCATGTGAAATGTGCATATATCTGATTATGCACCATAGAATTCATAGTTATGTAAGACTATGTATATGTGCACAACAATATACTATGAATACAGTATTGATATGTGAATTGAACACGAATATAGTTCTGCCTGCGATAGAGTTTTAGATATGGATAGATAGGCGCCTATAGGGAAATTGCAACTGCCATAGTTGGCCCGATTGGGTCCATAGTATATATGATCCCGTTTGGATCATGATCAGCCCCGTTTGGGTATGCTTGACCGGTCCATAGTATAGTTTGGCCCCGTTTGGGTCTATAGATTTGATATCTTCGGACATCCTTCTTTGATACTGATGTGTATCCATAGTTCTCGTTATCCACCGATAAAGCTAAGGCAGGCTAAACGTTATTCATAGTAATGATAAAGAAATTAAACAG
The DNA here is from genome assembly GCA_037975025.1 of Excoecaria agallocha. Lineage (NCBI taxonomy): Eukaryota > Viridiplantae > Streptophyta > Magnoliopsida > Malpighiales > Euphorbiaceae > Excoecaria > Excoecaria agallocha. The sequence continues at coordinate 208,851 of JBBPFJ010000027.1, forward strand.
TTAAAGTGATTTGACTAAAGATTGATATTGTGGATCATAATGTTGTTTTACCACAGGAATTATGTTTTATTTGAATATGTTTACATGGAAATTGCTGTCTATAAGAATTATGAATATGAGCATAATTGTTACTCTTCTGGGTACAATGATTAGGAACATGGAAGAATATGTTATGCTTTAAAGTATTTGGTATTAAAGACATGATATGTTGCATATGTTATTAATTGTATACATTGTATATGTATGTTTGATGACCTGTGTGTGTGGTCATCCATCTGTAGATATTTCCCACTAAGCTTTATAGCTTAGCACGGGTTATTTTATCCGTGTAGGTTCAAATAGCAAGACTTTTGTTGAGGGACGTTCTTTGCATCAGGAAGGGCCAACCATCGACTTATAACCTTGATGTAGGATATTTTGTAATACAATTATCATATGTTTTGTATATAGGCCAGTTATCTTATGATATGTATAAAATCTTTGCGGAATATTATAACTCACTAGTAGTAAAGCTAAGACAGAATATGTGTGCATGTGATATACATAAAGTAATATTCATATAGTATAGTATGCATGATACTAGGTATGAAAAGGGAAAACATGAATAGACTTGTAGCACGAATATAAGCGTATGAAATCATATGGCATGATTAATGGCTAAATGATGATTAAATGAACATGTAGTATAAGCATGGTTAATAGTATTCATGATACATGTTTAATGGGGTATTTGCATAGGGGTTGTTACAAGGCGATCCACTTATTACATCCTACAGTTTCAATTGAGATTAAGCAATTCAAAGCTATAGATACATACATTTAAATAAATAGGCCTTAGTCATGGAAAGAGTAATGGTCAAAATATCTCAAGTTTATTTTTAGTTGTAACCTTCCTTATTTCTGGTTAAAAGTTCACAAATGGTCATTGCAAAGTAGAAAAATTAAAACCCCTATGTTTTTTTACCATTTTTATGGAAACTTAAAACTGATTACAAATAAGTGATATATGGAACAAAAATCTCAATTTCAAAATAAAAAAATGAAAAATCAGAGGAAAAATTTCACTCAAAGTGTGCTGTAAGTGGATACTAGAGCACTATTTGATGGAACATGGTGAAGTTCAAATTACATAAAATAGAAGACATAAGCTTTGAATTGCTTAATCACTTAAGAAAACCCATTAATGATATAGCCATTTGCAAGTATAGTTATACTTTTCACCTATAAATTGGAGGAAAAAAAAGAAATCTTGTGAGGAGAATAAAGAGAGAAACTATAGAAGATGGAAGAAGACCAAAATGATCAAGAAGAGAGAGACTTACCAATCACTTGAAGGAGGCAGATCTAGAGGAAATTAGATGGTGGCAAAATTGGTGATCATTGATCTCAATAGGTGGATGACCAAATAGAGAAAATGACAGAGTGATATCTAAAGAGAATAAGATCTTGTTTGGTTCATGGTATGATATGCTTTATTAATGTATTGTTCTCTTGAGTACAATATTTGGGAGCATAATTTTTCTCATGGTATTATACTCCATGATTTTGATACATAATTCTTAAATCATGATTTTGTCTAATTTTGAGAATCATCAATTTGGTGATTTTTCATAATTCTCATTATTTACTTTTACTATTCTAACCTTATTACTTTTACTTTTTACTATAATTAATTTAATAAATATTCATCTACCTATAATAAATCACCATTACTCTATTACCCCATTACTCCTACTAATGTTTAAATATTATGGATCTAATGTTTATTATAATATTTAAACTTATTTATATTATAATGTGTTTAAATTATTTATTAAATTTTTAAGTTAATATTTATTAAATAAATATTAAATTCATTATTTTAGAAATATTAATATTATTTTTTATAATAATAAAATTATTATTTTAAAATATTAATAATTATGAAAATATTTATATTAAAAAAACTGGAGGGTAATTACGTTATTTTTATAATAAAACTGAACAATATCATACAGTTGAACCAAACAAAAAATATTATAAAATCACATACTATTATACAGTTTTTCAAAATATCGTATCGTTAAAATCATACAGTACCATACTATATTATATTGTACAGTACATTAATGAATCACAAACTATACCAACCAAATAGGGCCTAAGAAAAATGAAATTAAGATTTTTTCTATTTATATATAAGTGCATATATACCCACTCTTTCTTCCCTATTTTCTCTTTCCCTCACAAAAAACAACTCTCTATATCTTGGAAATAAGGACAAATGAAGCAAAAGGAGAGGCCAAAAGCACTGGACCCTTGATATTTGAGTAAACTAACGTTGAAGGTAATATTCATGAGCCCCAACCCTTATCAATCCAATGTTTAATTTGAGTTTTATTATTTTCCATTTTTATTGCTTGATTTTCCTCAATTTTTAATTTCTTTGATTTAAGCTTCTAAACTTGTTATTTCTTGTGTTTTATATTTTTTCCATGAAAACCTATTAAATTTAAGCTAACATTGAGTAAATAAACTAATTTGAAAAATATTATTCATCATCTTCAACCTTGGGTTCAAAATTTTGAATTCTTTAATTCTTGTTTTAATCTTTTTTTTTCTCATGAAAACCATATTTTTCATGCATAAATTGAATTTTTTTAGCCTTTTCATGCATTAAAATGATTTAAAATTGCATTTTGAATAATTTTGGTGGTGGATTGGCGTCACTCCAATGGCTAGAAATCTCATCGGGGCTGAGTCAAGGTCTTAAGCTCGTGACTTACCAGTGAGTCATGGCCTTAAGTTCATGACTCATCAGTGGCTCAAGCTCCAGCCCCTTATATACGTGACTCACCTGCTGCCCGTTCTGCTCCTTTCTTTTGTGCAACCCTCTTGCCAACCACGCTAGCAACTCGTGCCTTCTTTATGCTGCATGTCTTTATCATTTTTGCCAAGTTTACATATTTCATGCATATTATTCTTTTTATTTCCTGATAACTATGGAAAATACATCTCCAAAGGCTCAATCAGGTTGGCCTAACAACACTTGGCATGGCCCAAGCCTAATGAAAAAAAGGCAAAGCGTGAGCTGGAAGACAAAAAAGGAAGGCGTGATGTCTGATCAGACTGATAGAACAGTACGTCCTATCAACCTACTAACACAAGCCAACGGCCATACTATCCACCTGCTTCCTATCACATCACTGTTCACCTGCTCTAACTGCCGGTTATCACTCCCCAAGGTACTCGAGTATCCCTCCAAATAACTCCTATAAATAGCTTAAAACACAATGGCTTTAAGTATTGATTATCTGATACTCTCTCTCTCTCTCTAAATACACTCTCTCTAAAAGTTACTAACTTAAGCTTCAAAGTGCTAATACTCGGGTCCGATCGGGCACTCCTTCTTACAGGTTCTGTCATCCGACTGGGTCATCAGCTATCACCTCTCCCTCTTATAGATAAAGACGAATTATGCTTTATCATTTGGTGCTTTCATTGAGAGGAAATGGCAGGTTCAAGATCCAATGAACAAGTAACTTTGGGAGAGTATAATCACCACAGTCAGGGCAGATCTAAGCCCTCAAAAAGAAGAGTGAGGTCTCCCAGATCCCCTACTAGGGGTAACCTCCTCCCAAAATTCAATGACGTAGCCATACGGCAATCGAAAGATACCTCTATTACCATTAGGGACATGCGTGCCATTCTTAGTGACTTCACTCAAAGCATAGTCCAAACTTTGAAAAAGGGAAAAATACCTAGAACTTATGAAAGAAGTCATGAAATGGATTTCATGGTCGAAAATTTCGAAAGAAGAAGGAACAAGGGGATTTCCATCAACGAGCCAAGAGCTCATGATAGTAGGAGGATGAGGACCAAAACCCCAGGTAGATATGACAAAGGAAAGGGAACAATGTCCTCAAGCAAAGATTCTTCATACATCCCCAGTAGATCTTCCACCTTATCCATTGGGGATGATTTGTCTTTCATGTGCACCCCAAATTGCAGCCGCACGAAGGGGTAAAGGGATGAATTTGCCTCAGTAACCATGAGTAGGGAGGACAAATGGTTTAACCTGAAGCTCAAGCAGTTTGGCTTAACAGGCTCCAAAAAAGGAGTGTTCGAGGACAACACCTGCGGCAACATGGCCTTACTGTTTTGCAGGGAAATCACGAAGTCAAAGCTACCTCCTAGGTGGCGAGATGTGATAATGGACAAGTATACAGGTAAGACTAATCTTGTAACTCATCTTGCAGAATATCTAACAAAAGAGCAGGTATACACCTACGACGAAAGGATTGCCTGCAGGATATTCCCTACCACACTGGTAGGAGATGCTCTCACATGGTTCCATGAGCTCCCGCAGGGGTCAATCGCCTTTTTTCAAAAATTGAAAGAGTTGTTCATTACATGGTTTATTGTACAGACACGAGCGCCAAAATCTATGAGTGATCTGTGCAACCTCTATTAGAAGACCAATGAAAGTCTTCTAGACTACAACGATAGGTTCCAGGCCACAATGTCGGAGGTGAGAATTGTAAGCATAGAGATGGCATCCACCGCTCTAGCCAATGGCACTGCTGATAGGCCATTATTTGAGTCAATTACAACAAGGCCGCCAATCAACTTTTTTGATCTGATAGAGAGAGCTAGGTAACACATCCAGCTGGATGACGCCCTGAGGTCCAGCCGAGGCAGAAGGAGCAACATTGTAGACAAGCTACATCACCCAAACGGACGGTTATTCAATCAAACTCCAATGTCCGAATGGACCACAAGGAATCCTAAGAGAGCCTCCACTTCGAGAAACTTGGGAAAAAGAAAGAAGGCAGAGCGATCAAGGTCCGATCGGGTTATTGGTCAGCAGGCTTGAACTTTCACTCCACTCAACACCAATCCCACACAAGTGTTGATGTGGATCAAGGAGAACCACCAAAGGGTGAACTGGCCTAAGAAGATAGATGAGAAGAGCAGAAGAACCCAAAACCATAATAAATACTGCAAGTTCCACAAGGATGCCGGTCATACAACAGACGAATGTCACCAGTTGAAAGAAGAAATTAAGCGACTCTTGCAAAAAGGATACCTCAAGAGGTTTGTAGGTCCGACTCGAGGGGCAATTCCCTGTAGACAATTGAACTATAAGAAAGATGATTCTGACGATGACAATGATGACGATGAGCGGAGAAAGCCAAAGAATGCAAATCCACATCGACCATATGCCAATGTTATAAATGTGATCACCGGTGGGTCGTCCTACGGAGAGGATCTCTCCAGAAAAAGAAAGGATCCAATGGCCAGCCCTAGTCACCATATCCTGTGAGGATGCACGAGATGTAATGTTTCCTCATGAAGATGCCCTTGTCGTCAGGATGTGAATCAACAATTTCGATGTAAAAAGGATACTGGTGGACAATGGAAGTGTTGTGAATGTGCTTACATTGCAAGCCTACAAAGCAATGGGGTTGCCGATCGAAGAGCTTAAGCTAAACGCCATGCCACTAATCGAATTAGGCAATGCCATAGTGCTAGTGGTAGGATCGGTTAATTTGTTCATCGAGCTCGGCCAGGGAGCTTTCGCCCACACCTGCAAGGTAACATTTATGGTTATTGATATAGTTTTCGCTTATAAAGGCATTTTTTCCAGGCCTCTACTATTTTAAACTGGAGCTGTCACCAGCATCCGTTACATGGTAATGAAAATCCCGACTAGGGGAGGCATTGTCATCCTAAAAGGTGACCAAAAGGCATCGAGGGAGGCCTATATTGCCATGATCAAGCACCATAAAGAGACCATGATGGTAGAACCAGGTCTATAGCAACTTAAGCAGGCAGAGGAACGGAGAATAGATCTTGCAGAGGAAGTTAAGACAAGGACGCTTGCAAAAGGCAAAGCTATTCAAATTGGCACCAGTATGAACACGGAGGTTGAAGAGGCCATCATGTAAGTATTGATGATCAACCAAGCATCCTTCGCCTAGAAGCCAGAAGACATCACTTGGATCGATCCCAACGTGATCACGCACAAACTGACGCTCAAGAAAAGGTAAGAAGATGCCAATAATGCCAAATCCATAGAAAAGTCATCACACAATCGGTAATGGATCAGCAACTGATCGGAGTTTCCTAGTCGTTCGATCAGTGGGGCCTGGACATCCTAGGGCCTTTTTCCCAAGGAAAAAGGCATATAAAGTTCCTCCTCGTCGCCATCGATCACTTCTCCAAATGGATCGAGGCAGAGCCTCTGGCTGCAATCACGGTAGAGAAAGTTAAAAATTTTGTATGGAAGGTCATCATTTGCTGATATGGATTACCTAATATCTTTATTACAAATAATGGAAAGCAGTTCTACAGTTCGGTCTTCAGAAAATTTTGCCAAAGCCTCAATATCGGCTTTAAGTTCACTTCTGTCACCCATCCCCAGAGCAATGGGATGACCAATGTCTCCAATCGGATACTCCTGGAAGGCCTAAAAAAAATGGCTCGATGAGGCAAAAGGCAACTGGACTAAAGAATTGCAAAGCATCTTATGGTCTTATAGAGCTGGCACCCATTAAACGCCATTCTCTCTTTTCCACGGCTCCGAGATAATGATACCCGTAGAAATCGATCTCTCATCCTATCGGACAACATTCTATTTCGATCGGATGAATGTCCTAGATAGATGCCAAGATTTGGACCTGATAGAGGAAAGGAGAGAAGATGCTTATGCCAAAATCGCTGCCTAGAAACAAAGAGTCGCTAGATACCACAACACAAAAGTAAGGGCAAGAACCTTTAACTTGGGTGATCTGGTGCTCAGAAGGGCAGATATAAGCTCAAGAAATGCCGGAGTTGGGAAGCTGATGCCAAATTGGGAAGGCCCCTATGAAATCTCTAAGGTTTTAAGCTCAGTACTTATAAACTCAGAACCCTTGAAGCTGGAATGCTGAAGTACTCAAGAAGTACCATGTATAATCATGTATCAAATTCACATTCAATAAAGAAAAATTTCTCCATTTTCTCCATTTTTCTTCATCTTTAAAAAAAGGTATGTTTTCATTTATTTGTTTGTTAGTTTTGATGTTTGTCCGAAGGTCATTTGTTTTACTCCATTCTCCATAAATCCCGATCGGAATTTAGGGAAAATTATTCACTAGGCTCGTTCTGAGTCCAAAATGAGAAAGCTTTTCTCCATTATAACTCTATCTCCCTCGCTGGGCTTAATGCTTACTTCAAAATGTGAAAAGCCTTTCTCTATTTAGTCCACTAGATTCGGCACTATTTCCAAATCAAAGATGCAAAACATCTCCATTTGATCTCCATCAATGTCTATCCTAAACCCAAAATGCGAAAGACGTCAGTTGAGTTAGTTGTATCTCCTTCATACTTAATGAACGAAGTCACCAAATT
>JBBPFJ010000027.1:816424-1097951 GCA_037975025.1 Excoecaria agallocha
TGACCCAAGCACTCCAGTTTTGTGGAGTCTTGAAATGCGTTTTTCATTTGCATGTCCTAAACGACAATGCCAGAAGTAAGTAGGGTTCAATTCGTTTGATTTAACCCTCTTTGTATTGCAACATGGCATTGCCATAAGAAATGCCTTGGCGATGAATATGAGCATTGCCATTTTTAATAACAAAATCAAATTCATCATTATCCAAACATGAAACTGAAATAATGTTTCTGCTCATAGCATGCACATAATAACAATTATTCAAAACAATACAAAGTCCGGAAGGTAAAGTGAGGTGATAGTCGCATATCTCCATGGTAGCAACTCGTGCTCCATTCCCCACACGGAGGTCCACTTCATTCTTCCCAAGTAACCGCCTATTTCTTAGCCCCTGCACATTTGAACAAATGTGAGAACCACAACCGGTATCCAATACCCAAGTGGTAGAAATAGAAAGGTTAATTTCAACAACAAAAATACCAGAACTGGATGCCTTGGCTCCATTCTTCTTTTGTTCTTCCTTGAAAAGAGCGCAATTCTTCCTCCAATGTCCTATCTTGTTGCAATGGAAGCAAGTGCTCTCACTCTCTTTGAGTTTTGGCGCCTTGGGCTTGGATTGGGCCTGAGGTGCACTCCCAACTGACTTGGGTTTTCCCTTTCCCTTTCCCTTTCCCTTAGCGGGTCACTTCTTAATTCCCTTTTGAACCATTAGTACGGGATTGGTCTTTCGAATGTTCTCTTCAACATTCTTAAGCATCCCATAAAGCTCAGTGACTAACTTGTTCATTGCATGCATGTTATAATTCATCACAAATGGATCATAAGCAGCAGGCAATGATCCTAAGATCAAGTCAGTGGCCAATTCCTTTGGCACTAGTACCTCAAGCTTCTCAAGAGTATCAAGATACCCTTTCATCTTGAGTACATGGGTACTAACAGGAGTACCCTCAGCCATCTTACAAGAAATCAAAGCCTTTGTTGTCATGAACCTTTCGTGACGAGCTTGCTCTTGGAACATCTCCTTGAGGTGCACCATGATCGCATAAGTCTCTTGGTCCATAAATTGCTTTTGCAAGTCAGGCACCATAGTGGCCAGCATCAAACAGGTCACATCATTGGAGTCGCTCTTCTTGGTCTCAAAAGTTTCCTTTTGAACCGCAGAGGCGTTCCTTCCTGGTTCTTCAGGCAAGGGTGCATCCAAAACATACGACTTCTTCTCTTGCTTAAGAACTATTCTTAAGTTTCGAGACCATTCTATGAAATTGGTGCCATTCAATTTTTCCTTTTCAAGGACCGATCGCAATGAGAAATTGTTGTTTGAAGATTCCATTTTCAATCTACAATAAAATTTAGCAAGATTAAATGAGGTCTTATTTATGATCCCACAAACTGAATTAATATTCCTTTAAATAATTAGCGTTAGTGATTTGATGTGGGCCAAGATCCACTTTTCACAACAACTTATTAGTCAAGCTGAGCCTGTACACCTAATAAGTTAAGTTACTTAGGTAGGAAAACTCCAATCATGTCTCGTACATGACTCTTGGATCAAATGGACTAACATCTTAAGATGTTATAGCACAACCCATTTATTATTTGCCTAGGTCCGGACATCCCTTTCCATGTTAAGTCCAATCTACATTCACAACCCATGCCTCACAAAGATAATCGGGCGCATCTAGGACTCCTAGTCTATGTGACCGATGATCGATGCCTTGACATGTTTCGAATTAGGAAGGCAACTTTGTGACTTACTATTTTTAGGGATTCATTTTATTACGGCTTACATGGCATACGCTTTGTCATCCATACAGAGCATACATATATATATAATTGCATAAAGTAAAGCGTGACAAACATGGGCCCAAAAACCTACAACTAAGATTCTATACTATTACATAAGAATCTTCGAGTTGGGCTTCTCCACTCCGGTGGGCTTCGTCTTGATTTACAAAGTCTTCAAGTATATTCTATTCTAAGAAATAAATGAAACTTTTACAATAAAACATAATGGCTCGCAGGCCATATTTAATTACAAAACCCAGGGCCCATGAATGCACCATGCATATCCATTCATCACACCAAACTAGCAAATAAATATACATAACATTCATGGATAAAACGAAGTCCAATTTTATTTAATTTAGCCAAGTCCATTAATGGAAATTGTGTACTTGAACCTTTAAGAGATGACCCCATGATGGGCCTGGGCCGAAGCCCAATGGACTAAATCCTCTTATTGAATAAGTTCTCTTAAAAGCCCAAAACACAAACTAGTTAGATTTGTGCCATAAATCAACTCTAGTATAATTTCCAATTTTTCCATTTTTAATTTTATGTCATACAGCCCATAAACATTAAAAATACATATAATATGTGCTAACATGAATTAAAACACAAAATCGTGAAGAACATATATATATGGTACACGGCATACAAATAAAACAAACAAACAACAAAACTAGTTGTTTAATGCTTATGTGATGCCACAAAAATGCACAAATATTTAAAACAATTTTATGAGTCATTTAATAAATTAAATAAGGTCATAAATATTGATTTAATATTCTGTACCATTTTAATCTAAATGTTTTTTTACCATTTTAATCAAAACAAAAAAAACAATGTTGATTAAACATGTAACAAACACAAACTAGACATAGTTTTAAATGATTTTAAAATTAATCAATTAAATTATCATGGACCAGAATTAAAACCAAATTTAAAATATGTCCAGACTTGATATTTAATCTTTAAAAATCACTTACAAACATACCAAAATAAATTTTACATTTAATTTTGAAAACTAGTTGTTAAACTAGCAATTTACATGCCAACTAGCACCTAGTTTCATAATTAACATGTACCATCAGGTATAAATAATTAAATCCGACCATTACCAGCCCTATTAACATCTTAGGACAGTATATTAACATGTCATATTAATTATAATACCTATCTAATCAATTAAAATCGTTTTTACATCAAAACAATGCAAAAAACTCAAAACAGAAAATTTCAAATTTGCATGTTTTCATAATGACGATTTTAATTAATTTTTTCATGCATCTAAAGCACTAAAATAAGCATGTTTAGGCTCTGATACCACTTATGGAATATTACATGGTATGAATGTGATGATAGCACAGCGAAAAAACAAAAATTTTTATCATACATACCATACAATTCCAAAGGAAGAAACGAAACATGCAATTTTAGGGTTGTAGAACTTACAACTTTTGATGCCTTTTATTTATTGAGTTTGGTGATGGCCAGCAACTAAGATGACTCTATCCGCCTTAGATCTCGATCACTAATTCCAAGGAACAGGCTTTTACGCCACTCCCTCTATTCTCACACACACAATTGCACCGACGGCTTAAAATCGAGATTGCTTGCTCTCTTTTAAAGTATTGTGTAATGGCTATGGTTTGAAGCTACAAAATTTGATTTTGTACTTCTCTTAGGTTGCTATTACTACCCAAGATCACAAGAGAATGAGGAACTATCCTTTCTCTTTGTGAAAATTGGCTAAAAGAAATTCTTTGAGAGAGAGAGAGAGTTCACGCAAAACATAGAAGAAATTCCTAGGGTTTTACGTTTTTCCCCACAAAATATATATCCCTCTTTTTCCTTTAAGTGATAGATCTCAAATATACTACCTTAAGATAATTAATATTTTCCTTTATCACTTAATTAAAATAAGTAATATTTATTGATAAAAACTCTTTTAATTTATCCAAGATAAAAACAAAAGACATTTGATCAAATAATATCACTTAATTTAGGATAAAAGATAAGTCATTTAAATCTAATAAACCACTTAAATAAAACTATACATGTGCCGAAATTCCTTGTTATTTCTCTAGGAATTTTGGCCACATCAAATTTCATTTAGATGATTTAATTAGATAAATATGTCTTTAGGCTTTAATACTCAATTAATTAAATTAATACATGACATTTAATTAATTGAAATTAAACCTTGTAGGCTGAATTTCTCTCTCTCATGGGCCAAGGTCCAATAGCAATCTAATAACCCATTACACATATTAATTTGACTTTAATTAAAAGCCCAAATTAATGTCCAATACTTTAAATATTTTAAGCCCAATGCTTTGTGTGCGATCCTATAGGTCCATTTAATGTTGGCAATGAATTAATAAATTAATTCAAAGGCTATATATATTCTCTAGCAAGATATTATAGCAATCCAAATTAAATGAAAATGCATATGGCATTTAGTGACCTAATGCAATTTTGTATAGTCCCTTACCCATAAATATCAGAATTAATATAAGGCATGGAACTAGTCATCCTTATATATATTAATTCCTTTCTTGATATTCCAGTGACACTGAACTCTCAGATAAATAATGATTACTCATTATTTCATCTCGGTATGGCCATACACTTCTCAGTTCACTGATCAAGTGGCCGATGATATTTTTTCTCTTATTGAGAGGGGTAATCCCTTCACTTCTCTCATGCTCTCTAACATGAATCAATGCATACCCAATCATACCCGTACTTGTCACTCTGTTACGAGCACGTTAGGTTTATGTCAAAGTACACAGTAATTCATAAAGAGTTTCATAGAGATTTCAGGTCTAAGAACTCCGATACAAAACTTGCATATGAGAAACACTTATGACTTGTACCATGTAGTGTTCTCATGAGCGGATCGTATCCAGATACCATGTACTTTAACATGTATCTATGATCTCTGATTGACACTCTTGTCCTAATGATCCGTAAGATAGAACTCATAATATCAGAGAGAGCATACTAGTCTTAATTCATTGTTATTCCCATAACAATGACTGACTAGGGATGTTTAGAATGAAGCCTCATTTGTTTCAAGGTCTTACAACCATGTGCCTCACACATGATAACTTAAACCGAAACGACATTCTTGGATAGTTTTATCAATTGATATGCACAGGAATACAAAAGATAAAACAAATGCCTCATTTTATTAATTTCAAGTGTTTTGTTACAATGCATTGGGGCTAGGGCTTACACTAACACTAATAACATTAAAATGTAAATCTTCATCAATCAAGCCACTAGATGCTGCTTGCTCACTTTCAATTACTGCAACTTCAGTTGGTATTATGTTTGACAAATCACCTAATGCAAAAATAAAAAAAAATTAATTATAAAAGTAAAAAAGATAATATATTGTATTTATTATTTTGAGTATCAGTTGAAATCTAATATTTAAATACAATATATTCAAATATTGAATAAATCAATTTAAGAATGGAAATGGAAAATAAAAATATTTTTTTGATATATTACCTAGGATAGTATTTTGTACAACTGTGATGCATAGATAATAAGTTGCGAAATTTGGTTCTTTAATTTCTAGTTCCATGTAAAATAGAACGGACATGTCATCATCAACTTTTAGTGGTGGATGTCCTGCCATTAGTTTGTCCTTTATATCAAAGATGTCGTATTTTACATTTATATTCATATGTTTTGATATAATTTCTAATAGTTTTCCGTAGTTGCAAGTCGATGGAAGTAAAATGCCTTTCACATCAAAATTCTCATATTCTTGATTTAGATTCCAATGCCCTCCTTGCTGAATTAGTATTGCTATCATGTCCATATTGTTATTATGTCAGGATTATCTATACATAAATGTAAAATAAATCAGAAAATAATTTGTTTCAAAATATAAAAATATTATATTGTATTAGTTTTTTATACAAACTAAATACACTATCTTAAACTTTACAAAAATCAAAGACAGTGTATTTTATTCTCACAAAATGAAATACATTATATTGTGACAAAACGAAATACACTGTATTTACAAAACATATTAAATTGTATTTTTAAAAAAGAAAACTCAAAACACAGTGTATTACCTTTTGATAAAAACTAAATACACTGTATTAAAATTTATAAAAATTAAATACAGTATATTGTATTTTGCAATGAAATAAATGGAGTGTATTTTATTTTCACAAAACTAAATACATTGTATTTTTTTCATAAAACATAATAAAGTGTATTTTCTTTTAACAAAACTCAAAACACATTGATTACCTTTTGATACAAAATAAATAGGTTGTATTAAACTTTATAAAAATTAAATACAGTGTATTGCATTTTTCAATAAAATAAATAGAGTGTATTTTATTTTTACAAAACTAAATACACTACATTTTCTTTTCACAAAATATAATAAAGTGTATTTTCTTTTAACAAAACTCAAAACACTTATTACCTTTTGATACAAACTAAATACATTGTATTAAAATTTATAAAAATTAAATATAGTGTATTATATTTTGTAATGAAATAAATAAAGTGTATTTTATTTTCACAAAATTAAATACATTGTATTTTCTTTTCATAAAACATAATAAAGTGTATTTTCTTTTAATAAAACTCAAAACACAGTGTATTAATATTTGATACAGACTAAATAGATTGTGTTAAACTTTATAAAAATTAAATATAGTGTATTGCATTTTGCAATGAAATAAATAGAGTGTATTTTATTTTTACAAAACTAAATACATTGCATTTTCTTCCAACCAATGTAAGATTCGGTGAATTGGTCAAAATTAGCAACGAAATAAAATTTTCGTTGCTAAATTTAGCAATGAAAAATATTAAAACCATACTAAATTTAGCAATGAAAAACTCATTTTATTGCTAAATTTAGCAATGAAAATTAATTTTCCGTTGCTGCATTTGGCAATGGAAATCCATTTTTTATTGCTAAATTTAGCAATGAAAAATGAATTTCATTGCTAAATTTAGTTACAGAAATTATTTTTTCGTTGCTAAATTTAATGATAAAAATTATACAATTTTGGTAGCATAATGTCTTTGTTTCAATCAAAATTTATTATTTATAAATAAATATAATCCAAATTCATAATGCAATATATGAAAATATTCCTATTATGGTATAATATTAAAATTATAATGTACGACAATAAAAATTCTTAAAACATATTCTACTACTATAAAGTAAGAATCCATAAAATCCATGACAAACACAATATAAAATTAGTATTAATACCTAAATATTACAAATCTAAACTATGTACTTGATGAAGGAGGATGACCTGGCTGCTGAAAGGTGTTGCCCTTGGTTCTCATCTCTTCCATCTAATTCTTTAGTTGGGTTATAGTATCCAACAACATGTTGACTGTGCTCTCTAGCTAAATAACTTTCTCAAAAGTTTTAGACTGCCTACTACAAGCATCTGTAGATGATGTGAAGGAATGCGAATAAGAACTCTAGTCATACCAAAAGTAATGATTGCTTTTAACCAAAAAGAAAAAGAGAAATCAGGAAAAGAAATAAATATCCATAAATGCCAATAACTACTGCAAAAAATAGAACATAAATAACCTAAGGTTTGATTGAGCTTATGAGACCTTTAAACACAATTCCAGATTATTAGGGTCTGGCATAGCTGAAGAATTACAAACAAATAAAAGAAATTAAAAAAAATGATGATAGGGCAGCCACATTCAAACAAATAATAGAATCATTACAAAATGAAAGGTACATTTACAAACATGAAATTTACAGTGATTATTGTCAGGTCAGCTAGCATTGCCTCAACATTTTATCTTTCTTTTGGTATCTCTGCTTGTGCGATTCTTGGGCTTTAATCTAATTGTGAAGAAACTATTTTGATTGACACAGTAGAACTCCTGTTCATGAAAACAATTTAAATTTCTTATATTATTCGTTAGATTACCAATTCTTGTTCATGCAAAGCAAAGAAAACTAAATCTCAACCTTGCAAGTCTAGATACTCTAAATGATATTGTTAAGATGTTAACGAAAGTAATATACCTTTTTAATATAGCAACCAAGCTATAGTTCATCCATCATCTCTAACACTTTATTCATTAAAACTTCAAAAGAAAAAAAAATTCTTTGTATAGGTTTTCTTAGATAAATTGCACCTCATAAGCATCTCAAACCATAATCCAACATATATGTACTCAATATTAAAATTTAAAAATGCTGAGAAGAACAACAATGAATGAAACATTCAGAATTGATATATCAGGATTTGAAACATTCAGTGAATAAAACATTCAGAATCGATATAGGGGAATGCTGCTAATATTGATTTCTCTCTAACAGATGGACCAGGTACTGTAGTACAATGATATAATGTTTGTTAATTTGGATGAAACTACAAGACAACAAAAGGCCAATATTAGAATTTCCATTAGTTTATGAAGACATGTAAAATGGAAACTTAAATATTCCAATGAACATTTAAGATGAAAAATTTAGAAGGCCTCTGAAAATCAAAACCAACATTCACAGATTAGAGTCTCTGAAAAAGAAGAAATACTAAAAATCAAAGATCTAAGCAAGATGAAATGTTTAAATATCTCTATTTTATTAAAGAAAAAGAGTCTGCAAGTTCAAATTAAATCTTGCTTAGTTGGATACTAAACTAAAGCTTTATACTGAACTAGATCTTTATAGTTAAATCAAATTAATTACATCAAGTGGCAACTTTACAAATAAAAACCACCTTGTGGTGCCCATCAATAATCCATTTTACAAAGAATAAATGGGTGAATTGAACTTCCACAATATCATATTCGCTCCATAAATCTAAAGTAGCATAACATCGATCCAAATACTAAACAATACACAAAACAGTGGTGTAATAGTAAGTTAAACACAACAGCTGTGAATACTAATGTAGACATCCAAAATTAACAGCTACGTAACTGAACAAACATCACAAATTGCACGACAAAATTATAAGTTAAATATCCTAAACCAACCCTAGTTCTTATTTATGAATGAGCAAGCCATGTCTTAGTTCAATCTTAAATAAGAAAGTTTTCTTTAACTGATATATAATTAATTGCTCTTCCTCACATGTGAACTGATGTATATTTTTTGATATTTTTTTTATTTTCACTAAGACATAATGTTGACTTTTTAGATTTTATTTCTTATTTATTTCACATAAAAATCTTCCTTATTTATTACAATAAATTAGAGTAAAACTAAATCACCAACTTTGTTTTCAACAAGTAAATCCACCATAGAAATCCACAAATAATGCAAGCACAAATTCTATTATTCCAATATCAAAAACCAATTCAACAGGGGAAAACATGCAGTGAATGGTGGCTGGCGAACATATCTTCAATTAGCAAAAACAAAGAGAAAAGAGAAAGCTCATGCATACCTGAAAATAAATCTTCAAGTGGTCGATAACAGAATCGCTGGTTGTGGCTCGCTAAGGAAGCTCTGGTGATACAAAAAGGGAGAGGAAGTCAAATCTATCAAACCCTTTCCCATAGAAAACAAGTTTCGTGCTTTTACCACATCAAACCCTAAAAATGGATTTTGGGAATTAGAATAAGAGAACAATGTTACGTCGAAGGAAATAGATTAGGCCATGTTTAGCAATCAATCAAACATTAGAGCCCTACTGAACAAAAAACCACTAGAATCAATAACTAAATTGACATCAAAGATTTGCAGGTAGATCACTGAAAGAAGCAATCAAGAATAAAAATTTAAGCACATAAAAGAGAAAAATCCATAAAGAGGAAACCCATACCTCTTCTAAAGCCACCATAATAAGGAATCCCAACTGGGTGAGGCTAGATTTAAGGAGGAAAATAAATGGGGCAAAGAGAAGAGAAAAAGAATAGACCTTTATAGGAGATTATAGTGGAGAGTGTAGAGAGATACAAAGAGAAGGGGAGAAGAGCTCCAGTGAAAAATTGAGGTCGATAAGAAAAAGGTACTGGTAGAGGGAGAGGGAGAGGGAGAGGGCAAAGGCGAGGGCGAGGGCGAGGGTGAGGGAAAGGGAAAGGGATAAGGAGGAAGAAGTAAGACGGCGAGGCTGGGAAAGAAGGAAAAATATGAAAAGAGAACTATTTATATATACCTACGGAAAAAAAAATGAAATAGCAACGAAAAATAAATTATGTTGCTAATTCAAAACAAAATTTCATTAAGGTTGGTTATTTAGCAACAAAATATCTTTTTCGTTAGTAATTTAGCAATGGAATTCCATTTTTTTTTGCTACATAACCAACCTTAATGTAATTCAGTTTTCAAATAATAACGAAAATTGATTTCGTTGCTATTTTAGCAATGAAAATTACATTCTGTTGCTATTTTAGCCATAGAATTTTGTTTCCGTTTGTAATTTTCGTTCCAAAATTTTTTCATCATTTTCTGGCACCTTATTTAGCAATAGTATAAGCATTCCTTTGCAAATTTTCATTGTTATATTTTGACGCTAAAAGTTCCCTTCATTTTAGTGACGGAATATAACAATTTTTACTTTCATCGATAAATTTAAAAACTTCAACCAATTTTAACAACAGGATTTAATTTATGTTGCTAATTAGCAACGAAAATTGATTTCCGTTGCTAAATTAGCAATGAAAATAATTCCGTTGATATTTTAATATTTTCTTATAGTAATTATTTTCAGTTTACCAAATTGTTATGACTTTCAAATATAACAAATTAAAGAAACAATAATTAATTAATAATATTTTTAGGTTTTCTAATCATAATATAGTTAAAAGTATATCGCAGACATAATACACAATATATGGAATCAAGCAGACATAATACACAACATGCAAAATAAATGTTTAGAAATTTAAGTAAATTGAAAGTGAAGTAGTAATGATTGTAAGTTTTATAATAAGGAAAATAGATAAAAACAGATTGCAGAATATGGGTTATGTTTATTCAATTTAATCAAATGCTATTATTTTGAAATTTAGGTAAAAAAAGCGAAAGTAAAGAATTAGCAGGATTTTCAAATTGTTTTGATTGCAGAAAGAAAATAAAACTTACATTGATTGCAGGAAGCAGAAGATATTATGAAATTGAAGTGCTCTAAATTTACGATTTGTGAGAAACAATTAGAAGAGATACCGTTGGATTACGATTTATGTAAATGATATGAATCTTTGTATATGGATCGATGAGAATGATCGTGTATTTTTGTTTTTTGAGAGAAAATTCTATTTGAATTGTATCCGTTGAAAGGAAAACTTAGAAAAAATTCGTTTGGGATATTTTGAAAGAAGAATATTGGAAACCTAGCAATTATGAAATAGAAAATTTAAATTTGGATTTTAAAGTAAGTTGTAAATGCACACAGACATTACTGATATATATATATATATATATTGGTGGCATTTGTGTAGAAATCCCTAGAACCAAATTGAGTTCAATTTATTGTTTTGGTTATATAAAATTCGATTTGCGGTTCAATTTTTATTGTTTATTTTATTCAGTTCTCGATCTATTCGGTTCAATCCAAAACTGAATTGAACCAACCAAATAAACTGGTCTAATACAAATACTTCATACTAATAATTATGAGTTTGGAACTAATCACAAACCCAAAAATACTTCATACTGAAAAGAATTGAGTTTGTAACCAATCAAAATCACCATAAAAAGTAGTACTTCCTCCATTTCATACTAAGTGTTTATTTAAAAAAAAAATATTATTTCAAAATAAATGTACTTTTAAAAAAAATAAAATAATTTCATATTTTTTGTTTCAAATATAATCCATACGTTAAGAAAGATAAAATGAAAGAATTAGTAAAGTCTATTTTTTCAAGGACAAATTACTAAAATGTAAAAATAATTAATCACTTTATAATCATAAATGTATACATAATATGGAATGCAGGTGGCATAACTATTGATGCTATCTCTTGCAATTATATCTAGAATATGCACTAAGGTTGAGCAAAATAAACCGAAAAAATGATTAACCGAAAAATCGATTCAAAATCAAATAGATTTTTCGGTTAACCGAATTCGATTGTTATGGTTTAGGTTAGTAAATTTGAGATATTTTGATTTTTGATTTCGGTCCACTGTCTGAAAAAATTGACAATTTTGGTTAACCGACCGATTTAATTATTTTTTTAATATATATATATATATATATTATTTTTATTTTTATTTCTATATCTTCAATTTTTTCTATTTCTTTTTCTCTAAAATTTACATAAAATAATACTTTAAAATATATTTAAATTATATATTTATTTTCATATCTTAATTTTTTATATTTTTCTATAAAATTTATATAATATTTTAAACTAAATTTATATTATATCATTCTCTTTAATTATATAGCAATATTTATATATAGTATCCAATTAATTTTTATATATGTTATTTTTTTAATCATATATTGATGTTCATACTTTACTTAATAGCATTTAATTATGTTTTATTATATTTTAGAATTTTTATTATAATATTTAATATTATCCAAAATTTTATTTGACTTAGAATTAAACATATTAATTTTCAACAAATATCAAATCTATTTTATAATACTAGCTATTAATTTATAAAACATAAATTTTGGCTAATAAATTATGTTTGTTTTGTAATTTTTATATTAAATTACTTTTCACATTTGCAATTAAACTGAATTTTATTTATTTTTTATATAATTTTATGTTATAAATTTTAATAGTTAACCGAAAAATATTGATTAACTAAACCGAAAGATTGAAATCGATGAGCTGATTAACCGAATGTAATGGACTGATTAATAGTTAGTGATTATTTATTGATTTTAAAAAATCGATATTAATGGACTGATTAATTTTTTTGATCTATAATTTTTACAATTGTCTTTCTTGTCAAATAGCGTATTTTCAAACAAGTTCTGTAAAATTTTATTTGGAATTCAATAATTTCAAACAAATTGGATTTGTTCTGATGATTATATTTTCAAATCAATACATATTTGAAAATCAGTACATATCTAAATATGTACTTTGTGTGTATATATTTTCAAGGGCTTTTTTTATTAATGCATTTTGCGATTTAATATGGGGAAATGGAGTATATTGAAAAATATTTATATGAATGGGATGTTTAAGGTCATTTTCACAAGAGAGAGCTGTGGAATCTGGAGTTGGAGCATGAAGAATGAGGCGATTTAGCAATGCAGGAGTAGCTCCCTGATTCTGCACTGCCATCACTCAGCAACGCCACTATCTCCGGCCACCTCCAGGCATCATGCGATTTCCAATTGCACTGCCATCACCCGTCGTTGCAACATTGCCCGGCCACCGTGAGCTCTGCCTCTATTTCAACCCCTAGTTCTTCTCTTTCTATTTTTTTCTCATTAAACTAGAAACTTTACAAGTGATTTCTGGCAAGCTTCAAAAGATTCTGAAGACATGACAACCATCATGAGATTTCTAAAGCCAAGATAAACACATAGCTATCCCTCATTGACTGTCACCCACCGAAAACCAACAGATCGATGACAAAGGAAACTGTAACTTCTAGCGTAAATCTAGGCCATCTCCAATGTCTATTAGGCGTGTAGTGGGTACTGCTGGACTCCTGGCAATGTTGGCTTCCTTTCGATGCTATTGGTTTCTCATCAGCTACAACTCTAATGTCCACAATGGTGCATATTCCAACAAGTTTCAACATCCAATAGCTCCTACATTGCCTTGTTCTTCGTGCCCCAACTCCAGATTCTGCAGCTCACCCCATTTTCCTAAATGTTTTTCAACACATCCCATTTTCTCAAATTAAATCCCAAAATACTTTATTAATAACAAAAAATTCCCTATTTTCAAGTCATTTTATATCTGAATAAGTACTTTGTGTGTGTATTCAGACAATTGTGAAAATAAAATTTATTAAATATCAACTAAAAAATAAATGAGATTGGATGGTAATCGAAATAGATTAAATTGAAATCCAAATAAAGGTACTATTAGTGCCTCTAATGAGTTGTGGACTGAAAAAATACAAATAAGTTTAACATAACTTTATTGATTTATTTATTATTTTCTAGCATTTATTTATTAGGTTAAATCTATTAATTTTTATGTTATATTCTTATTTATTTATTTGTGCACCATAAAAAATTTACGAAAACAAAGCAAAATAAATTATATCCATATCGATATTTTTGCAATATATTAAAATATGAATTTGGCTATCAGCCATAAGAAACAGCTTTAAGCTATCAGTTGCACTCAACGACCAAGTCAAATGAAGCCTAAGTTTGATCTTCATTTTAAATCAATTCTGGAACTAACTTGAACAAATCCAACCCTTAAAAATAAAAATAAGAAAGCACTTCCATTACAATTGAGTTGAGTTAGTCTAACATAAGACAACACTGCTTTTTCTCCAAGACGTTTGAATCCGAAAGAAGGAAATCAAACAAGCTGCTATTTGGGCCAATTTTCTCAAAATCTATATCACTTCGCTCTAATTAATTGCTCTTAGTCACTAATCACCCTTTATAGAAAGTTTGATCAAAATTTACATCGCTTCACAAGTTGTAGCTAAATTATCAACCATTAGCAGTTGCACACATTCGCCTTGTTCATCATGTAGCGCTGTTTCTGTTTTTACAAATAGCAATCACATAAAGCAACTAAACTTTAGCCAGACAACCCTCGTTCCCAAATAGCTGATAAGAGCCATCCATATAAAGCATATTTGATAAGGAAGCTTGGAATTAATGTGCTTTTAATTCAAACCATGCAAGCACTTGTATATCTAATAGGCTCACTACTCACATAGGCAAATTTAAACACGAAAATGAGAAGAAAATCAACAAAATCAAATCATAAAAGAGCAACTATATATTATTGATGGCAGAATATGTTGATATATATACATTAGGCACAAAGGCAATGGAACACAACCAATCACATATGTAAGAAACAAATGGGCTTCTTATTCACACAACAAGCAACCCACAAAAAACATAGAACATTCCCCTTACATATATGGACACACACATTATTATTTTTCACCATAACCAATCTAAGAAATTGCTAACATACCACTAAAACTTGCAAAACAGAATTGGGCTAAGAATGCTTTAAACAGAGGCATCAGAACTTTCCCCACATACCGGTCTCCTTTGAGAGCAGTAACACCAACTAATACTCTGAAAGAGGGGGTGGGGCGCAGGGAGAGAGAGAGAGCCAACACCAATCTTGTGCCCCTCTGGTCAATAGGACTAACATCAATTTGCAGCAATTAAGCTCAATAAATATATATATATATATATATTCCACCAAGGCAGTAGCAAGAAGCAAATGAAGGTCCAAAGTTTTATTCAGAGTTCATATATGCACTCAGTTATGCATATACCAAATAGTTGATTTTGCAAGGATGCTCCAACGTTGGAAAATAGTACCTTCAAAACCTTTCATAAATTCCAGCATAGAGAGCTACAATGCCTCTAAGTCAATACATCCCATAACAAGGAATACCAAATGCAGCCACCAATTAGTTTCCTCTTCTGCTCCACTCACAGTCCCAAGAACAAATAGATAGATCTAAAAATTGAAATCCCTAAAAAATTCCTAATTAATCTCCAAACAGAACTACTTAAAATTGAATTCATACTTAAAATTATTCCCTATGGAACACCAAAACCCTAAAAACGCTAGCCCTAACATTACTAACATGCTCACCAATCTTAATCACACAGCAAACAAAATGCAACAATTTCACATAGAGAAGCTTATAATATATACCATACAACACCGCCACTGCAATCACCTTCCTTTTTCACACTTCCATGTCTAATTTCAACGCGGATCCTCCTCTCTCCGTCCCGAACCCCCTGAACCACCTGACAATGAAGCCAACAAGTTCAGATGTCCCGGAAGGTAATTGCCTACCCTGGCCGCCGATGCTTCTCCCATAGCAGCAGCTGCAGCTGCTGCGGCTGCCTGCTGCTGTTGAACGAATAGAGAAGATTGCTGCGCTGCCACAGCCGCCGGCTGCACAACCATATCCGGTGGGGCGGCTGCAGCGAACCCCCAGAAATCTGGCCTGGCAGGCACCGCCCAGAATCCTCCGGGAGCGGCGGCAGACGTATGCCCCACTAAAGAACCCATAGTGGGACCAACCGAAACGCCACCGTCATCTTTAGCTCCATTGTTGTCGTCGTCGGTCCTCACCCGCTTCCCTAGTATAAAGGGTGTGGGTCCCAACAGCGGTTTATGGTCCATTGCAGATGAATTCGTAGACGATGAAATCGATGATAGTGAATTCGGGTTCCCTCCACCACGAACAGACACCGAAACGGTGGAGAAGCTTGCCGGAGTAGTCCCCGTGCCAGTAGCCGCAATAATTGAAGGCTCGGCTTGACGAAGTAGCCATTCAATAGTTTGTCCGTCGGATTTGTGACCGAGCTCCCGAGTCAACTGAAAGACACGTGCGGCGCAGATGATCGGCATGCGGATTCTCCGTCCACGACCATCAACCTTACTGTGACGGTCCTTAGACGGCGGCTTCTTCACAACTAACGCGCCATTAGTACCCGGCGGCTGCTGTCTCTGTGGGTCGATTATTGCCCCATTAGTTACGCCGCCGCCGTTAGTAGCTCCATTATCAGAATTCGACATCCTCAACTTGTACTAAAAATTAACCCAAAAAGAAGGCAAGGTAGAAGATAGAATTGAATAGTTTTGGTGCGTGTGAGGGAGAGAGAGAGAGAGCAAGAAGGGGAACAGAGAGCTAATCATTGAGCGGCAGGAGCTGGTGGAGACAGGAAGGAGGTCACATGGGTGGTGGGTCCCTTATTACATACACACACAAACACCCACATCTTTAGCTTGTTTGACAGTTCGGGTGAGCGAGTGAGTTAATCCCACGCGCTACAAGACTGCGTGTAAAAAATATGAAAGAAAGTGGGTCCCAAACAGGAGCAGGGGAATTTAAGTGAGGGTTTCAGAGCGGGGCCCATCTTTTTCCGTACTGTTTTGAATTGAAGGTTCCAGCTACGTGCGGTAAATTCGTTATCCATTCGTCTCTGGCCACGTCGGTATCCGTTCCGATTTTTATAAACCATTTGATTCTAGTGGCTCAGCTTGGTTGCCTACCGTTATACATTATTTGCATCAGTATCCCGCTTTTATATTTGAAGAGAAAATTTCACCCTTTTTTGTTTATACTATCAGAACCGCAAGACTAGTAACCATCCAAAGGGCCGGACGGAGGCTGTGTCAAGTATAAGGTCAAAATTGTCAAAATATAAAATTTAAATATATTAAAAGATTAAAAAATTCGAGTGCTGTTACCGTAGGAATTTAGTTTTCAGTTATAGTAGACAAAATAGGCACCACTGGATCTAAAGGTACAAGAAATCCAACCCTTAAAATTATATAATTTTTTAACCGTAATTTTGGAACCGCAAAATGTAAAATCCATATCTCTTCTTTTTTTTTTTTTTTTTTTTCCAAAGCTAATTTTTCTTTACATTTCTTCAAAATATTTGGACTATCAAAACCAATTTCTTCTTGCTCAACACCTCCGTCTTCATTTAAACACCAAAGCAACAAAAGATTAATACAAATTGCTTTGAAATTTTGGTTTTATATAGATTTGTAATTTCAACGGAAGTTCTTTGGAAGTAGGAATCACAAAGGGGACAAACTACTCCATAGCCTTAAGTCGCACCCCATTTGACACCCTGTGATTTCATTCAGCTTTTCATTTTTATTTGGATTCATGATTTCATAGTATGAACTGATAAAACCTAAAATATTTTATCTGTAAAAGAAGAGCTGGCAGCAGAGATAGCCGATCGGATCACTGGACCTGTAAAAGTGAATATCTGATCGGAACTGGATTTTATCACTCTGAAGGTTAAGTCAATAACTTTTAGACAGAGAGTGTGTTTAGAGAGATAATCTCAGATATTCAATATCTAAAGTCATTATATTTTTAGCTACTTATAAGAGTTTTTTAGAGAGATACTTGACTGCTTCGAGGAGTGATAACCGATAGTCAAAATAGATGAGTGACAATGTGACAGGAAGTAGATGGAGAGTATGGACGTTGGCTTATATCAGTGGGCTGACAGGACATATTGTCCCATCAGTCCGATTGAAAATCACATTTTTTTGAGTTGTCTTCCTGATCACGATTCACCTTTTTTCTATTGGGCTTGGGCCCTATCGAATGTTGTTGGGTCACACCGACTGGGCTTTTGGGAGTGTATTTTTCATAGTTATCACTTATCCCCCCTTCGAAAGGTCCGATTTGAAGACTTTCGATTTCTTGGCTAAATTTTTGAATTGACTTGAATTTGATAAGTCGTGTCTGTTAATTTTGGACAGCCGCTATGCATTTATTGCTGGTGCGCATGTCATGGGCGATGCTTCGTTCTCTATAGCCGTTATTAGACATGTGGGGACCATCCAATGGATAAGCGTTGGGAGAGCGTTGGGAGTATTCTAGAAACATTTTACTTATAAATAGGCACTATTATGGCGATTTTTCTTATTTTTTAGCAATTCTTAGTGAGACCTTACCAAATTTTCTGCGTGGCCTTTGCCATTTTAGTGATTTCAGAATTTCTGCAAGAATACCTAAGCAAGTAATCAATCCTTGCTTTTGATTTCTCTTTCTTATTCATAACGTCATTTTTATTTCTCCCCCTTCACCAAATATGACTTTGAGTAGCAGCTAGTCTATAAATAGAAATTTTCTTGGAGCTTATGCAGATTGTGAGACCATGACTCATCCTTTAAAGTTCACAGAGGGAGAAATGACTGAAATTTCTTCTCGATACAACCTCCCCACAAATGTCTTCGTGATGGCCTGCTCAAGTTCCATGTCGATGATAGGGGGCCTTTTAGCAATGAGAATAAAGAGTGGCTCATTTGCCATTTATGGAGCTTGGAAGCTGGGTTGAGGCTTTCTTTTGATGCTATTGAGATTGCAATTCTCAAAGGTTACAAAATTGCCCCTAATCAGCTTTATCCGAACGAATGGGGAGCAATGTCCAGCTTCAGGATCCTCTGTGAGGTGGCGAGGGTGACGCCACCCAGTTGACCATAGAGGAAGCTATTTAATGTACTGCCTTCTTTGTAAGGTTTGAAAGATAGAGCAGTCGGTCGGCCTTTTGTGAAGTCTGATCGGGGACCTGAACCCCAACGCTGCCATTGACGCGGAGCGTGGGCTTTGTAATTGAAGTGTAGGAGAAGCATACATATAGATAATTATGCATTGCATATTTATAAAAAGTATATCACCTAGAGAAACACTTATCTTTTATTTTCGTGATACAGTTGCGAACGTGATGGCTAAGGGGGATGATGTTGCCAAGCAACTAGCCGATTGGGCCAAGGTGAGAATTGAGACTTCCAATCCTTCTACAACCGATCCCGCTGTTGCCTCTAGTGATGTTGTGGCTCCTGTTGCCTACCCTTCTCAGACCTCTCTAGGGTCCTCCTTCTGCCAACAGTTGTCTGAGGGTCAGCATTCCCTCAGGTGCTTGCTTTTGAGGGATGAGACTGATTCGAAGGAGGAGCGAACAACTCAACATCAGAGGAGATCGGTCCGGACAAACACGTTTGTGACGGATAAAGATTCACAAATGAGGACCGAGGAGGCGACCAGGAAGAAAGTTGCTGACTTGGTAGCCGTAGTGGATGCAAGACTTGCCGCTAGAAATAAGGAGCCCGTTCAAAATGTGATCGCAAGAATTGCCAAAAGACGGGCCTTATCGTTAGGAGAGGTTTTGAAAAATCAATTTGATGACGGCTAGTCTATTGACAATAAAGCCGTATCAAATTATTTATACCGAGGCGTGTTTTAGGAGAGCGATTTTAAGGCGATGGGGGATCCCAATATACTATCCCGAGAGTGCAGCCTTTTTCAACAGCAAAGTCTAGAGGTATCTTTTCCAAATTTTTGTTCTGAATAATTTCTAATGATTTCACTTCGTCTGACCGTTATTTCTTCGGTTAGTTGACAATTTTATTTTCCCTTTTGTCCTTTAGTTAATAAAGAGGGGTTTGCTCTTGAACGGCATGGCTAATCTTTGTAAAAAGCAATGGAAAGATTCTGATCGGGTAAGAAGAAAAGCAGAAGATAAGTATAAAGCTGCTAGGAGAGAATCCCCTAATAAGTGTCCCTTCTAGAATAAGTTAGCATGGCTCCTAACAAGTCGATACGACACATCTAAGTTGAAACCATCACTCTCTATCCTGAGTTGGCATGGAGGGAACGAGTCGGCATACCCTGTCTCTAAAACTTGAAAATAGAAATTATGAAATACTTAAAAAGAAACATTAGTAATAATAAGCAATGTGTAAAAATGAAGATGAACATAAAATTAATAATAAACAAGCATAAAAAACATACTTATAAAATAAAAAATAAAAATGTGGCAAAAGAAATACTTATTGAAATAAAGTGTAGTAATTAAAAAAATTTAAGTAAATTTTTTTATTCTTAGAAGTGTAAAGAGCAATCAACTTCACCTCCTCAATGGATTTTCCAACAAAATATGGCTTAAGGTGATGATCATTAACCTTGAATATCCTCCTTTTTAATTTGCAATGTCGATGACCTCACATATATAAACCTTGATAATCTTGAAAGGACCCGACATCGAGACTTCAATTTACCTAGGAATAATGTCAATCTTGAAATCTACAAAGGCATTAAATTTCCTTCTTAAGAAAATGCTTATCATGCCACATCTTAGTGCGATCATTTTACAACATAGCATTCTCATATGCATTTATCCTCAAATTCATTAAACTAAAGTAACCTCTTTTGTCTGGCCTTCTTCGTGTCAAAGTTTAAAGCCCTTGTTGCCCAGTAAGCCTAATGCTAACAAAACTTGCCATAAATTAGTTGATATAGTGTAAGGCCTATTAGAGTTTTAAAGGCTATCTTATATGCCTACAATACATTATCTAACTTCAATGCTTAATTTTTTCCTAATGAAGAAGTTATCTTCTCAAAAATCCATTTGAGCTCTCTATTCCTAACTTTAACTTGTCTACTAGTTTAAAGATGATATGGAGTAGTAACCTTATATGCCACCTCATACTTCTTCAAAAGAGCATCAATTATATTATTACAAAAGTGTGCACCTCAATCACTAATAATTTTTCTAAGAGCACCAAACCTTGAAAATATAACCTTTTTAAGTATCTTCCTAAGCACTTTGGCATCATTAGTAAGAGTAGGAACTGCTTCTACTCATTTAGAAATATAATCCACCAACCAAGATGTATTTATGTCCTATAGAAATAGGGAAAAGACCTATGAAATCCATCCCCTATACATCAAAGATCTTAACTTCAAGAATTCCTTTTAATAACATCTCATTCTTCCCTGATATAGTTCCCATTCATTGACATTTATCACATGTAAGCACAAAATTCCTAACATCTTTAAATAGTGTAGGCTACCAAAAACCAGATTGAAGTACCTTAGAAGCGATCTTGGTAACACCAAAGTGACCACCAACATCCATAGAGTAACAATGCTTCAAAACATCTTTAACTTCATCTTAGGGAATACATTTCCTAATCATGCCATTAGCACATCTCATGTAAAGTAAAGGCTCCTCCCAATAGTAAAACCTACTATCATGCAAAAACTTCTTCCTTTGATTATATTTCAAGCCATAAAGAAGGGCATTACTTACTAGATAATTGGCAATATCTGCAAACAAAGGAACATCCTTATATATTGTACTTAAAAAGTGTTTACCATGAAAAGTCTCATTAATTGGCACAACATCATCATTCTTCTTCAAATCCTCTTAATCTAATCTTGATTGGTAATCTGCTATAAGATTTTCACTTCCTTTCTTATCTCTAACTTCCTAATCAAACTCTTGAAGCATTAAAATCCACCTTAATATTTTAGGCTTTGTATGCTTTTTGCTTAAAAGACACTTGAGAGAAGCATGATCTGAATATACAATCACATTTTACCCTATAAGATATGCTCTAAACTTGTCAAATGTATACACAATAGTTAATAATTCCTTTTTCATGGTGGTATAGTTAATTTGAGCTTCGTCCAATAACTTGCTAGCATATTAAATTACATAATGTTTACCTTTTTTTTGCCACAAAACAACACCCACCGTAAAATTGCTTATATCACACATAATCTTAAAAGGTTATTCCTAAATTAGGTGGCTGCAAAACAAGTGCTATAATAAGAGCTTTCTTTAAAGTCTTAGAGCCATCAAGGTAAGCTTCATCAAACTCAAAATTAGTATCTTTAACAAAAAAATTATACAATTGTTCAACTATCTTAGAGAAATATTTAATAAACCTTCTGTAAAAACTTGTATGGTTAAGAAAAATTTTGATATCTTTAACACACTTTGGAGGTGGAAAATTGGCAATGACCTTAATCTTTTCTCTATCCACCCTAATTCCCTTACTTAAAATAGAATGTCTAAGAACAATATCTTCTTATGCTATGATGTGACTTTTCTCCTAATTAAGTACTAAACCATGCTCCATACACTTATCAAGAACTTTAGAAAGATTCTTTAGATAATTGTTAAAGTTAGATCCATAAACACTAAAGTCATCCATAAAAACTTTAACACTCTCATCAATTAAATCACTAAAGATAGAAAATATGCATATTTGAAAAGTAGCAGGAGCATTGTATAAACTAAAAGGCATATGCCTAAAGCAAATATACTATAGGGACATGTAAATATAGTCTTAGCTTGGTCCATAGGATGAATAGGTATTTGATAAAAATCACTTAAGCCATCTAGGTAGCAAAAATAAGTAAAATTAATTAGGCTTTCTAAGACTTGATAAAGAAAAGATAATGGAAAATGATCTTTCCTAGTTGACTTATTTAACTTCCTATAGTCAATGTACATATGCCATCCTGTGATAGTCTTAGTTGGTATCAAATCCTTGGACTCATTCTTAGCAACCGTTAAACTGCCCTTTTTAGGAACAATTTAAATGGGGACTCGCCCACTTACTACCACAAGTAGAGTATATAATCCAATTATTCAACAACTTGATCACTTCTTTTCTCAGCACCTCTTTCAGAGTGGGATTTAATCACCTTTCGCCTTTAATGGAAGGCTAGGCATAATTGTCCAATAAAATCCTATGCATACACATTTAGGGCTAATCCCTTTTAAATCATTAATGAAATAACTCATATCATTCCTATGCTTAAGCAAAACATTATGTAAAACATCTATATGATCATTAGGCAAAGATGAATTAACTGTAAAAGGAAATTTAAAATTTAAGTCAAGAAATCCATATCTTAAATTATATGGCAAAAGGGTTGAACTCTAGCTTTGCCTCTTCTTTTATTGAGTTAGCTTTTGGGTCATCATCTTTTTTCAAGGGTTCAAACATTGAAGACCTATGAAAAGGAAATAAATTGGCCTCCAATTGATGCACTTGAACTTTTTCATTAGCATATGGCTCTATAGGCTTTTGCCTTAAATAATCATATATGACATCATGAATACGCTCATTAATTATATCAAGAGAATCAATTTTACTTACACTTTCAACAGGTGAAGATCTCATCATCTTAAAAATATCAAATTTAATACTTTTATAGTTTACCTCTAATGTGATCTAACCTTTCTTCATGTCAATTATGGCATCAGTTGTAAGCAAGAAGGGTCTTCCAAAAAAAATTGGGACCTTAAGGTCCTCTTTTATTTCCAAAATAAAAAAATCAATTGGAATAAAAAATTGACCCACCTTAGAGGGCACATTCTCAAGCATGCCAAGACGATGGGTAATATATTTGTTAGCCATAAATAAACACATGTTAGCAGGCTTAAGTTCACTTAGATCTAGATGTTTATAAATGGAGTAAGGCAAAAGATTCACACTAGCACCAACATCAAAAAGTACTTTATCAAATTGAATACCACTAATAATAAAAGGAATTGTAAAATAACTAGTGTCTTTTTTGCTTTGATGGAGACTTAGAGTACATAGCCTTAGACTTTTTCACTAAAGAACCTAAGCCATAATCCTCTAGTTTACCCTTTTGGATAGTGATATCTTTTAAAAAATTACCCCATGCTCATATATCTTTAATGGAATCCATAAATGGTATGGTAATAGTTATATCTTTAAAATACTTAAGAAATTTTCAAAATTGTTTATCTAAACTATGCATTATAAACCTTTATGGAAAAGGAAAATTTTTAAGATCTACCTTAGGTTCATCATTTTTATTTGGTTAAACATTCTTCTTTTTATCTTAATTAGTCTTTACAACATCATTGCCACTATTATCAATCACATTTTCATTAACTTTGCATGACTTCTCCCCTATCTCTTCATCACTCATAACCACTTCCTTACCCTTTGCCACTTTATTTTTTCCATAGGTTAAGAACTAGAAGAGGCTTGTTGGGCAATTTGCATTTCAAGGATTCGATTATAACTAGCAAACTAATCAAGCTTTGCATTATTTTGCTTGAATTGCTCCTTATTATGTTTATTGATGGTTATTTATTGGTTGATGAATTGTTCCATAAAAGCCTCAAGATGTGATTTAGGCTTTAAAGGGTTAAAGGGTTGCTTCATAAGAAATCCTTATGGGTTTTATAGTTTAGGTTATTTAGAGGGTTGAGTTGAAAAGATGTATTAGACCATGAAAATCTAGGGTGGTTCTTCTATTGAGGGTTATAAAAATTAGAATTTAACCTTACTCTTTGGTTAAAAATCCCTTGAATGTAGTTAGCCTCCTTATTATAACTCACATTACATTGTGTATAAGAATGAGATCCTCCATATAACTCATAAAAAACATTTAAACTTTTAAGAGAATTAATGTGGGGTTTATTTACCATTTTGATGAAAGCAGCTAGCTTTGCAGTCAAAAGATTGATTGTGTCAAGTTCCAATACTCCCCTTGCTTTTGACATTATTTGTTCATCACCCATACACCCTTAAGATGCAAGTTCTTTAATCAATGTAACTACGTCCTTTGATGTCTTGTCCATTTGAGGTTACATTGATGATGTTTCTATTCTGATCCGTTAATTTATTTTAAAATATTTAAGGAATTATCTAATTTGGCAAGCCATGATAAGGGCATTTCCTTGAAAGTTCCTTAAACATTTCCCAAGCTACATATATTGTCTCACTTGTATTTTGTCTAAATTTGTTATTTCATTCCTAAACATGGTAGTTTTATGGGATGAGAAGTACTAGTAGAGAAATGATTGCTTCAATTGATCCTATATTGTGATTGAATCACTAGGCAAACTAGCAAACCAAAGTTGTGCTTTGTCCTTGATAGAAAATGGGAATAGCCTAAACTTTATTACATCATCTGTCACTCCATTGATCTTGAAGGTTTCACACATATTGAGAAAAGCCAATATGTGTGCATATGGATTCTTTCTTTGTAGACCTCTAAACTTGTTATTTTATTCCATTTGAATAATGCTTGGCTTTATTTCGAAGTTATTATTAGCCATTGATGGTACCACAATCCCTCTAAAACTTCCCAATATATCGGGCATAGAAAAATCACCCAATGCACACCTATCATAATTAGCTGTATTATTTGACCTTTGTTCTTCCACTCCTTGTTCTCTTTGTCCACTACAAAAAGCATGAAAAGTTCTTTAAATTTCATGATTGAAATGAAGAATACTATTAGCACTATTACTCCTACGTATATAGAAAAAAGATAAATAAAATAGAAACTATTACGACTAAAATCTTAATACTACTAAAGAAAAAATAGAAAGAAGGCAAAAAATAACATTTCTCTACCTTAAATTAATAAAAACTAATTACAATGATTCCCCAGTAATGTCATTAAAAATTTACTGCGGTGTAAATTTATTACCCTAGTCTTTAAGACTTGGATAGAGTAAGTGGGGTGTCGAACATAAGGAATCTTTGATTTGCATTATATTAATTAAGTGGATACTTAGATGGATAAGCAATTAAAAATTGATAGAGTTGGTTATACAAAAATCCTAAGATCTTCAAACTAAAGAAAATTAAACTTAAATTCTAGTCAAACAATACATTTCAATGAAGTTATTAGAATAATAAGAATGAATTTGTCAAGTAGAGATTCAATTAACACATATGTATGTAAATGATTGAAAAATATGGCCTACTCTCCCTAAGTGCAATTCTCATTGTCAAATAAGGGTATTTCCATCTAGAGTCTATAAGCACTCTCATAACATTATGGAGATAGATAAAAACTATAAAGTTTTATACCTATTCTGTTACCCCTCAAAGTGAAACCCTTATCTCTAAGTGATTTCTAATGCTTAAGTAAATTCAATTTCTTTTCCACCAACAATCCCTAATTCTCATTATGAACAAGTTAATTAACATATTATATATGTTAAGTAAAATATTATTATAAAAGATTAATTCATGCTTGCAATCTAATTAACAAACTTAGCCTAGATACATTGTTCAAAGAAAATAAAATACAAATAAGAGAACTTGCATCAAGCAAAAAATCTAAAGAGAAAGAGAAGAAAATGGTTTATGACTCCTCAATGCTTCTTCAAAAAAGTACTTGAATGTTAAATGACCTATTTGAATCTTTTCTTTTCCTTAATGTATGCTTTTTCTTCATAATCTTTTTGAATTGAATTGGTAGTTTTTCCATGCCCAAAATATGTTTAACTTTATGTATTTATAGGCTTTAAGGTTTCCTAATTGATGCCTTTTCAGAAAGGGGTGTAAATCTTAAGAGGTGCTTGAAGGGTTGTGATGCTTGGCATTGCTGATGACTTGGCACACTTATGCTGAGTTAGGCGAGTTGACATTGGCTAGCTTTATAATTGGTTAGCACATCTAAGGATGAGTTAGCACACCTTTGCACAGCAGGCCTCGTAATAAGTCAGCATATAAGGGCAGTAGTTGGCATAATCTCTACTAGTTACCTCTAATGTGATCTAACCTCCGCATAGCAGGCCTCGTAATGAGATATTGCTAAGTAGTTACCAGGTTTAAGGAAAGAAAAATTTAGGATTAACACTATTATATGAAACATTAAGTAGTCATAATTATCATCAATAAAAAATTTTCTTATGTAAAGAATGGGATAGTCTTGAAGCAAACAAGGCAAAGGACTAAAATAGTTAGCTAATCTCTTAAAAAGAAACTAAAATGAAAATTATAATACATTAAATGAATTGAACCATTAATATTAGATAAAAATTAATAATAATAGATTAACTTATTTTATTATAGAGAAAATAAACCCTATAATTTATTTTCTTTAATGTCTCTATTGTAGATTATAAATTACACACTAATTTTGGGGAAAATTAACTTTGAACTTAGGAATTTTTGTATCGAAGAGCCTAAGAAAAATCAATGAAATTGCATGTTTAAGCTTAAAAACATTTTTTTGTGGATTAGGAATTTTTGTATAGAAGAGCTTAAGAAAAATCAAATGCATGTTTTAAAAAATCATTATGATAGGTTTTAGAATTGGAAAAAATAAACAAATATTGAAGTTAAATAGAAAAGAAAATTGAGAATAGAGGAGTTTAAAATTAAAGAATCGGTGAGCTTCAAGTACGAGAGAGAGACATATTAAGTGAGGGAGAAAGAGAGATAGATTCAATAAAAGAGATAGAGAGATAGATGTAGAAATAGAGTGAGGGAGCATGGTGGTGATGAGTCGCTAGTGGGGGTAACCATGCTATCAAGATGGCAAGGAAAGAGGTTAGAGTGGCTGAGAGAAAAATCTGGCTTTTAGGGCTTGACTAAATGAGGGAGCACAGATATTGGATGTTTTTACCCTAAATTATTTTATCACTATTAAATATTAAAAATTTTAATGAAATAATAATGAAAAAAACCATCGTAGCATCTATTGGTAAATATTCAAAAAATAAAATGGTGCTTGTATTACCGATAATAAGTCCATCACTATAAAACTTAATTGATAAATTTAATTACCAACAAACATAACTATCACTAACAAATTTAATTACCAAAACATTTATCATTATCTTCCATCTAGGTTGTCTTTATTACTTGAATTTCTATTAATGATGGTCAACGAAAACACTAAATACTAACAAGTAGTACCTTTCACTAGAGACGTAAGTCTCAATACACTAGATAACTAAATCGTGTTAAAACACTAGATACCTTTTGGTCCGACATTAGTAGCTATAGTCATTACCCTTCTGTAGGCATTCTTATTGTAAGGACCTAATTTCGGCTGAAATCAAACTATTGTTAGTTAATGAGGATTATCGTTAATTAAGGCAAAATTGGATTATTTCATAATTTTCAAGGTTTAGCCCCAAGAGAGGTATTTTGGTAATTTTAGCATGTATGTAATTGAGTATGGGTAAGTTGTAATTTTAAGGAAGTATGTAGTTGAAATTAAATTATAAGTCTTGGGGTAAAATTGTAAGAAATGGAAATTTAGGAGATTAAAGTATATAAGGATATATTGGGAATTTCTCTTGGTGAGATATTTTTCCCATTCAATTATTTTAGGATTCCTGGAGATGTGAATATCAGCTTTTTGAGGGAGATCTCTGTGTGTGTGTGTGTGTGTGTGGTTACGGGATGAAGAAGAGGAAGCTTAGGGCTTTGTTGTTTTAGCATCAAGAAGATAATGTTTTTCCTCTCATAGATCTCTTCTCCTCCTCCCTATGTTTGATTTTTGGTGTTAAGGATGTTAAGAGAGATGATAAATCATGCTTGTTGTCTCTATGTATAAGGAAAATAAAGAGAGAGCTAGATCAATGGATCTTGAAGGAGATGAAGCTTAAATATCAGGTACGGGAATTGTTATGAGTTGTTATTGTATATGTATTCCCTCTTTTGTTATATGTGTTTTCTTAGCTGAGATTAAGGGTTCAATATAATAAATTAGATGAGTTAATAATGTTTTAAAGATTTAATGTTCACCAGTGTAAAAAATTCAGGTGAGATCTAGACATTAAAACACTTGATATGAGAAATTTGTTAACCCTAGTTGCCTGAACTCCTTTGCATGGACACTTGGCCATTTTCTTCATGAAATGTGTGGTCACTAATGGCCTTTCTTCTCTATATGCATGACCACTAATGGGTTTTGCTCTTTGCTATGCACGACCACTTATGGCTTTTCTTCTCTAAATGCATGGCCACTCATGCTTTTACTCTCTTGATTGCACGACCACTTATGGCCTTTCTTCTCTAAATGCACGGCCACTCATTCTTTTACTCACTTGATTTCACAGCCACTTATGGACTTTCTTCTCTAAATGCATGGCCACTCATGCTCTTACTCCTTTAAATACATGACCACTTATGGCCTTTCTTCTCTACATGCACGACCACTTATGTTTTTGTTCCTTGAAAAGTACAGCCACATGGCCATTTTCTTCATGAAATGCACGACCACTTATACATTCTTTTTTCAATGGTTTTTCTTCACCACAAGCTACAAATCATTCATAAATCATAAACTGTGGTATATCATTGAGGTAACCAAGTTAGTAATGAATAATGATGAGGGTCATTGTATATTAAAGTGGTGGATAGTATGTTATTGGATTACTGATGAATCAAAATAGTTGTAAAGTCTTCTCAATGCTAAAGTAGAAAGATATAGTAAGAATGGTGTGACCTTGGGATGAGTTGTTATCTGAGTTTGAATGACATGAACATATTTATATGAGGGAATGGGTTGAACTAAATTGTAAGTTATCTAAGCCATTGATATGCTGTATAGGGCAAGATCATTCGATTAAAGAATCCGTATGAATGTATATAGAAGAGTGAAAAGTTTATAAGAATAAACCTATAAATTTACGTTATAGAGACCACTCGAACTCTTAATTAGAGGGCCTTGTGCATGGCAATGCTAATATGAGTTATGTTGTAAAAAAGCGTTTTAAGGCCTTATGAGTATAAAACTAAGGTGAGCATGAGGCAACTTAGTAACTTAAATGATATGCTAATTAATATTTCCTGCAAAGTTGTTATAAGGTATGTACTAGGTTAAGGGATGGCTCTTTCCAAAATATTGGGATTTAAGCTAGTGATAATAAAAGAATAGTTCCAAGGTTGCATGTCTAAGTTAAAAGAAATGGGACATCATAACTTATGTTTAATTATGGAACCATAGAAGCTAGAATGCCCTCAAGGTCATAAGAAGAATTAATGATTAGCGTTAATGCATAAGAACCTGCTCGCTTGTTTGCTCATGCCTATACTATATTATGATTAACTCATGCCTGTCAGTAGTGTGCTAATGACTAAGATGAAATAATCACACATAACTTACCTATGTATAATATGTTACCAGATGAAAAATAAAAGTAAGATGATTGAAGTATATATGATTATGTTAAGGTTTATAACTTGTCTATAATTTGATAAACCATGAAAATGAATCAAGTGATTAAATATGAACAAGTGTAGAACCCACTTATTTTATTATATTGATCATAAATGCTTGAGTGTTGCTATATATATGATTATGTCATAATGTGATTTATTATGGGAATAGGAGAACTATTCACAACAAGCAATAACAAGGTACGTCGTTAAGAACTATCCATGAGTTATGAAAGTTTTAAATTATATAGTTAATGCAAGCATGCTATGATGATTAGCCTGACTTAATATGTGAACAAGTATGAGTAGTAAAAACATGTATTGCCATGATTTAAGCTGCATATATAAATGTATATGTGTATGTGGATAAGTAAAATGCTAATAATGAAAGATGGCATGATGTTATCATTTGCATAAACATGCAACTATGTGATCATATAATAGCATTCACATGCACTGGATACTAGAGCTTAATATTGAAGTATGATAAGAATAATGTACATTCTTATATGGATGATGGCATTAATAAAAAATGCTATAATAAGTAAAGAATAATATGTTGAATTGAAATATGCTTAAAAACGGTAAAGCATGCAGGTCTTAGTTCAGTTATGGATTAGATAGGCATGCCTAGAGGGATACAATGTTAGCTGCCAAAGTTGACCCCGGTTGGGTCTTGTTCCTTATTAGAACTATTGCTCGGCCCCATTTAGGTCAATTGTTTGTTCCTTGCTGGAAACATTGCTCGGCATCATTTGGGTCTATTGTTTGATATCTTCAGATATCCATTGTTCAATACCTTTAGGTATCTATTGCTCTCATTATCCATCCTTCGAACTAGTACTTAGGTAGGCTATTATAGATGATAAAGTGTACACAAGATAAAGTAAAACATGCATTAATCGCTTCACTTATGTAATGTAAGCATGATGAACGACCTACTACATTGCTTATCATGATTCGTTTTGGTTATAAACTATTTCAATGAAATGAATTATTGGAATGTATATCTATGAGATTTAAATTGCCATGTTATGATAGAATGCATACAATGTTATAATAAGTACTATTTAGACTATAACATATATAATGATTATCATACATTTTGAAAATTTATGAGATGTATGAATGCAGTATTGAGACCTTCTCGGGTAATCATAAAAAGTAATACTGTACTCTATAATCTACATGCACAGCCGGTTAGTCAATAAATACAGATATTTACACATGAATGTACATATCAATAACTTTGACATAAGACAAGGGATCGTGTATGACGTTTTATGATGTGATTTGACATTAATTGTCATACTAAGACAGCTTAAAGGAATACATGGTTATGATTAGTCTAGTAAACTATAATTGTATTCTTTAATAAAAATTGCATGATGTGTGTTAAGTAATTATACCTAGCGATATCTTTTATTGATGTTACATAACCCATGCACTCCTTATGCTTTGGATGAATGCCAAATGTATATCTTATGTAAATAATGTGCTTAAATGCCTATGATTGAATTATGTATTACCAATAAGCATGATGTCTGGAGTTATGAACGAAAGCTTTCTGAATGGAATAAATTATTCTAGTAATTAAGGTAAAGAGTTTGATTTATAAAGTCAATTTGAAAGTCTTCTAGAATTAGGCAAGTTCACTTAATGCTCTAGAATACAGTATGGTTAGCAATTATTGTGAAGGTTGAAAACTCCTCTAGTTTATACATTGTATGATTAATATTATTAAAGACTCGTATGTTTCTCCTCATTTGCGATGGATGCAATGTATTGATGATATTTTGGGTAAGGTTTATCCATAGAATTGTTTCCCACTAAGGTTTATAGCTTAGGATGGGGTTTTTTTATTCATGCATGTGTCAAGATAAGCTCCAATAAGGTGATAGCTATAATGGCTAGACAACCATTGAAGAGAAGATCTGGCAGATTATGGTTGCCTCGAGGATTTCATCTTGTATCATTGGCCAATTATGTTCTGCCTTCTTATTTATAAGTTTGATTTAATTTATTGTGGCATGTAATTATGGCTTGTATTATTAATTATTATTATTTCTGCCTAGTCTTTACTAGGTTTATATTGATGATTGATGATTATCCATGGTTAGTGGATTACGGTGTTACAGTTAGTGGTATCAGAGCACCCAGGTTTAGTCTTTTCTGGGTAATGAGAAATTAAGAAATTATTCTTGAAGGTTGAGATGATATTGGTCTAGACCAAATAGCCATATTTTGTGTTATTGCTATTGGGATACAAATTTTGATGATTACGAGAGATTATTGACTTACCATTGATAGATATTAGAGTACTAGTATGATTTTAATTCTAAAATTGTGAGATGATGTTTAAGGAATTATCGGTATCTCTCACTTCCTGATATTGGAAGTGCTTAAAAGCCTTAATGTTCTATGATTGAAGTATAGCATAAATTTAATTATAAGTATGTCTAGATTGTTTATTAAGATGTTTAAGGAAAATTTTATATGATAAGAAGGGAATTTGAGTTTTGGCATTGCTAAGCATGCAAGATGTTGAGATTATTAAGATGCTCTATATATGATTGTCAGGATTTTCCTAATCACCTTAGGTAATTGCATATGTTTCATTGTATAGGGATAGGATAAGATATGTACAGTTTTTGAGAATACCTATTGGTATTCTATTGCATACATAAATTCATTAAAATATTGCATAGCATCCCATATCACTTGAAAAGCATTGCATTGTAGTTTTGGCCGAGCTAAAAGGGAAAACTGATAGGAAATATAATAAGCATAAGAGTATCTGAAAATCAGAGACAGATACTAATGATAGAGATATATGAGTTTGTTATGGCTATAGTTGCTTATAGCTAAGACAGAGTTGAGGAATCGATACCATTAAAGATAAAGACTATAGGTTTAAATTTCGAGGACAAAAATCTTTTAAAGGGGAGAGATTTGTAAGGACCTAATTTTGGCCTTAATCATATTATTATTAGTTAAAGAGGATTATCATTAATTAAGGCAAATTTGGATTATTTTGCAATTTTCGAGGTTGAGTCGTAAGAGGGGTATTTTGGTAATTTTAGCATATCTATAATTGAGTATGGGTAAGTTGTAATTTTAAGGAAGTATGTAATTGAAATTAAATTATAAGTCTTGGGGTAAAATTGTAAGAAATGGAAATTTAGGAGATTAAAGTGTATAAGGGTATATTGGGAATTTCTCTCGGTGAGATATTTATCCCACTCAATTATTTTAGGATTATTGGAGATGTGAAGATCAGCTTTTTAACA
This sequence comes from Excoecaria agallocha, assembly GCA_037975025.1. Classification (NCBI taxonomy): domain Eukaryota; kingdom Viridiplantae; phylum Streptophyta; class Magnoliopsida; order Malpighiales; family Euphorbiaceae; genus Excoecaria; species Excoecaria agallocha. The sequence goes on from JBBPFJ010000027.1 coordinate 849,862, forward strand.
GAGATCTCTGTGTGTGTCTATGTGTGTGTGTGGTTACGGGATGAAGAAAAGGAAGCTTAGGGTTTTGTTATTTTAGCATCAAGAAGGTAATGTTTTCCCTCTCATAAATCTCTTCTCCTCCTCCATGTGTTTGATTTTTGGTGTTAAAGATGTTGAGAGAGATGATAAATCATGCTTGTTGTCTCTATGCATAAGGAAAAGAAAGAGAGAGCTGGATTAGTGGATCTTGAAGGAGATGAAGCTTGAATATCAGGTACGGGAATTGTTATGAGTTGTTACTATATATGTATTCTCTCTTTTGTTGTATGTGTTTTCTTAGCTGAGATTAAGGGTTCAATCTAGTAAATTAGATGAGTTAATAATGTTTTAAATCTTTAATGTTCACTAGTGTAAATAATTCGAGTGAGATCTAGACATTAAAACACTTGATTTGAGAAATTTGTGAACCCTAGCTGCCAAAATTCCCTTGCACGGCCACTTGGCCATTTTCATCATGAAATGCATAGCCACTTATGGCCTTTCTTCTCTACATGCATGACTACTAATGGGTTTTGCTCTTTGCTATGCACGCCCACTTATGGCCTTTAATCTCTAAATGCACAGCCACTCATGCTTTTACTGCCTTGATTGCACATCCACTTATGGCTTTTCTTCTCTAAATCCACGGTCACTCATGCTTTTACTCCCTTGATTGCACGACCACTTATGGCCTTTCTTCTCTAAATGAACGGCCACTCATACTTTTAATCCTTTGAATGCAAGGCCACTTATGGCCTTTTTTCTCTACATGCACGACCACTCATGTTTTTATTCCTTGAAAAGCACGACCACTTGGCCATTTTCTTCATGAAATGCACGACCACTTATACATTCTCTTTTCAATGTTTCTTTTTCACTCTAAGCTACAAATCATTCATAAATCATGAACTATGGTCTATCATTGAGGTAACCAAGTTAGCAATGAATAATGATGAGGGTGATTGTATATTAATGTGGTGGATAGTATGTTATTGGATTACTGATGAATCAAAATAGTTGTAAAGTCTTCTCAATGCTAAAGTAGTAAGATATAATAAGAATGGTGTGACCTTAGGATGAGTTGTTATCTGAGTTTGAATGACATAAGCATATTTATACGAAGGAATGGGTTGAACTAAATTGTAAGTCATTTAAGCCATCGATATGCTATATAGGGCAAGATCATTCATTTAGAGAATCCCTATGTATGTATATAAAAGAGTGAAAAGTTTTATAAGAATAAACCTATAAATTTATGTTATAGAGACCACTCAAACTTTTAATTAGAGGGCCTTATGCCTGGCAATGCTAATATGAGTGATGTCGTTAAAAAGCATTTTAAGGTCTTATGAGCATAAAACTAAGGCGAGCATGAGGCAACTTAGTAACTTGAATGATATGCTAATTAATGTGTCCTCCAAAGTTATTATAAGGTATATACTAGGTTAAAGGATGACTCTTTCTAGAATATTAGGATTTAACCTAGTGATACAAAATAATAGTTGCAAGGTTGCATGTCTAAGTTAAAAGAAACGGGACATCATAACTTATGTTTAATTATGGAACCATAAAAGCTTGAATGCCCTCAAGGTCATAAGAAGAATTAATGATTAGCATTGATGTATAAGAACCTGCTCACCTGTTTGCTCATGCCTATACTATATTATGATTAACTCATGCCTGTCAGTAGTGTGCTAACGATTAAGATGAAATAATCACACATAACTTACTTACATATAAAATGTTACAAGATGAAAAATACAAGATGATTGAAGTATATATGATTATGTTAAGGTGTATAACTTGTTTTCTATAATCTGATAGACCATGAAAGTGAATCAAGTGATTAAATATGAATAAGTGTTGACCTTAAGCTGTAAGAGAACCCGCTTATTTTATTGTATGGATCATAAATGCTTGAGTGTTGTTATATATATGATTATGTCATAATGTGATTAATTATGGGAATAGGAAAACTATTCACAACAAGCAATAACAAGATATGTCATTAAGAACTATCCATGAGTTATGAAAGTTTTATATTATATAGTTAATGCAAGCATGCTATGATGTGTAGCCTGACTTAATATGTGAACAAGTATGAGTAATAAAAACATGTATTGCCATGATTTAAGCTGCATATATATATGTGTGTGTATATGGATACGCAAAATGCTAATCATAAAAGATGGCATGATGTTATCATTTGCATAAACATGTAACTACGTGATCATATGATAGCATTCACGTGCAATAGAGCCTAAAGCTCAATATTAAAGTATGATAAGAATAATGTACATTCTTATATGGATGATGGCATTAAGCAAAGATGCTATAATAAGTAAAGAATAATATGTTGAATTGAAATATGCTTAAGAATGGTAAAACATGCAGGTCTTAGTTCATTTGTGGATTCGATAGGCATAATTGAAGGGATACAGTAGCAACTGCCATAGTTGACCTTAGTTGGGTCTTGTTCCTTATTGGAACTATTGTTCGGCCCTATTTGGGTCTATTGTTTGTTCTTTGCTGAAACCATTGCTCGACCCCGTTTTGGTCTATTATTTGATATCTTTGGATATCCATTGTTCGATACCTTTGTGTATCCCTTGCTCCTGTTATCCACCCTTCGAACTAGTACTTAGGCAGGCTATTAAAGATAATAAAGTGTGCATAGGATAAAGTAAAAAATGCATTAATTGATTCAATTGCATAATGTAAGCATGATGAACGGCCTACTACATTACTTATCATGATTACTTTTGGTTATAAACTGTTTTGATGAAATGAATTATTGGAATGTATATCTATGAGATTTAAATTGCCATGTTATGATAGAATGCGTACAATGTTATAATAAGAACTATTTGGACTATAACATATATAATGATTATCATACATTTTGAAAATTTATGAGATGTATGCATGCAGTGTTGATAGCTTTTTGGGTGATCACAATAAGTAATATCGTCCTCTATAATCTATATGCATAGCTAGGTAGTCAATACATACAGATGTTTACACGTGAATTTACATATTAATAACTTTGTCATAAGACAAAGGATCATGTATGACGTATTATGATGTAATTTGACATTAATTGCCATGTTAAGACAACTTAAAGGAATACATGGTTATGATCAGGCTTGTGAACTATAATTGTATTCTCTAATAAAAATTGCATAATGTGTATTAAGTAATTATACCTAGCGATATCTTTTATAGATGTTACATGACCCATACACTCCTTATGCTTTGGATGAATGTGAAATGCATGTCTTATGTAAATAATGTGCTTAAATGCTATGATTGAATTATATACTGCCAATAAGCATGATGTCTAGAATAATGAATGAAAGCTTTATGAATGGAATGAATTATGCTAGTAATTAAGGTAAAGTGTTTGATTTATAAAGTAAATTTGAAAGTCTTCTAGAAATAGGCAAGTTCACTTAATTCTCTAGAAAATGGTAAGGTTAGTAATTATTGTGAAGGTTGAAAACTTCTCTCGTTTATGCTTTGTATGATTAATATTATTAAAGACTCATATGTTTCTCCCCATTTGCGATGGATGCAATGTATTGATGATATTTTGGGTAAGGTTTGTCCATAGATATGTTTCCCCACTAAGATTTATAGTTTATCACGGTTTTGTTATCCATATAGGTGTTAAGATAAGCTCCAATAGGGCGATAGCTATAGTGTCTAGACAACCATTGAAGAGAAGATTTGGCAAATTAATGTTGCCTCGAGGATTTCATCCTGTATCTTAGGCCAATTATGTTAGGCCTTCTTATTTATAATTTTTATTTAATTTATTGTGGCATGTAATTATGTCCTGCATTATTTATTATTATTATTATTATTATTATTATTATTATTATTATTATTATTATTATTATTATTAGTTCTGCCTATTCTTTACTAGGTTTATGTTGATAATTGATGATTATCCATGGTTAGTGGATTAGGGTGTTACACTTATTATCCACTATTATATGAGATTCAACCTCCATTAAGCTTCACTATCACAAGAGGATAAACATGCCAAAATATAAGACTCACATAACGAGTTATGCACAATACTGTCATGTATATAGGTTAGAGATTCAATCATATAACACACAAATAAACATTTGTACACACTATACTTCAGCATAGGCATGTTTTTACAATACACACAATAGCTTTTAATTACTCATGTCATGTACCTATCAATACACATTGGCCTTGAATAAGAATATACAAGGTTTAAAAAACATCCAAAATTTTTTGGCTTGCATTTTGAAACTTTTAGGAGTATAAAACTCACATATAAATTAGGCAGTGAAGGTACCCAATGAGATTGAACTTCAATACTATCAAGTGGGCAAGGTTCTATGCTCAAATAGACTAATTAACGTAGCTAGATTGAAAGTAATCCAGTCGGGTGAAGAGTAACTCAAGTAAGCTGGCTGGATTGAAAGTAATCTAGTTGGGTAAGTAATTGTATTTCAATCTATAAGGTAACTAACCTAGCTAGATTGGTAGTCAATCTAATCGGGTGATTTGCTATTATTTAGTCCAAAAACATTTTACACCTATGTCAAGTAATAACTCAGTAAAGAGGTAAATAATGCAACTAAATTTCTTAGTGAAGTTAAAAGATATGATAGTTGAAAAACTCAATGTAAAGAAGTTGAAATAAATCAATGAAAAGTATCTTACACACATTAATAGAACACGTATATATGTAAAATTATTTTATCTTTAACATGCACTAATTAGATAATTGTTATTATTAACACTCTTAGTAACAGAATTAATAAAAATATTAGCATCGCGCTAATTCATCACTCCATTGCACTATTAATGATAAAACATTTATCATTATCTTCTAGCTAGGTTGTCTTTATTACTTGAATTTCTATTAATGATGGGTAAAAAGAATACTAGATACTGATAAGCAGTACCTTTCACTAAAGACAAAAGTCTTAATGCACTAAATACCAAATGGTATCAAAACACTAGACACCTTCAGTGCAACAATAGCAGCTATAGTCATCACCCTTTTGTAAGCATTCCTATTATCCACTATTATACAAGATTCAACCTTTATTAAGCTTCATTATTGTTATAGGATAAACATGCCACAATATAAGACTCATAAAACCATTTGTGCATAAAACTCTCATATATGTAAGTTAGAGATTCAGTCATACATATACGATATATACATTATCAATTAGACACACAAGTAAACATTTGTACACTTTATACTTCAACACAGGCATGCTATTACAATACACATTTTAGCCTTTAATTACTCATTTTATGTACCTAGCATTACACATTAGTCTTGAATAAGTATATATAAGTGTAGACATCATTACCCTAGATAGCCTAGATCAAGGTTACTTGATGATGAGGAAACAATATATTTCTGATAAAGAACACGGACCTCGAAGCTCTAACATAGATTTTTTTCAATTTTTATGTAAACTTTGTGGGTTTCCTAGTGTTTTTGGAGGTTTTAACAAAAGAGCATTAAAAACCTTGAATTTAGCCTTTAGCCATGATAGATGGTCATTTGTCATGTAAGGGTTAGTCTTATATGGCCACTTTCCTACTTATCAAGTCAGATTAGGGGTATTTTTATAATTTTTAAGGAATTGTGTGAGGGATGGTCACCTATCATGATGAATGTCCTTCCGTGGGTGAATTTTCAGAATTCCCAAATTTTTTAGTTTTCAAAAATTTAAGATAAGGATGATTTGAAGAATTATCCCAAATTTGAAGGGCATTTAATCCTTCCATATCCAAAGAGTTAGAGTTGGGGTGAGTCTTCAACTGCTCTACACATATAAAAGACCAAAAACTACGGTTTTAGTAGGGGGATTCAGATTTTGAAAGAAGAAAAGAAAGGAATAGAGTTCTTGGAAAGAGAAAAATAAATTTTCTTCCCTCGAGGAATAAGAGTTTAGATTTCTATCAGCCAAACACAAAACACAAAAAACTCTTTGTTTTTAAAATACGAGAACCAAAGATTGAAGTTGAGATCTATGTTTCAAAACCTACAAAATAATAGTATCCTAAGGCTAATATTCTAGGTTCTTTCTTTTAAATCCTTTCTCATGATCATGTTAATAGGTATGCTATTTAATGGTGTGTTAATACATGCTTTTATGTTATTTATTTTAATTTACATGTCACTAGAGATGCCATGATTGTTTTGGGTCTGTTAATATGCTAAGATAATATATTAAAGCTTCACTCCCTTAATGGATGCATGTATTATATATCATAATGAATTCTATTTTAAATGTTCTTTATTGATGTTATTTAACTAAAAATGGGGTTTAGGGATGGTTCTTTAGATCTGTTATTCTTTATGGATGTAAAATCACATATTTAAGGTTTGTTTGAGGCCTTTGTGTATTTTTACATGAAAACTATCTTCATGTTTCTATCTTTCGAGTGGCAGATTGAAAAAAAAAAAGCATTATAGATACCCGTCTATCAATATGGCAGATGGGACATCGCTGTCATTTCTTCACATCCTATCTGTCTTCTGGTCAAGGGCATTTGTCACCTCCTAGGGGTGTCTATGAATATATTTTTTCTTATTTTAAATTTCCTTATCCTTTTTTATGTTTATTTATGTCCTTTATTAATATTAATTTTTTGAGTTATTTTTTGCACTTTTATATGAATATTTTCACTTCTGCATGCATGCTTATGCTTTTTATTATAATTCTTTTATATGCTTATTTTAATTCATTTTTTGTTTTTTTTCTCTTAAAATGCCAGTTGATTGGTTTTTCTTTTTTTTTTGGTGTGAGCAATTGATTTAATGTGCATTTAGAGCTCCTCGAAGAGTGGTTATGCTTTAGGAATCATAATCCTAATTGGTTAACTTTTTTTTATTTTACTTCATATTACATTAGGGTCATATTTCACTTAATTAGTTATGTTTTTATATATATATTTTTTAATTTTGATGTGTTTAATTTTTTAGAAATGTAATAGGTTAATAAAATCATTTTTTCACATTAAATGAAAAATTCAATTTACATTTTTTTACTAATTAGTTGGGTTTTCTCTTAAGAAAATGGATCAATGTCTAATTTTCAAGGTCAAAATTATTGTTATGAATATTATTCTCTATTTGCACATTAAAAGGTCAAAATTCATTTCCCAATATTTTATTGGGCAGTAACTCCATGATACCTACCTTTTTAAGGCCATATTAGATGCCTTCATAGGTTGACTATCAATAATAATTTGGGTCTAACCCTTTTTTACTGTGAAGCAGCCAATTTATGAGTTATAGTGAGCCTCATCTGGTCTTGAACCCTAAAAGTTGGCTTTAGAGATTCCAATTGGAATCGAGCTGGCTTTAGTGCACATCATAGTGGTGACTTCATTTAGGATAAAGAGACCTTGATCTTGAAAATATCTTGGTTAAGTTTTCTTTATAATTGGGTTTTTTTTCTTATTAATCCTATCTCCTTTTGAAATTGCATTCCTTCTACAACTTTAGAATTAATTTAGGCATTCCTTTTTAGCTCTGGTGCTATCCTAAAATACACCATACATTCACTCAATGTAAAGAGGTGTCAAGGAGAACCACAAACCCAAGCTATTACCAATTGGTATATAAAATGGTGGTCCATCAATTTTTATGCTCGTGATAAGCTAGACCTATTGGTAGAGACCATACTTAGTTAACCCTATAGTTTCATCACCTTGACTCAAGCCCATGTAATGATAATAGCTACTTCCCTTAGGTTTTATAACCATAATAACTATTACGAGCTATATGGACCTTTACATATTGATTGAAGTTAGACAAATTAGAAGGGTATTAGTCAAAGGTTGCCATACCCTAGTGGGCCCTACCTAATTTGTATGAGCTAGTCTAAAATGCATAACGGTCAAAACCAATATGCTTGCACTTTCAATTAAGAGAGGTTATTCTATCAATTTTCTGCTATAAACTACGCATACATCGGGTACCCTATTAACCCATGGACTAAGCCTACCTAGGATAAAGATTGTACAACCTCCAATATAGAAGCAATAGGGTTGAAAGGCTTTGTTATACTTATGTGTGATTGTGATTGATGTCTAACCTAACTGTATTCATGTATCATAAGCATACAATCCTCGTGCATCATTCATCATGCATTACTCCTAACATTTGATTTGATGCCATGTAAAATATCTACTTTTTAGTGTGTATTTTCTTTTATTTAAGTAGCTAAGTATTTAATATTATGTGTATTTTATGTGTTTATGTTTAGTTTATGTGATTATTTGTGTTTTTTGGTCAAAATTAGTGAAAATGTGAAGTAATTTATGGAAATGGTGAAGATTCATGGATGAAGCTCACGAGTTATGAAGTGGCTCACAACTTGGACAGAATGGCACGAGACGTGAAGATGCTCACGAGTGACATAGAGACGACATGCTCACAAGTCGTGAAGGCATTCACGACTCGGCAGGCAAGGCAGTACACCTTCACGAATTGGAGGAAAGGTCACGAGTGAAAAAGACTTGATGGAGTTCACGACTCGGTTGGAAGTTCATGAGTCGAACAAGGCACCTATTTTAAAATGATGCCACCTTTCTGCACCCGATCTCTCAGCCAACCATTAAGACTTTTCAGGGCAGCTTTCCATGATTGACAACTATTCTGAAGGGATATATCTGTAGAGTTAATCTCTATAAATATGGGAGAAAAGCATTGAAAAGGGAATGATCGTAGAAAATTATTAGTTTTACTTAGAACATTTTAGTTATTTTTGGACAACAAATTTTTACTTAGTTGGTAGATGATGACCAAAGAGCAAAGTCAAAGAAATAAGAGATATATCAGAAGGTCTAAATAGAAAGTAAACCTTGGGGAGTGATGATGTTCTTTTCTCTTATTCATTTTTATTACAAATGTGTATTTGGCTAAGTTCTTTTTGTACATTATGACTACATAGTTCAATTTATTTTTAAACAAGTTATCTTTGCTTTATGAATGTTTATTTTCTTCATGTATGAAGTATGATTTAAATTTATTTGGGTACATTGATTTTCTTATTATGCTTGATCACAATAATTAGCATGTTAGTCATTTTATTCACAATGAGAATTGGAATTCTTTGATGGAAAGGCAAATAAATTTACTTGAAGCATTGAATTCACTTAGAGATAAGGAATTCACTTTAAGGGGTTAAAGAATTGGCATAGAACTTAAAAATTTTTATTTATCTCTATAATGTCATGAGAATGCTTATAGACTATAAATAAAAACACCTTTAATGACAATGAGAATTGCTTTAAAGAAACTTGGCTAAATTCTCCAATCATATCATTTATACAATTTTCTAAAATGATTCTTAAATGAAATGGTTTCACTTAGTTATAATGTATGTTCATACCATCTTTTAAGTCATCTATTATCCAAAATTAACTCACTGTATTTAAAATAGTTTAGTCTTTAAATTAAATGCATGATTCTTATTTTATTTGATACCTATCCATCTACTTATTGTTATGTCAATACAAAATTACTCTGTTCCCTTTGGAACGATACCCTACTCACTTTATACGCAGTCTAGTGAGATTAAGGGTTCAATTAAATCCCCATCAGATTTTGGCGCCATTGCCGGGGAATGGCTTAAATGAATTTTTATTGATTGAATAAAGAGTAGATGCTTCAGGATTGTATGATATAAATTAGTTATTTTGATGTATGAATTTTTATATTGTGTTTTGTTTATTCTTTGTAAAAGTATTATAGTTTTTGTAATGATCTTAGACTAAAAATATTTGTGATTTTTGTGCAGGGAACTTAGAAGGAAGCAAAAAGAGGAACTTAGATTGCAATTAGAAGGAGGACATAGTGCTAAATTGGAGGAAAGTCATAATATTCCAATTATGGCAGGAAAAGAAAGGAGAATGCTTGGTGATTTTGCCATGCCCAATTTCTCGGAGAGTTTTGGAGGAATAATGGCACCGACTATCTCTAACAATAATTTTGAGATCAAACCAGCAGTTATTCAAATGATGTAAAATAACCAATTTGGAGGTTTGTAAGGGGAGGACCCTTATGCTTATATCCTTGCTTTTCTTAATGTGTGTGCTACATTTAAAATTAATGGAGTGAGTAATGATGCCATTAGACTTAGGTTATTTCCATTTTCTTTAAAAGAAAGCACAAATTTGGCTTGCTAGTATACCTAGTGAGACAATTACTACTTGGGATCAACTAAAATAAGCTTTTCTTCATAAGTATTTTCCACCACATAAAACAACAAAATTTAGAAATCAAATATCTACTTTTAAACAATTGCCTAATGAAACTATTTATACATCTTGGGAAAGATTTAAGGTACTCCAATGGCAATGTCCTAATGATTCCTCAAATCTTTTACAATGGGTTAATGGAGGAAAATAGAAATATTGTGAATGCTGCTTCAGGTGGAAAATGGTTGGAGAAAACTGCCAAGGAAGTTGAAATTTTGTTGGAGGAATTAGCCTCATAAGGCTACATGGGAGAAGAACCCACTATGGCAAAGGCTAAGGGATTTTTGGAATTAGATTCCATTAATCTCTTGACGGCTAAAGTTGAAGCCTTGACTAAGTTGGCAAGTAATTCTCACTCTAATATTGAAAATGTGAGTCAAGTATATGAAAGATTTGGTGGATCTCATATGTATGCTAATTGTAGTGAGGGTCTAGTGAGGATGTAAGTTTTGTTCAAGGAAATTATAATCAAAGGATGGGTCAAAATTCTAATTATTATAATCCTCAATGGAGAAACCATCCTGGTTTTTCTTGGTCTAACCCAAATGACCAATTGAACCCTCCAAATAGTAACCTTATGACCAAATTACCTAACCCTTTAACTTTTCCAAATAAACTACCTTTTAACCCCCAACAACCTAAATCCCATCTTGAGAGTTTAATGGAGCAATTTGTTAACCATCAAATGACCACTAATAAGCAAAATGAGGAACAATTTAAGCAAATAAATACTAAGATTGACCAACTTGTTACCCACAATAAGATTCTTGAAACACAATTGGCTCGACAAGCCACTTCTAGTGTTAAACCATTAGGCAAACTCCCAAGTCAACCTGAATTTTTACCTCATGAATCGGTTCATTCTATTATGTTGAGGAGTGGGAAAAAGATTAAAAGTAACATTAGAGGTAACAATGAACTTATTGTTGATGATGAGCATGTTCTAGATGCTAGTAAAAATGATGATTTAATGAATAAGTCTAGTGAATATAAAAAAAAGATGACCTCATCTAGGGAAGATGATCCTAAAGTTAATTTAAATGTTTTACCATTCCCTCAAAGACTTACTAGAAGGAATCTTGATCAGCAATTTGGCAAGTTTTTGAATTATTTGAAAGAACTTACTATAACTATACCTTTTGTGGATGCAATTAAGGACATGCCTTCATGGGCAAAATTTTTAAAAGAAATTGTAAGTCACAAGGGTAAACTTGAAGAACATGGGTATGTTTCTTTGGTAGAAGAGTCTAAGGCTATGTATTCTAAATATTCACCTAAGCTAAAGGATCCGGGTTGTTTTATGGTTCCTTGTGTTATAGGTGGCACACATTTTGATAAAGCTTTATGTGACATGGGTGCAAGTGTTAGTCTTATGCCTTTTTCTATTTATTAAAAGCTTGATTTAGGTGAATTAAAACCTACTAACATGTGTTTATCTATGGCAAATAAGTCTATTACACACCCTATAGGCATACTTAAAAATGGTCCTACCAAAGTGCGTAAATTTGTGATTCTTGCTGATTTTGTTGTGCTAGAAATGGATGAAGATCCTAAAATTCCTATTTTGTTTGGTAGACCTTTCTTAATTACTGCTGGGACTGTTTTTGATATGAACAATGGAAAAATATCTCTTGAAGTTAATGGTGAAATGATTGAATTTAATGTGTTTGGGATGGTTAAGTCTTCACCAATAGAAGTGGTGAATAGAATTGATGCTTATGATGTTCTTAATCAGTGCATTAATAGTGTTGTTAATGATTGTGTTAGTCAAAACCCTATTGCACCTTATAGTTTAAATGAAAGTTGTGATGAGGTTTTGTAAGTTGCCTCTTATTCTTTCCATGAAGGATTCTCAAAGTTTGAGTCTTTGAGAAAGGATGAGAATATGCCATTAAAGACATCCAAGGAGGAAGTTAAACTTGAACTCAAGCCATTACCAACAAGCTTAAGGTATGGTTATTTGGATTCAAAATTTCAATTACCTTTCATTGTTAATTCTTCAATTGATAAGCATAATGTGAGTACTTTACATGATATTTTGCTTGCTCATAGAAATGCCATGGGATATTTTATAAGTGATTTAAAAGGAACTGCACCTATGGTTTACATGTATAGGATCTTGTTAGAGGAAGATTCTAAACTTTCCATTGAAGGTCAAAGAAAGCTTAATCCAACTCTTAAGGAGGTAGTGAGGAAAGAAATAATTAAATTTCTTGATAATTGCATAATTTATTCCATAAGTGATAGTAAGTGGGTGAGTCATATTCAACTTGTCCCTAAAAAGGGTGGCTTAACTGTAATTCATAATGATAATAATGATTTAATTCCTACTAGGACTATCACGGGTTGGCGTATTTGTGTGGACTATAGGAAATTAAATAAGGCTACAAGAAAGGACCATTTTCCTTTGCCTTTTATTGACCAAGTTATAGAAAGATTAGCTAATTTTTCTTATTTTTGTTACTTAGATGGTCTAAGTGGTTTTTATCAAATACCTATACATCCATATGATCAATCTAAGACAACTTTTCCATGCCCATATGGAACTTTTGCATTTAGGCGTATGCCTTTTGGTTTGTGTAATGCACCAGCCACCTTTCAAAGATGCTTGTTCTCTATTTTTAGTGATCTCATTGATCAATGTGTAGAAGTTTTCATGGATGACCTTAGTGTGTATGGCACTACATATGAATATTGTTTATCTAATATTTCTAAGGTGCTTGATAGATGTATGGAGCATGGTTTGGTCTTAAATTGGGAGAAGTGTCATTTCATGGCACAAGAGGGCATTGTCTTAGGACATTTAGTCTCTAATAGGGGGATTGAGGTTGATAGAGCTAAAATTGAAATTATTGCTAATTTGCCTCCTCCTAAAAAAGTTAGAGAGATACGAAGCTTTCTAGGTCATGCTGAATTTTATAGAAGATTCATAAAAGATTTTTTTTAAGATAGCTAAACCTTTATGCACATTACTAGGAAAGGATGTTGATTTTCATTTTGATGAGGCATGTCTTAAATTCTTTGAGACTTTTAAACATGCTCTTGTCACTTTACCGATGTTGCAACCACCAAATTAGGACCAACCATTTGAATTGATGTGTGATGCTAGTAATTATGCGGTTGAGGCTATTTTAGGACAAAGAATTGATTGGAAGCCTTTTGTTATTTATTATGCTAGTAAGTTACTAGATGATGCCAAAATTAATTACTCCACAACTGAAAAAGAACTCTTGGCTATTGTATATGCATTTGATAAATTTAGGGCTTATCTTGTACGGTAAAAAGTCATTGTTTATTCTGATCATGCTGCCCTAAAGTACCTCTTAACTAAAAACGATGCTAAGCTTAGGTTGTTAAGATGGGTCTTAATGTTACAAGAGTTTGATTGGGAAATAAGGGATAAAAAGGGGAAAAAGAACTTAGTTGTGGACCATTTATCTAGGTTAACCCAATGTGTCTTGAAAGATAATGATGATGGGGTGCCTATTGATGAAACTTTTCATGGGGAACATCTTTTTAGTGTAGTTTCAATGGAAGTTCCATGGTTTACTGATATAGCCAACTATTTAGTAAGTGGTATGCTTCCCTATGGTCTATATTATAAGCAATGGAAGAAATTCCTTCATGATGTTGATGGGGATTTATTTGAACCCTTAGTCTCACTAGACTGCGTATAGTATGAGTAGGGTATCGTTCCAAAGGGAACGAGATAATTTTATATTGAAATTACAACAAATAGATGGATAGGTAACTATTTCAATTAAAATCATGCAATTAATGTAAATACTAAACTACTTAAAATATATTAAGTTAGTTTGGATAATAGATTACTTAAATATGGGATGGACATACATTATAACCAAATAATATCAAGTTCATCTTTGAATCAATTAACAATTGTATGAATGATATGAATGGAGAATTTAGCCAAGATTCTTTAAAGCAATTCTCATTGTCAATAAAGAGTATTCTTACTTAGAGTCTATAAGCATTCTCATGTCATTATAGAGATAAATAAAAACCATGAAGTTCTATTCCAATTCTTTAACCCCTTAAAGTGAATTCCTTATCTCTAAGTGAATTCAATGCTTTAAGTAAATTCATTTAACTTTCCATCAAAGAATTCCAACTCTCATTGTGAACTAAATGACTAACATACTTAATATGGTGATCAAGCATACTAAGCAAATAAAAGCACTTAAACAAACTTAAATCATACTTCATACATAAATAAAATAAACATTCAATAGCACAAAGATAAGTAGATGAATAATAACTTAAATTACATAGTTATAATGTATCAAAAGAACTTAGCCTTAACAAAATTACAATAAAGATGAAATAAGAGACAAGAAGCATCACTCCCCAGGGTTTACTTTCTTATTTTAAACCTTCTGATAAATCTCTTATTCCTTTGGCTTTGCTTTTTTGTCATCCCTTGAAAACTAAGTAAACAGAAAATTCAAAAACAACTATAAATGTTCTTAGAAAACAGTCAAAACGTTCTTTAATTTTCTCCATCTCAAAATCTCCTTAATCCAGAGTTTTCTCCCATATATATATGTCTTGACTCTACAGGTATGTCCCTTAATAAGTCCACGAAAGGTTGCCTCTGAATGGACACAATGTATGGCTGAAAACTCATGTGCAGAAAATAAAATGTTTGGGAAATAGCGCCTTGTCCGACTCGTGAACACCCTCACTAGTCGTGATATTGTGCTGCTCTTCTGGACTCGTGATCTGCATCCCAACTAGTGAAACTATGTCCTGAGTCGTGATTTTGTGCTGCTCTCCTTACCGAGTCGTGACTCCCTTCACGACTCGTGAACTCTTCCTGGGATGCGTGAAATTGCTTGCTCTTTCTTCTTCACTCCTTCTCCACTCGTGATATGGATGCCTAGTCGTGATCTCTTGTCACGAGTCGTGATCTCCTTCACGACTCGTGATTTTCTCCTTCGAATTTCCACCATCTTCTTCATTTTCCTTCACACTTCACCAATTTAACCTAAAAAACAAACATAAACACATAGATTGGACATAAACACATAAAAACACATATAATATTACATACTTACTACATAAATAAGAGAAAACACACATAAAAACATAGACATTTTACCTGACATCAAATTCCCCCATACTTAAACCTTGCTTGTCCCCAAGCAAGAGAAAAGTGAGATAATTTAATCTCAAGTCAAACTAAGTAAGTTACATTATAAAGAATTGCTCATTTTCACTTAAGACAAGATTGATATGCATTCAAACACCTTAACACTCAAAATTTCAGTTCATCAAGACTTAAAACATGCATCTTAAATCATCAAGTCACCTAAGTTTACTAAATTCAACATCAAGAATATAAAGTCTCAAGACTACCCATGCTCAATAGAGAATAATGATCATAAAAACCTAAGATCCTAAGACTATAGTTGCCTTTTGGACAATTAAAAAGCACACATACCTTTAAACCCATCTCATGGCATTTTTAGACTATGTTTTTCATTTTTTTTTTCATTTTTTTTCTTTTTTCTTTTTCCATGGGTATACTTTTAAACTTTATCCCATGAAATAGCAAGAGAATGTAGTAATGGGTGCATTTTATGCTCCATCCCATACTTGATTAAGCTTTTGAGTATGCATCTTGCTTTGCTTTTATTTATTTTCATTATTTTTCTTTTACTTTCTTTTGTTTTTTAGTCCTCATCCATTATTGAAAGGCTTAAAGATAAGTATTATGGCTAAAGTTTCCATGAAGCAACTAAAATCCTAAAATCTTAAGCTAAATGAGCATAGTCTAACCATAAAGCATAGTTAATGAAGAGACTAAATAACCTAAAATGTTAAAAGAAGTAAAAAGAGATGACTTAAAAACAAAAAACTCATGCAAAAAGATCTTGAAAAACTAATCAAATGAGTATAAAGGCAAATGCATCTTCATAACAACCTATATTACAACACTATGAGCAACACTTATAACAAAACTCACTATAAAAGTTAGTCTAAATAAAGAAAAAGATAAACAAACAACAAAACACACACAAGTGCTCCCCCACACTTAGAAGACACATTGTCCTCAATGTGGAAAAACAAAACAAACACACAAAAAGAAAAGCACAAATAAACAAAAACATAGAGGAAAGAAAAACTCCCCTCAAATCATGGTGAAGTTGGAGGCGAAACAATCACGTAGCCCGATTGGGCAATGAAAGCGTCCACCTTGTGCTCAAGGCGGCATTGATGATGAACTAATTGAGTGGTGGTTTGCTCCAAGGAAGCCAATTGAGTTTGGATGGTGGATTGAGTTTGTAATAATTGAGTGAACATGGAATTTGTGAAAATGGAAGAAGCTCCAGCAGTTGGTGTGAAAACAGGTGAATGGCTAGGTGTACCCTCCATAGGATCATCACTTAGCACTACTTCCGTTGGGTTTGATTCCTCGGAAGTACTTTCCATATTAGCCACCTGTGGAGTAGAAGTACCAGGAAGTTCCTTCCAACAAGAACGATATATAGGTGGTATGTAGTGAAAAGAATTGTTAGTGACTTCACCTCTTATAAACAAATGCTTTGAAAAATATAGGCATGGAAGGACACCATCATAAACACGCAATTCAACATCAATACCCCTAGCAATAGCAGCAATAACATGTTCATGTGTAATAGGGGACTCCGGACGATTAACACAATTCAACAATTGCTTGAAAATCCAATAAGACCAACATATAGACTTATGGTTATGCACACACCACATCAAGAAAAGTTCATGACTTGAAACCCTATTAAATTCATGCTTGTTGAAAACAATGGAGGCAAGAATCTTATGTAAAATTCGGTATTTCAAGTCCGATATAAACATGGATTTGGCATCTCTAGCCCTATAAGGTGTAGTCAAACCAGTAAGAAAGTTCCAAAACTCATTTGGCCTATAACTCTTAGGAGGGTTACATAAACCATTTGGGCTAAAACCAAAGATTCGATGCATCATGAAATAGGTAAGAGTATGATCAACACCATTCAAGCGAAAGAAATAAGGAAAAACAAAAATCATATTAGGATTATGCAAAAGAAGAATTCATCAAAGAAACTTTGTGAGTAGGAACCAATGCATCACCAATGAAATAAGGCTTTAATCTATGTCCATTAACCTTAAAAACCTCCCCTTTATCATTAGCAATATCGACATCCCCATAAGTAAAAACTTGAACAACTGTGAAAGGTCTCGACCATCTAGACTTTAATTTTCCAGGAAATGGCTTCAATCGAGAATTATACAACAAAACCATGTCACCAACTTGAAATTCTTTCTTTAGTACATGTTTATCATGCCATGATTTAGTTCTTTCTTTATATAACTTTGCATTTTCATAAGCATTGATACGAAGTTCCTCTAACTCTTGTAATTGAAGCAATCTTTTTTTACCAACTTGTTGCATATCAAAATTTAACACCCTAGTTGCCCAATATGCTTTATGTTCAATCTCAACCGGAAAATGACAAGATTTACCATAAACCAATTGATAAGGTGTAATACCTATAGGTGTTTTGAAAGTTGTTTTATATGCCCATAGAGCATCATCTAACTTAAGTGCCCAATCTTTTCTTGACCTAGAGACAGTTTTCTCTAAAATCCACTTAAGCTCTCTATTGCTAATCTCAACTTGTCCACTAGTTTGGGGATGATAAGGTGTAGCAATTTTATGAGTCACATTATATTTTTTCAATAATTGCTCTATAACTTTATTACAAAAATGAGACCCACCATCACTAATAATGGCCCTAGGTGTTCCAAATCTAGGAAATATAACCTTCTTAAGCATCTTTTTAACCACCTTGGCATCATTAGCAATGGTTGGAATTGCTTCCACCCACTTAGATACATAATCCACCATAACCAAAATATACCTATTCCCTAAAGAACTAGGAAATGGTCCCATAAAGTCTATACCCCAAACATCAAACAATTCAACTTCCAAAATACCATGTAAAGGCATTTCATTCGTCCTAGACAAATTTTCCATTCTTTGACACTTATCACAACTAAGTACAAAGTCCTTAACATCCTTAAACAATGTAGGCCACCAAAAACCAGCTTGTAAAACCTTAGAAGCTGTCTTAGAAACCCCAAAGTGACCACCCTACAGCATAAGAATGACAATGAGCTAATACTTCACCAACTTCTTCATGAGGAAGACACCTCCTAATCAATCCATCAGCACATCTCCTATATAATAAGGGCTCTTCCCAATAGTAAACCTCACATTATGAAGGAATTTCTTCCTTTGCTTATAATCTAAACCATAAGGAAGCATTCCACTCACTAGGTAGTTTGCTATATCAGCAAACCAAGGAGTTTCCTTGGAAACTACACTAAAAAGATGTTCCCTATGAAAAGCTTCATCAATAGGTACCCCATCATCATTATCTTGCAAAACATATTGGGTCAACCTAGATAAATGGTCCACAACTAAATTCTCCTTCCCCTTTTTATCTCTTATTTCCCAATCAAATTCTTGTAGCATTAAAATCCATCTTAACAACCTAGGCTTAACATCTTTCTTACTCAAAAGATACTTAAGGGCAGCATGATCAGAATAGACAATGACTTTTTGCCCTACAAGATAAGCTCTAAATTTATCAAAAGCATACACAATAGCCAAGAGTTCCTTTTCAGTTGTAGAGTAGTTAATTTGGGCATCATCTAGTAATTTGCTAGCATAATAAATAACAGAAGGCTTTCCATCAATTCTTTGGCCTAAAACAGCCCCTACTGCATAATTACTAGCATCACACATCAATTCAAAAGGTTGATCCCAATTTGGTGGTTGCAACACCGGTGAAGTGACAAGAGCATGTTTAAGAGTTTCAAAAGATTTAAGACATGCCTCATCAAAATGAAAATCAACATCTTTACCTAGTAACATGCATAAGGGTTTAGCTATCTTAGAAAAATCTTTGATAAACCTCCTATAAAAACCAGCATGGCCTAGAAAGCTTCTAACATCTCTAACATTTTTAGGAGGAGGCAAATTAGCAATTATTTCAATTTTAGCTTTATCAACTTCAATCCCCCTATTAGAAACTCAATGTCCTAAAACAATGCCCTCTTGAGCCATAAAATGACACTTCTCCCAATTTAAAACCAAACCATGCTCCATACATCTATCAAGCACCTTAAAAAGATTAGATAAACAATCCTCATAATTAGTGCCATACACACTAAAGTCATCCATGAAAACTTCTACACATTGATCAATAAGATCACTAAAGATAGAAAACATGCATCTTTGAAATGTAGCTGGTGCATTACACAAACCAAAAGGCATTCGCCTAAATGCAAAAGTTCCATATGGGCATGTAAAAGTTGTCTTAGATTGGTCATGTGGATGAATAGGTATTTGATAGAAACCACTCAACCCATCTAAGTAGCAAAAGTAAGAAAAATTAGCCAATCTTTCAATAACTTGATCAATAAAGGGTAAAGGAAAATGGTCCTTTCTTGTAACCTTATTTAACTTTTATAGTCCACACACATACACCAACTTGTGATAGTCCTAGTAGGAATTAAATCATTGTTATCATTACGAATTATAGTTAAACCACCCTTCTTAGGGACAACTTGAATTGGACTCACCCACTTGCTATCACTTATAGAATAAATTATGCCATTATCAAGCAATTTAATTATTTCCTTCCTCACAACCTCTTTAAGAGTTGGATTAAGCCTTCTTTGACCTTCAATAGAGGGCTTAAGATCATCCTCTAACAAAATTCTATGCATGCAAACCTTAGGTGCAATCCCTTTTAATTCATTAATTGAATATCCCATGGCATTTCGATGAGCAAGTAAAATACCACGTAAAGCATACACATCATGCTTAGCAATTGATGAATTAATAATGAATGGAAATTTAGAATTTGCATCTAGAAATTTGTACCTTAAGCTTGTTGGTAATGGCTTGAGTTCAAGCTTGATTTCCTCCTTATATATCTTTAATGACATATCCTCATCCTTTCTCAAAGACTCAAACTTTGAAAATTTTCCTTGGAAAGGATATGAGGCAACTTGCAAAACTTTATTACAACTTTCATTTAAAGAATAAGGTGCAATAGGGTTTTGAATCACACAACCATGCACAACACTGGCAATACACTCATTAAGAATATCATAAGAATCAATTCTATTTACCACCTCTATTGGTGAAGATTTAATCATGCCAAAAACATTAAACTCAATTTTTTCACCATTAACCTTAAGAGATATTTTACCATTTTTCATATCAAAAATAGCCCCAGCAGTAATTAAGAAAGGCCTACCAAACAAAATAGGAATTTCAGGATCTTCATCCATTTCTAACACAACAAAATCAGCAAGAATCACAAATTTACCTACTTTGGTTGGAACATTTTCTAATTTGCCTATAGGGTGTGAAATAGATTTATTTACCATTGATAAGCACATATTAGCAGGCTTTAATTCACCCAAATCAAGCTTTTGATGAAATGAGTAAGGCATAAGACTAACACTAGCACCCATATCACATAAGGCCTATTAAAATAAGTACCACCTATAACACATGAAACCGTAAAACAACCCGGATCCTTTAGCTTAGGTGGGTATTTAGAATACATAACCTTAGACTCTTCTACCAAAGAAACATAACCATAATCTTCAAGCTTACCCTTGTGACTCACAATTTCTTTTAAAAATTTTGCCCATGAAGGCATATCTTTAATGGCATCCCCAAAAGGTATAGTTATAGTACGTTCCTTCAAATAATTCAAAAACTTTCCAAATTGCTTATCAAGATTTCTTCTAATGAGTCTTTGAGGGAATGGAAAAACATTCAAATTAACTTTAGGTCCATCTTCCCTAGATGAAGTTATATCTTTTTTAGGTTCATTAAGCTTATTATCATTTTTACTTGCATCCAAAACATGATCATCATTCACAATAAGATTCTCATCACTTTTACTATTACTCTCAATCTTTTTACCACTCCTTAACATAATGGATTAAACCGATTTATGAGGCAAAAACTCAGGCTGACTTGGTAACTTGCCTAAAGGTTTAGCACTAGAAGTGGCTTGTTAAGCCAATTGGTTTTCAAGCATCTTATTATGAGTGACAAGTTGATCAATTTTAGTGTTTATTTGCCTAAATTGTTCCTCATTTTGCTTGTTAGTAGTCATTTGATGATTAATAAATTGCTCCATCAAATTCTCTACATGGGATTTAGGTTGTTGGGAGTTAAAAGGTTGCTTATTTGGAAAACTTGTTCATAAGATTATGATTATTATTATTAGGAGGGTTCAATTGGGCATTTTGGTTAGACCAAGAAAAATCGGGATGGTTTCTCCATTGTGGGTTATAATAATTAGAATTTTGACCCATCCTTTGATTATAGTTCCCTTGAACAAAACTTACATCCTCACTAGATCCCTCACTACAATTAACATACAAATGAGGTCCACCACATTTCTCACATACATGACTAACATTTTCAACATTGGAATGAGAATTGCTTACCATTTTTGTCAAAGCTTCTACCTTAGCCGTCAAAAGATTAATGGAATCCAATTCCAAAAATCCCTTAGCCTTCCCCATAGTGGGTTCTTCTCCCATGTAGCCTTGTGAGGCTAATTCTTCCAACAAAGTTTCATCTTTCTTAGCAGTCTTCTCCAACCATTTACCACCTGAAGCAGCATTAACAATATTTCTATTTTCCTCCATTAACCCATTGTAAAAGATTTGAGGAATCATCCAGTCCGGCAAGCCATGGTGAGGACATTGCCTTTGAAGTTCCTTAAACCTTCCCCAATAGGTATAAATGGTTTCATTAGACAATTGTTTAAATGTAGATATTTGGTTTCTAAATTTTGCAGTTTTATGTGGTGGAAAATACTTATGAAGAAAAGCTTGTTTTAATTGGTCCCATGTGGTAATTGTCTCACTAGGTATACTAGCGAGCCAAATTTGAGCCTTTTCTTTTAAAGAAAACGGAAATAACCTAAGTCTAATGGCATCATTACTCACTCCATTAATTTTAAATGTAGCACACACATTAAGAAAAGTAAGGATATGATCATAAGGGTCTTCCCCTTGCAAACTTCCAAATTGGTTATTTTGCACCATTTGAATGACAGCCGGCTTGATCTTGAAATTTTTATTAGCAATAGCCGGTGCCACTATCCCTCCAAAACTCTCTGAAATATTTGGCATCACAAAATCACCAAGAGTTCTCCTTTCTTTACCCGCTATAATTGGAAAATTATGACCTTCCACCAATTTAACACTTTGTTCTCCTTCTACTTGCAAACTAAATTCCTCTTGTAACTTCCTTCTAAGTTCTTTACACAATTCAAAAGAAATACTTTTAGTCTAAAACTATTACAAAAAACTCTAATACTAAAACAAACAAAACGCTAAATAAAATTTCATACATCGAAATAACTAATTTATTATACAATCCTAAAACATCTACTCTTTTGTATCAATTAATAAAAATTCATTTTGAGCCGTTCCTCGACAACGGTGCCAAAATCTGATAGGAATGTATTTGAACCCTTAGTCTCACTAGACTGCGTATAGTATGAGTAGGGTATCGTTCCAAAGGAAACAGGATAATTTTATATTGAAATTACAACAAATAGATGGATAGGTAACCATTTCGATTAAAATCATGCAATTAATGTAAATACTAAACTACTTAAAATATATTAAGTTAGTTTTGGATAATAGATTACTTAAAATATGGGATGGACATACATTATAACCAAATAAATCAAGTTCATCTTTGAATCAATTAACAATTGTATGAATGATATGAATGGAGAATTTAGCCAAGATTCTTTAAAGCAATTCTCATTGTCAATAAAGAGTATTCTTACTTAGAGTCTATAAGCATTCTCATGTCATTATAGAGATAAATAAAAACCATGAAGTTCTATGCCAATTCTTTAACCCCTTAAAGTGAATTCCTTATCTCTAAGTGAATTCAATGCTTTAAGTAAATTCATTTAACTTTCCATCAAAGAATTCCAACTCTCATTGTGAACTAAATGACTAACATACTTAATATGGTGATCAAGCATACTAAGCAAATCAAAACACTTAAACAAACTTAAATCACAAACTTAAATCATACTTCATACATAAATAAAATAAACATTCAATAGCACAAAGATAAGTAGATGAATAACAACTTAAATTACATAGTTATAATGTATCAAAAGAACTTAGCCTTAAACAAAATTACAATAAAGATGAAATAAGAGACAAGAAGCATCACTCCTCAGGGTTTACTTTCTATTTAAACCTTCTCATAAATCTCTTATTCCTTTGGCTTTGCTCTTTTTTCATCCCTTGAAAACTAAGTAAATAGAAAATTCAAAACAACTATAAATTTTCTTAAGAAAACAGTCAAAACGTTCTTTAATTTTTCTCCATCTCAAAATCTCCTTAATCCAGAGTTTTTCTCCCATATATATATGTCTTGACTCTACAGGTATGTCCCTTAATAAGTCCACGAAAGGTTGCCTCTGAATGGACATAATGTATGGCTAAAAACTCATGCGCATAAAATAAAACGTTTAGGAAATAGCGCCTTGTCCGACTCGTGAACACCCTCACTAGTCGTGATATTGTGTTGTTCTTCTGGACTCGTGATCTGCATCCCGACTAGTGAAACTGTGTCCTGAGTCGTGATTTTGTGCTGCTCTCCTTACCGAGTCGTGACTCCCTTCACGACTCGTGAACTCTTCCTGGGACGCGTGAAATTGCTTGCTCTTTCTTCTTCACTCCTTCTCCACTCGTGATATGGATGCCTAGTCGTGATCTCTTGTCCGAGTCGTGATCTCTTGTCCGAGTCGTGATCTCCTTCACGACTCGTGATTTTCTCCTTCGAATTTCCACCATCTTCTTCATTTTCTTCACACTTCACCAATTTTAACCTAAAAACAAACATAAACACATAGATTGGACATAAACACATAAAAACACATATAATATTACATACTTACTACATAAATAAGAGAAAAACACATATAAAAACATAGACATTTTACCTGACATCAGATGTTAAGTTTTACTATTGGGAAGAGCCCTTGTTATATAGGAGATGTGCTGATGGGCTAATTAGGAGGTGTATTCCTCATGAGGAAGTTGGTGATGTGTTGGCTCATTGTCATTCCTATGCTGTAAGGGGTCACTTTGGGATTTCTAATTCAGCTTCCAAGGTGTTACAAGTTGGCTTTTGGTGGCCTACATTATTTAAGCATGTCAAAGACTTTGTGCTTAGTTGTGATAAATGCCAAAGAATGGGAAATTTCTCTAAGAGAAATGAAATGCCTTTAAATGGCATTTTAGAAGTTGAATTATTTAGGGGATACTTTCATTGCCCAATTGGTTTGATGTCAACGATGCATTGAGTACAAGGTGGATACTTTCATTGCCTAATTGGGCTATGTGGTATCCTCGCCTCCACCTTCACCATGATCTTTAGGGGAGTTTTCTTTCCTCTATTTTGTTTAGTTGTTTCTTTTGTTTTTGTTTTTTTTTGTTTTGTTTCTTCACATTGAGGACAATGTGTGTTCTAAGTGTGGGGGAGCATATGTTGTGTGTTGCATGTTTAGTTTCACATTGTTATGTTTGTTTGGTTGTGTTACTTTTTCTTCATTTAGACTAAACTTTTTAATAGGTTCTATTATAAGCATTGCTTCCATTGTTTATAATATAGGTTGTTATGTTAAGTCATTTGCCTTTTATGCTCATTTTTAGTTTTTCAAGGCTTTTGGCATATTTTTTATGTTTTCAAGTTATCTCTTTTTATTTCTTTCAACATTTTAGGTTATTTAGTCTCTTTACTAACTATGCTTTAAGGTTACAATTTTATCATTTAGATTAAGATTTTAGGATTTTTGTTGCCTTATGGAAACTATAGCTATAATACTTACCTTTACCTTTCAATAATGGATGAGGACTAGTAAAAGAAAATAAATGCTAAAATAAAATAAAAGCAAGATGCATACTCAAAAGTTTAATTAAGTATGGGATGGAGCATAAAATGCACCCATTACTACCTTTTCTTGCTAAGTCTATTTACATGGGATAAAGTTTAAAAGTATTCCCATGTTAATATAAAAAAAAGAAGAAAACAATGTAGTCTAAAAATGCCATGAGAATGGTTTAAGGGTATGAGTGCTTGCAAAAAGTCCTAAAAGGCAACTATAGTCTTAGAATCTGAGGTTTTATGATCAATATTCTCTCTTGAGTATGGTTAGTTTTGAGACTTTATATTCTTGATGTTGGGTTTAGTAAACTTAGGTGACTTGGTAACTTAGAATACATGTTTTAAGTTTTGATTTACTGAAATTTTGAGTGTTCAAGGTATTTGACTTCATTTCAATCTTGTTTAAAGTGAATATTGAGCAATGCTTTATAGTATAACTTACTTAGTTTAACTTGGAATTAGATTTTTTTTTCATTTTTTTCTTGCTTGAGGACAAACAAAGTTTAAGTATGGGGGAATTTGATGCCATGTAAAATGTCTACTTTTTATTGTGTATTTTCTTTATTTAAGTAGCTAAGTATATAATATTATGTGTATTTTATGTGTTTATGTTTAGTTTACATGATTATTTGTGTTTTAGGTCAAAGTTGGTGCAAATGTGAAGTGATTTAAGGAAATGGTGAAGATTCATGGATGAAGCTCACGAGTTGTGAAGTGGCTTATGACTCGAGCAGAATGGCACGAGACGTGAAGATGCTCATGAGTGACAGAGAGGCGACATGCTCACGAGTCATGAAGGCATTCACAACTTGGCAGGTAAGGCAGTACACCTTCACGATTTGGAGGAAAGATCATGAGTGAAGAAGACCTGATGGAGTTCACAACTCGGCAAAAAGTTCACGAGTCGAACAAGGCGCCTATTTTCAAATGATGCCACCTTTCTACACCTGATCTCTCAGCCAACCATCAAGAATTTTCAGGGCAGCTTTTCATGATTGACAACTATTTTGAAGGGACATATCTATAAAGTTAATCTCTATAGATATGGGAGAAAAGCTCTAAAAAGGGAATGATCGAAGAAAATTATTAGTTTTACTCAGAACATTTTAGTTATTTTTGGACAACATATTTTTACTTTGTTGGTAGATGATGACCAAAGAGCAAAGTCAAAGAAATAAGAGATATATCAGAAGGTCTAAATAGAAAGTAAACCCTGGGGAGTGATGATGTTCTTTTCTCTTATTCATTTTTATTACAAATGTGTATTTGGCTAAGTTCTTTTGGTACATTATGACTACATAGTTCAATTTGTTTTTAAACAAGTTATCTTTGCTTTATGAATGTTTATTTTCTTCATGTATGAAGTATGATTTAAATTTATTTGGGTACATTGATTTGCTTATTATGCTTGATCACAATAATTAGCATGTTAGTCATTTTATTCACAATGAGAATTGGAATTCTTTGATGGAAAGGCAAATAAATTTACTTGAAGCATTGAATTCACTTAGAGATAAGGAATTCAATTTAAGGGGTTAAAGAATTGGCATTGAACTTCATAATTTTTATTTATCTCTATAATGTCATGAGAGTGCTTATAAACTCTAAATAGAAACACATTTAATGACAATGATAATTGCTTTAAAGAAACTTGGCTAAATTCTCCAATCATATCATTCATACAATTTTCTAAAATGATTCTTAAATGAAAGGGTTTCACTTAGTTATAATGCATGTTCATACCATCTTTTAAGTCATCTATTATCCAAAATTAACTCACTATATTTAAAATAGTTTAGTCTTTAAATTAAATGCATGATTCTTATTTTATTTGATACCTATCCATCTACTTATTATTATTTCAATACAAAATTACTTTGTTCCCTTTGGAATGATACCTTACTCGCTTTATATGCAGTCTAGTGAGACTAAGGGTTCAATTAAATCCCCATCATGATTCTTACAGCCATTATAGATTCACCTAGGTAGTCCAAAGGCTAAAATAGTAACCTTGTTCGAAGATTGATACCTGAGTTACCCAGGTCGAGGTCAAGTTTATGGTTGAATCGAAGATCAATTCAGAGTTTAGTTTGAGATGATTGTCAGAAAGTAGTCAGGAAGTAAGGAAAAAATTGATAATGAACAATTAAATAAGACTTAGATAGTTATAGATAAGGCAACAAGGTTTCCACCTTTAAGGGAAAGGTTGAATGCTTCTAGTTTACAACCTTTATTAATATAAAATGAATTAGATTGAAGGTTAGATAAAATGCTCCAAGAGTTTGAAGAGAGAATAATGGCCATAACTGGTGGGTTGGTGGCTTTATGAAAACCAAACACTAAAGCTCGACCTATAACACTTATTCGTGAGACATCAGAGTAAACACATATAGGGGATGCTGCCATAATAAATGCTACTATGCTTTGAGACCCGCCAAAGATGGAAAGAAGGCATTAACTAGAGAATGATCACATTGAGGAAGAGTGAGGAATATTTTCCTCCAATAATAAATATGAAGAGAAAAAGTTATAGTTTCAATGATGCAACCTTCAAAAAAAAATAAAAGAGAAGGTTGAAGCCATATCAAGGCTATTATCTGTTAAAAGGGGAATGAACCTTAAAGATATGGATTTGGATAGAGATGAGCCATAACCCAGTGGTTCAAGATGTTTGACTTACCAATATTTAATGGCACTTTGGATCCTTCTATATATGTCAAGTAATACACACTGATCATGAAGGGTACCACCTTGACTAAAAAGTAAAAGGTGGAATATTTTTGTTTGAGCTTAACAGGTCTTTCAATTGATTTGTATAATGGTTTGGATAGGCATACTGAGGAAGATTAGGATTTATTGATTAAATAATTCCTCAAGTAGTATAAATGTAGTACTAGGATGGAGGTTACTCTAAAGCACTTTAAATTGCTCCAACAAAAGTATGATGAGTCTTTTCAAAGTACCTCACAAGGTGGAGGAATGGGGTAATAAAGATGAAGAGGAAGCCTAATACAGTTGACCATATTAGGCTCTTCATTCAAAATACAAGTCCTTATCTTAGGGATATCCTGAAGATGAAAGTTTGTAAAGATTGGGAGTCTTTGAAAGATATAGCCGTAGAGGCTAATGGTGAGTATTTGGCTAGAAGAGCTAATAACAAGGGTGCGAGGAGGAATTTTGGCAATAATAAGATAGTTAAAAGTAGTAGTGGGGAAAGTTATATAAGGAAAATAGCTAAAGTGTATGTTGTAAAGGTTAATCAACGGCACTACTCCAACATTGGTAAGTCACTATCTTGGGTATTAGACTAACTAAGCAAAGAAGGGAAAGTTTAACCATTACCACCAAGATCTACAAAGAGTCAATGGTTACCCTACCATAAAAAAATTAGTACTATGCTTACCACCAGTATAATGGGCACCTCACTAATTATTGCTGCACCCTAAAGTACAAGATTCAGGATCTGATAAATGACAAACATATTTCAAATCTTGAAAAGAGAGAAAAGAGAAAGAAAGAAGGATAAAATGTTGCATCACTTCTAGTTTTTATGATTCAATCTAATATGCTTAAGTAGTATGTCATGAGAAACCTGTATGGGAATGAGTACCTAGCCATTACTTATTCCATCCCAAAAGTAACAAAGCCAAGTGAAGAAAATCAGCTAGTTTTATGATTAATTTTTGGGATTCCCCCATTGAAAACGAGGATGAAGAGAATATGGTGCCTATTGATATCTGGATTTCAACAAGTGTAAGCGAGGAGGAAGTGAGGGAAGAAAAAAAAGTGAAGGTGGTCACTAGAAGTGGAAGGGTGGCCCTTGAGATTATGAAGCAACCAATTTCTACTGCAGTGCTTACAAAAAAAAAGCTAAGAAAAATCAGATAATCAAGCAGTTGAAAAAGATATAGGTCCAGATTTCCATTTGGAATTTATTGAGGTAGTCTCCATCACATAGGCAAAAATTGGTAGAAGCTTTGAGTAAATATATTATCACCACTACCATTTTGCCTTATAAATTGATGGATTTAGTCAAAAGAGGAACATGAAAGAATGTTGTGTAGTCTAATGTTGACTCACCTGTTGAAGGTAGAAACCATAACCACCCTCTCTTCATCAAAGCTCAACTGAATGGAAAACACATAGCATGTGTGATGGTAGATGATGGGTTTTTTTTTATTAATGTGCATCCTTTGGTTGCAATCCTTGCTTTTGGGCTGAATGAGAGCATTCAAAACAAGTCTAATTTGACCATTTTTGCTTATGAAAGCTCAAAAAGGCAAGCTGCACTATAGTGAAGACAGGGTCAATTAAAACCATATATGAGTTTATGGTGTTGACTATTCCTACCAACTTTTTTATGCTACTTGAAAGAACATGGTCCCATAAGTTAGGGGAAGTGCCCTTTATGTTGCATCAGATGTTCAAGATACCTCATGATGGTTAGGTAGTCACAATCAAAGATGTAAGGGGAAACCAAGTATCTATGCTGAAAATAGCTAAATAACCTTTCAATAGGTTTAATGTGTTTGTAATTAGTGATGAAGAGAGTAAAATTAGCTTTGCTAATAGTCTATACATGATCAATATGCTAAAGAGGGTGAACTTCCTGCTTAGGGCTAGTTTGGGTAAGAATTCTCTGGAGTTATACACTGTTATCTCTACCAAGGGTTAGAAGGATAGGAAAGGGTTAGGTTTCACAAGTCTTGGTGAGAAAAGTAAAGAAAGGGAAGCGATGAAGAAAATTACTTATATTTCCTAGAGCTTTTTGCTAGCTTTAGGGATTTATCTTTACTATAAAGAAAATGAACCCTAGCTGATCGAAGGTGAAATTAGATCAAGATTTGAACTATTTAATGATGTCTTTAATTGGGAACAAGGATCATCAAGCTAGTTAAGGATTTTGGGGATGAAGAGATCTTTCTACATCATTCAATTTAGGATAAAAAAAATCCCTCAGAAGATCATAATCTAGAAACTACTTGCTGAAGATTCGCCCAAGTTGGATTTGAAAGCTATGGAGACATCTGATGCCACCAAGATTGAAGAGAATACTTTCATTGATATTGTTTATATTCCAGAACTTTTTGATGAGAACAATGATTCCTATTTTTATTATATTAATAAGATGAATAATTTTTCTTACTTATGTTATATTTCTTCTAATTTCATTATGCATAATATGATCATGAATAATTTATATTTGACATAAACCTAACAAACACATGTTCATTTAATATTAGAACGAAAGAAAAACCAGAAGAAATTTTATTAGCATAAAATATAACTCCTTATAAGAGAGAAAAATTTGAAAGAATATTGAAAAAAACATGAAAATGTCCTTGCCTTGACCTATAAAGACATGCCAAGAATAAATCAAGAGATCATTGAGTATGGTATCCCAACTTATCTAGTGTATAAGCCAATTAAGCAAAATCTTAGGAGACTTAGACCTAAATGGGCTGAAAATTTTAATGATAAGGTTAGAAAGCAAATAAAAGCTAAGTTCCTAGTGGAGGTTTAATACCTTACATGGTTAACAAAAGTAATCCCTATAGCAAAGAAGGATGGAAGGGTTAGACTCTGTGTAAACTATAGGGATTCGAATAAAGTTAGCCTAAAAGATGACTTTCCTTTGCCTCATATAGATTTCTTGGTAAATAGTCTAGCCACCTATGCCATTTATTACTTTATGGATGGGTATGCTAGGTATAATTAGATTTTAAACAAGACTATAGATCAAATTAAGACATACTTTATCACCAAATGGATACTTATGCCTATCGATCATACCTTTTGGGCTAAGAATGCAGGTGCCACCAATCGAATGATGGCAAATAATGTACTGGATGATTTGATTAATAAAAACTGTTAGTGTAAGCCCTAGCCCCAATACATTGTAATAAAACACTTTAGTTAATAAATGAGGCATTTGTTTTATCTATTGTATTCCTGTGCATATCAATTGATAGAACTGTCCAAGAATGTTGTTTCAGTTTAAGTTATCATGTGTGAGGCACATGGTTGTAAGACCTTGAAACAAATGAGACTTCATTCTAAATATCCCTAACCAGTCATTGTTATGGGAATAACAAATGAATTAAGACTAGTATGCTCTCTCTGATAAGTTGAGTTCTGTCTTACAGATCATAAGGACGAGAGTGTTAATCAGAGATCATAGATACATGTTTAGAACATGATATCTGGATTAGATCCGTTCATGAGAGCACTATATGGTACAAGTTATAAGTGTTTCTCATATGCAAGTTTTGTATCGGAGTTCTTAGAACTAAAATCTCTATGAAACTCTTTATGAATTACTATGTGCTTTGACATACACCTAACGTGCTTGTAATAGAGTGACAAGTACGGGAATGCTTGGGTATACATTGATTCATGTTAGAGAGTATGAGAGAAGTGAGGGGATTACCCCTCTCTATAAGAGAGAAAATATCATCGGCCACTTGATCAGTGAACTGAGAACTGTATGGCCATACCGAGATGAAATCATGAGTAATCATTATTTATCTGAGAGTTCAGTGTCACTGGAATATCAAGAAAGGAATTAATATATATATAAGGATGACTAGTTCTATGCCTTATATTAATTCTGATATTTATGGGTAAAGGACTATGCAAAATTGCATTAGGTCACTAAATGCCATATGCATTTTCATTTAATTTGAAATGCTATAATATCTTGCTAGAGAATATATATAGCCTTTGGATTAATTCATTGCCAACATTAAATGGACCTATAGGATCGTACACAAAGCATTAGGCATAAAATATTTAAATAAAGTATTGGGCATTAATTTGGGCTTTTAATTAAAGTCAAATTAATGTGTATAATGGGTATTAAAATTGCTATTGGACCTTGGTCCATGAGAGAGAGAAATTCAGCCCACAAGGTTTAATTTCAATTAATTAATTATCTTGTATTAATTTAATTAATTGAGTATTAAAGCCTAAAAGAATTTTAATCAAATTAAATCACTTGAATGGAGATTAAAGTGACCAAAATTCCTAGGTAAATATCAAGGAATTTTGGCACATGCATTAATTTTAATTAAGTGATTTATTAGATTAAAATGTCTTATGTTTTATTTCAAATTAATTTGAATTTTAAATTCAAAAGAGATTGAACTAATATATGTTACTTATTTTTAGGAAGTGATTGAGATTGAATTAATTATCTTGAGGTAGTAAAATTCAGTAAATCACTTGCCAAAAGAGATGGACATATATTAGTAGAGAAAAATAAAACCCTAGTTGCTAGGATTTGGCATGAAAGTATCTATCTCTCTCACATTTTCTCTCTTGGCCAAAACACACAAGGGGAAGAATTCTTTCTTGCTTTCTTGTGTTCTTGGGCATTAATAACACCTAAAAGAAGTACAAGATCAAGTCTTGTAGCTTCAATCTATTGCCATTCGCAATACTTTAAAAGAGAGCTAGCAATCTTGATTTTTAAGCCATCTTTGCAAGTGTGTGTGTGAGAATAGAGAGGAGTGGCGTAAATGCTATTCCTTGGCATTGGTGATCAAGATCTAAGGCGGATAAATTCATCTTAGTTGCTGGTCATCACCAAATTCAAGTTTTAAAAGGCATCTAAAGTTGTAATTTTTTAAAAACCCTAAAATTGCATGTTTTGATTCTTGTCATGGAATTGTTTGGCACATATGATCGATTTTATCATTTTTCCGCTGCATGATTACCATGAACATATCATGTCATATTCCTTCAAAAATGTGGTGGTCTATATGGGCAATATGATTATCAAGTCGGCTACCAGAGAAGGCCACTTTGAGATATTAGAAAACTTCTTTTAAAGGATTGATAATTATAATATTCTCTTCAACATAAAGAAGTGCATATATGTGGTTACTTTGGGTAAGCTCTTGGAATATGTAGTAAGCTAGAAAGGTATAAAGGTAGTTCCTTACAAAGTAAAGGCCATCAGGGAGATACTTGTAGCTCAAAAGAAAATAAAGGTTAGAAGATTTCTAAGCAGGATTCAATATATAAGCAGGTTTATAGGTAAGTTAATTTCGATTTACAAACTAATATTCAAGCTACTTATTAAAGATCAGCCAGTGGTTTGGAATAAAGATTATCAAAAGGCATTCGATACCATCAATGAATACCTTCTGCATCCACCAGTGTTGAGATCTCTAAAGCAGGCAAACCTTTGATCTTGTATCTAGCTATAGAGGATAATTTAATAGGGGTAATGATGGCTCAGAAGGATGATTTTTTTATTGAGTACATAATTTATTACATCAGTAAGAGATTTCTTCCACATATATCTAAGTATATACAAGTTGAGAAGATTTTTCTAGCGGTCATTTAGGCTTCAAAGAAATTAAGGTATTATTTTCATTCCTATAGAGTACATATTATGGCTAAACAGAACCCTTTGGTATCTAAGAAAGTACCCTTACTCCTATGTAAGATAGGTGGTGGCTAATCCCTCTATAGGAGTTTGACATAGAATACATCAATAGGAAAACCATTAAAGTAAGAGCCATAGAAAACTTCCTAGCTGATAAGCCATTAGAGGAAGAAGAGATAACATACAAGTTCCTAATGAAGATATCATAGCTATAACAGTTCAGGATTAGCAAATGTACTTTGACAGAGTTGTGAATAACAAAGGAGCTGGAGTTGAAGTAATTATAGTAACCCCAGAGAGAGAGAAAATGCCTTTAGCAAACAAGTTAAGGTACAAAATATCAAATAACAAAGCAAAGTATGAAGCCTACATCTTTAGGTTGGAACCCTTGCTAGCTATGTGTTAGAGAGTATGCCCTAGAGCCCATGTAATAGGGATGTTTTTCATATGTATGAAATTTATATTCAAAATAAAAGGCATCATTCATTTATTAATGCTATGTTCGAATACATGAGTTTGTAAATCTTAAATTAATAAATGAAGTCCTAGATATTATAAACACAGTGCAAAGGCAACCATGAAGGTGTTCATGATGTGGGATGTATATTGCATGAAAATATCTTAATATCTAAATATCCCTAGTCATAGAATTAACAAGATAGGACATTGTTAATTCGGACAGACTAGCACATGTTATGCTTCTTGAATGGTTCAAGCAGTGGTTCTCATAACTGTGATTATAGAAGATAATCAAAGCTAACATGTGGATGTTTGTTAGAAGAACAAGTTCATTGGAGACCTGCATAGAGAATCCTCACATGGATATTAAATCTATGTCAGTGAGGAATCTCTTCATAGCAGTTGTGCAAGTATCCTTAGACTTGAGATCACCAAAGTTATCTTAAGTAGCAAGTGGTATACTTTGACTCCATAACTGATTACTTCCAACTGGGAGTGAACATAGTTAGGAGATTGGGTATATCATGACCTACTTGAAGATAGTTGAGTGATTGACAAAGGATTCACCATCCCAGATTTAACAAGAGAAGTTATCTCGCATGATTCTATAATTGCCTTGTTCAGAGAATCTCTGGCCAGAGTAATATGCCGAGATGGATGGAGATCCATGAAGGACATTTTAGGAACAATGGTTAAATTAATAGAACATACATAATTAAATTTATATGAGTTGACAGAAATCCATACTCATAATCTAATTGAGATAAGAGTGGTGAAAGGAATAATTGCACGGTAACTGTTTCTATGGAAGGGTACAGTCAAACCACATGACTTTCCTGACATTTGGGTAGTCATGATGCCTAGCTAGAGGCCAATCATGACTTGTATAATGATGTATCAAAATATCAATACAAATTGATAAAATGATTTAAAGGAGTTTAAATCATGTGAGTTTTGAATAGAACTCACAATTACATATTATACTGCCAACATGGACAGGAACCCAATAGGTCACACACATATAGAGAAAAGGGTAAAATGGTAAAATAACAAGGATAATAATAGTTGATATTATTATGAAGGTATAGAAGTGAATAAGATAACAATTAATTAAAGAGTTTAATTAATTATGATCAAATAAAATTATCCGTGGAACTTTTGAGAAATGTTCTGCAAAATTGGATCTAATTGAAATAATGTATTTTATGATTAATTATTATTATCTTATAAGTGTTATAAGAATACTATAAGTGTTATAGGACTGATATAATAATTAATAGGTCCATTGGAGAAATTATAAAGGGCCAAAGGAATGAAGAAGTTGGAGGAAGCCCTCCAGAAGAAGGCCACACGCCAACTCCATACAGAAGGGCTTAGAGGGCTTTTTCTTGGACCAAATTAATTTATATATGTTACATAAGTGTTATGGAACTCACATATTTAATTTGGTTGGATTTGGAATCCATTTGGGTATTTAAATTCAATTAGATGCACAAAGGGCCTAGTTTATGGATTTTGTGCATAGACTTTTATGAAAAGGATTAAATTGGATTTATTTAAGCCCAAATGATTATAATTAATTCCAGAGGCCCAATTAATAATTCTCCAGCAATTTTAAAGAGCCCAATCTCATTAAGGAGTTGGAATTTTAACCTAACTATAAAAGGCCAACTAATGAGAATTAGGGTTGAGTGATTAAACAAAAAGAAAGTCTTTTTCTCTAATCTCTCTCTCTCCCTTTTGCACCAACTCCTAAGCTAGCTCTTGGGAATTTCGGCCAGCCCTAGTTAAATACCAATTTTTTGGTTCAATTTACCCCTCTCTAGTGTGGATTACTCA
Organism: Excoecaria agallocha; assembly: GCA_037975025.1. NCBI lineage: Eukaryota > Viridiplantae > Streptophyta > Magnoliopsida > Malpighiales > Euphorbiaceae > Excoecaria > Excoecaria agallocha. Next base: position 885,861 of record JBBPFJ010000027.1, read on the forward strand.
TTGGAGGTGTTCGATTTTGGACATTGTGGTTTGCGACAACTCGGTGCAAAGTAAAATCAACTGTTCAACAAAAATCAAAGGTGATTTTTCTTATTCTCATATAGTTATATTGTGTATTCATGGCAAGATCAGATCTAATGGTTAAAAAAATTTTAAAATTCCGCTCATGTATGCAATGCATGTAACCATTAAATTCCAACATGGTATCAAAGCCATGGTTTTGCCATGGATATACAATTCTATATTTTTCTGGGGAATAAGTTTTGTTTTATTTTGAGTTATTTATTTCATGAACTTTAAAATATTAGATTTGATTGTTCATGAATGAGAAATATTGATTTCTGGTTGTATGTGTGATCAAATAAATTTGGTGGAAACAAAAACGAAATTTTTGAATGATTGTGATTAGGGTTTGGCGTGAAACCCATTAGGGTTTGGCGTGAAACCCTAGGTGATGTAGGGGCTGTTCTAATTTAATTTCTTATGGATCCATTTAAAAATTATTTAGATGATATTTTATGTGTTTAATATGTGATATTAAGCCGTAGGATCGAACAGAATTAAAATCGAACAAGTTTTGCATGAAAACTAGTTTAGTCGAAAAGTTCGATAAATTGGTGTTCGTCGTGTGTTCTTGATATGTTCTTGATTAGAACGACTTTTGATCTTCTAAATCTAATATATATGATATATTAAAGTGTTTTTAATTAATTGTATTAATTAAAATGGGCCTTAAATTAATTTGATTAATTTTAATTTATTAAAACCACTTAATGGGCTTAATTATGTTTACGGACTTGGTTTAAATTAGTGAATGACTTGGTGGGCCCAAAGAGCTGATTTAAATTAAACATTATAAACATTAATTAAGTTTATTAATGGGTTTTAAGGGTTGGAATGGGCTTGGTTCATTCCAAAAGGCCCAAATGGTCCAAAAAACACAAAACTAGTTTGTGTGTGAACACAGTTAGGGTTTTTCTTCTGTGGGTTTCGGCCTACATTTGTTTTAAGCCCAAAATTGATTCTTTTAATTATTTAATATGATTAATTAATTAAATAATCAATTTATAATTAATTAATAATCAATTGGATTGATTATTAAGACAAGAACACATGCATGCAAAAAGGATTCCTAAAATGAAAGTATCCAAAATGGAAAAAGTTTCCTATTTTGATCACATCATTAAAATAACTCAAAATACAGTTTCAAAGGTTGAAACAAAGTTAGTAATCCATTTCTTTATGCATTAGAGAGGCATATAAGGGTGTATGATTGACATGATGGTTAGTTATGGATAAAGCCCAAAGTGATTGAGCATAATGCATGTTTTGGCCCAATGAGGACTTTCATGTCCCGACCACCTGTTTTTGGTTTGTATTTCATTTTAAATTGTAATATGTAATTAGATTACTTAGATTAGAATTAGAAATAGAGATGGAGACCAATATCAAGGAGCAAGATGGGCCGGATGTAGATCCAACAAGCTTGAAGATAATGTAATTATTTTCTTGTTTGAATCATGCATACTACCTAGGTGTGACCTTTTGATTTCCCTCTTGGCTCAGGGAAATCAATGTAGTGAAGCCCATAACTATACCATATTTGTATGCTTATATTTATGTGATAGATATAGGATGCATACCAATGTATGCCAACCATGTATGATGAGACTTAATTAACTAAAACCCTCAAATAAATACTAAGGTCTATAAGCCTTCCATTAATTTGAGGAGAACCAGAGTTCTTTATAGTGTGGGTTGTTGACCACAGTCAAGCTCACATTATATCGAATATGTTCAAATCTAATTAAATGGTTCATCTTAGCTAGCCCATTAGTTTGTTGACCACAGTCAAGGCTAATGGTTCTAGAGGCAAGATTAGGGAATGCATATATGATATGCATGCATCAAGAGTTGATAACCTAATGATCCAATAGTTGTGTAGAGACATAATTGGTATAGAGATACCTACCTTTCAAGGGTATGCAATTTGGCTTGTTGACCACAGTCAAGGTCAAATTACATATCAAGGATTGGATATTGGCCCACTAAGAAAAACATCGGGTTTTCTTGAATTATATAGTGAGGGCTATTAATTCGCAATAAAATAGTGGGAGTAAATGGATTAATTAAAGACCTTATTAATGCATACATATATATGAAGATACTCTCATATCTTTTCTTTTTCACATCTAGGTCATCATCATGATCACATCAAACATTAATATACGATCAATCTTGGATAACAAGCTGGTTGGCAACAACTATTCTGACTGGATCTAGCAAGTGAGAATTGTTCTCAGTGTTGAAAAGATCCACTATGTCTTGGATAAAGATCCACCACCACTTCCATCATATGATGCCATTGATGAGATCAAAGGCATTTATCGAAAATACATGGAGGATAGTGAAGCAGCAGCATGTCTGATGCTGGGTGCTATGTCCTCAGAGCTTTAGAAGCAACATGAAATGATGGATGCTAGAACCATCATTTTGCATCTAGAGGAGCTTTATTCTTCTCAGGCTAGAACTGAGCAATATGAGATTTTTCGAGCTCTATTTAGCTGCAAAATGGTGGAAGGCACTTGAGTTGCTACTCATGCATTGAAGATGTATGGGTATATTGAGCATTTGAGTAGACTTGGCTATGTTATGGAAAATGATCTATACATATATTTAATCTTGTACTCGTTGGCTCCAAGTTATGCACCTTTCGTGCTTAACTTCAACATGAACAAGATCCAAGTATCCATTCCTGAGTTAATCAATATGCTCAAGATAGCTGATGGATCATTTAAGAAGGATCCAAAAAGTGTCATGGTTGTCACTTTGCTAAAGGCAAGATGCAGAAGAAGAAGAAGATAATCAAGGCACAGCCAAAGAATGATGGGATCTCCAAGAAGAAGGTTGCCAAGAAAGAGAATCCCAAAGGGACTTGCTTCCATTGTGGAAAGGATGGTCATTGGAAGCGTAACTGCAAGGCCTATCTAGATTCTCCCAAGGAGAAGAAGCAAGTTGATGCATTTGCTTCAGGTATTCATATGATTGAAATTAATACTTATTCTATTGCTTCAAAACAATCTTGGGTATTAGATACCGGATGTGGATCTCATTTATGTAATGATCTACAGGAGTTTAGAAGCTTTAGAAGAGTTGGAAAGGCAGAGATATGTTTGCAGTAAGCTACTGGACAAAATATCTCTACAACAGTTGTGGGAACTTACTATTTGCCTCTTCCTAGTGGATTAGTACTAGAATTAAATAATTGTTATTATGTTCCAGCTTTGTCCAAAAGTATTATTTCTTTCAGTTGTTTAATGAACGATTGTGATATTTCTTTAAAGGACAAATGTTGTTACATTTTTAAGAACAATATGTTTTATGCAAAAGCTATCATTGAGAATGGTATATTTGTTCTTGATTTAATTAAAGAAGTACATAATGTGGATACCAAGAGAATGAAACATGATAATCTAAATACCTCATACTTATGGCATTGTCGTTTAGGCCACATAAATGAAAAACGCATGAACGAATTGCACAAGTCAGGTTATTTGGGATCATTTGATTATGAATCATTTGATACATACGAATCTTGTTTATTGGGAAAAATGACAAAAGCTCCCTTTATTGGTAAAAGAGAATGAGCTAAAATGGTTTTGGACTTAATACATTCAGATGTATGTGGTCCAATGACTACACATGCCAGAGGAGGTTACTCCTACTCCATTACTTTCATAGATGATTATTCCAGGTTTGGATTCATCTATCTAATGAAATATAAGTCTGAAGCATTTGAAAAGTTCAAAGAATTTAGAAATGAAGTAGAGAAACAACTTGGCAAAAGTATTAAGACACTTAGATCAGATCGAGGTAGAGAATACTTAAGTCAAGAGTTTCAGGATTATCTTAGAGATAATGGGATTTTATCTCAATGGACTCCTCCATATACACCACAACACAATGGTGTATCTGAAAGGAGGAATCAAACACTATTAGATATGGTTCGATCAATGATGAGCCGAGCGGACTTGCCTAAGTCCTTTTGGGGATATGCACTAGAAACTGTTGTTTATGTGTTAAACAGAGTTCCTAGTAAATCGGTTGAGGTTACTCCATATGAGATGTGGAATAACAAGAAACCCACGCTTTCTCATATGAAAGTATGGGGTTGTCCTGCTTATGTAAAGAGGACAATGTCAGACAAACTGGATGTTAAGTCTGACAAATGTTTATTTGTGGGATATCCAAAAGAAACGTTTGGATATTATTTCTATCATCACTTAGAACAAAAGGTATTTGTTTCAAGGCATGTTGTCTTCTTGGAAAGAGAATTTCTCCTACAAGAGGACAGTGGGAGTAAAATTGAACTTGGTGAAGTTCAAGACCCACAAATAGCAGATGATCAACCGATTGAACCCGAAACTGAATTTCATAATGATGAGATTACAGTTGAACCTGATTATACACAAAATCCTAGAAGATCTACTAGGATGCGTTCTATCCCTGTGAGATATGGATTTCACATTGATTCGGATAGAGGCATAACTGTAGTAGAGGACAATGAGCCTACAAGCTATCAATAAGTTTTGAACAATTCAGAACATGATTTATGGCTTAAGGCTATGCAGTCTGAAATGGACTCCATGTATGAGAACAAAGTATGGACTTTAACTCAACCACCTGAAGGGATAAAACCCATAGGGTGCAAATGGGTCTTCAAAAAGAAGACTGACATGAAAGGTAATATAGTTACCTATAAAGCTCGCTTAGTAGCAAAAGGTTATCGTCAAAAAGAAGGTATTGACTATGACGAAACTTTTTCTCCTATAGCGATGCTTAAGTCTATAAGAATACTTTTAGCCATTGCAGCTCATTATGATTATAAGATTTGGCAAATGGATGTGAAAACAGCTTTCCTTAATGGAAATCTTACCGAGGATGTGTATATGACACAACCAGAAGGATTCACATCAGGAAATGACGAAAAGGTATGCAAGCTTCAAAGATCCATTTATGGATTGAAGCAAGCCTCTAGGAGCTGGAACATATGATTCAATGAGACAATCAAAGAGTTTGGTTTCTCACAGAATGAAGATGAACCTTGTGTATATAAAAGGGTCAGTGGGAGTGCAATTGTCTTCCTAGTTCTATATGTAGATGACATATTGATCATGGGAAATGACATTTCTCTTCTCCAATCTGTTAAAATATGGTTATCCAAGCAATTCTCCATGAAAGACCTTGGAGAAGCATCCTATATTCTGGGAATAAGGATCTATAGAGATAGATCCAATAGGTTGTTAGGTCTTTCTCAGAGTATATATATAGATAAAGTATTGAAGAGGTTCAATATGGATCTCTCTAAGAAAGGGTTTATACCCATGGTGCATGGGAAACACCTTTCTAAGTCTATGTGTCCACAGACACTAGAGGATAGAGAGAGCATGAATAGAATACCATATGCATCTGCAATTGGTTCTATCATGTATGCTATGTTATGTACACGTCCAGATGTAGCATTTGCTTTGAGTGTCACAAGCAGATTCCAATCTAATTTTGGAGAGGAACACTGGGCAGCTGTCAAGAATATTCTTAAGTACTTGAGAAGGACTAAGGATATATTCTTGGTATATGGAGAGGGCAGTTTGGAAGGAATAAGATGATAATTAATTAAAGAGTTTAATTAATTATTATCAAATAAAATTGTCCGCGAAACTTTTGAGAAATGTTCTGCAAAATTGGACCTAATTGAAATAATGTATTTTATGATTAATTATTATTATCTTATAAGTGTTATAAGACTACTATAGTGTTATAGGACTGATATAATAATTAATAGGTCCATTGGAGAAATTATAAAGGGCCAAAGGAATAAAGAAGTTGGAGGAAGCCCTCCAGAAGAGGGGCCACACGCCAACTCCATACAGAAGGGCTTAGAGGGATTTTTCTTGGACCAAATTAATTTATATATGTTACATAAGTGTTATGGAACTCACATATTTAATTTGGTTGGATTTGGAATCCATTTCGGTATTTAAATTCAATTAGATGCACAAAGGGCCTAGTTTATGGATTTTGTGCATAGACTTTATGAAAAGGATTAAATGGATTTAATTAAGCCCAAATAATTATAATTAATTCCAAAGGCCCAATTAATAATTCTCCAGCAATTTTAAAGAGCCCAATCTCATTAAGGAGTTGGAATTTTAACCTCACTATAAAAGGCCAACTAATGAGAATTAGGGTTATGTGATTAAAACAAAAAGAAAGTCTTTTTCTCTAATCCTCTCTCTCTCCCTTTTGTGCCAACTCCTAAGCTAGCTCTTGGGAATTTCGGCCAGCCCTAGTTAAACACCAATTTGTTAGTTCAATTTACCCCCTCTCTAGTGTGGATTACTCATTGGAGGTGTTCGATTTTGGACACTGTGGTTTGCGACAGAACCCAGTGCGAAGTAAAATCAACTGTTCAACAAAAATCAAAGGTGATTTTTCTTATTCTCATATAGTTATATATTGTGTATTCATGGCAAGATCAGATCTAATGGTTAAAAAAATTTTAAAATTCCGCTCATGTATGTGATGCATGTAACCGTTAAATTCCAACACTGTAGGGGGTAAAGTCTACTGAAGAATTTAGAGATTCATCTTTGGTATTCTATTAGGTGAGGGGTGAATGGTCAATGAAGGAAGAATGAATGTTGCCTTATATTAAGTGTTTAGAAGTCTTACGTAGCCAGTTTAAGGTTTGCACTTTTGCATATATGGCCTAGAGGCCAAAACCAATTAGTAGATACCTTGGCTACTTTGGTATTGATATGGATAATCCAAAGGGAGTAAGCATAAAGCTAGTGTTAATCTTGATTTATGATAAGCCATAATTTGAAACTGAATTAGATAATATACATCGAGGTTGATGATGGGAAGCCTTGCGTACTATGACATATAGAATTACTTATAAAGGTTGGTGTTGTAGAGGAAGCCACTAAAAAAGGACCAAAGAATTATCTATAAGCTATTTAGTTTATTATTGTAAGTGGAGTGATTTATGAGAGATAGCCTAATGGCATTCAATTAAGGTGTTTGAATGAGAAGGACGTTAAGAAAATCATAAAAGAGGCACATGTAGGGGTATGTAGAGCTCACATGAATATATTAGCTTTAGCATAAAAGATCGTATGTTAAGGGCTTTTTTAGATTACAATGGATACTAATTGTTCCAAGTGCATCATAGAATGCTAGTTATGCCAATAGTATGTAAATTTAAGACACTTTCTAATTTATGAGTTGTGTAACTTTACATTATGTTAGCCATTCGTCATATAGGGTAATAGACATTATAGGTATAATTCATTTGCAGCCTCCAATAAACACAAATTTATTATAGTTGCAATAGGTTACTTTACTAAGTAGGTGGGGGTTGAATCCTTCAAGAAGGTAGATGATTAGGACATGGCTAAATTCATTGAAAAGAATCTGATATGCAAATACGGTTTACCTTGCCATATAGTATCAGATAATGTATTGTAGTTTTCTAGGGAAGCCAAGCAGATGCTTAAGAAGTATGGGGTTCAACACTATATGTCTTTTTCTTATTGACCACAGGTAAACAGGCTAGTCAAAGCAGCTAACAAAAAACTTAAAAGGATCTTAGCTAAAATGGTTTGAACTTACAAAGATTGGACCAATAAGCTATCTTACCCATTATAGGATTATAAGACTATAGCCAGGACTTCAATATAAGCTACTCCATTTTCCTCAATATATGGGATAGAAGTTGAACTACCAATTAAAATTAAGCATTAGTCTTTAAGGGTGGTCTTAAAAGCTAAGTTACTAGGAATGGAATGGGCTAAATTGAGGTTATTGCAACTGAACTTGTTAGATAGGGATATGATGCATGCTTACTATCATAACTAGGTTTACTAGAAAAGTTTAGCTTTGCTCATCTAGGAAAAAAGTTAGAAAGCATCCCTTAAAAGAGGGAGATCTGGTGTTCCAACAGATGATGGCTGGGATTCCATATATTCGAGGCAAGTTTAGGCTCACTTGGGAAAGTCCTTTTATGCTAAAGAAGTTGTTATCCAAAAGAGCTGTTATTCTATCTAACATTGATCACAATGAATTTAGAGAGCTGATAAATGTTGACAGGTTAAAGAGTTTCCATGGCTAAGATAAAAAAAAAAAGAGAAAAAGAAGAGAACAAAAGCCCTATAGGTAGAAAATTAGTAAAAATAATAACCTTGCTAAAATTAGACACCTCGTCAGGATGAAAACTGAAAAAGGCATCCTGGATAAAAATTAGAGGTTGAGAGAAAATGATCAATCAAGAAAACTTAAGAGGGCTGATTTATGACAGGAGTTATGATGCTTTTAAAATGCCAATTTTGAGATTAAGTAATATGTGTCATTGAGATAACTTGGAATAATGATCATATGTGCTGAAATGAGAAAAAAGTTTCTCATATGTATCAAAAAATGTTATTAATATATCCAAAAGTAGTTCATTTTCTTTTAATGTGTTCAAAATTTATAAAGTTCTAGTAAAAATGAAAACATACTCTATGACAATATCTAATATAGTATATTTGTATCACATTGCTTTCTCTATCTAGGTGCCTAAGGTGAAAAGTCCAATTGTCAACTATCGGACTCATGGCTTACTACTTGTATAAAGTAGAGGTGTTGAAGTCAAAAGTATTAATCTTAGGATTAATAGTCCTTATAAGAAGTCAGGCCTATATCCTTTGATAGTAGCCTGATAGGAAAGGAGTGAAGAACGGACCACCACCAAAACCTAATAGGCACCTGACAATGTCTTGACGGTCTCTGTATTGGCAAGTATAGTAAGTGATGATATAAATGGTGGCCCGATGTAATCAACATAAGGGATTATATCCAGAAGGTCCACCTTGAAATATAAAAGAAATGGGTAGCGAAATACACTAGAATATGATCTCACCGTCTACTAATTAAGCTAGCCAGTCAATTCCATTTTAGATAGAATATAACTTATGCTACCTATGTCTAAGAATAAAATATCTCATAGGTTACGTGCCTGTATCCATGACCTAAGGAGGAGACTCTGACAGTACCTTTAGCTTCTCATATAGCTATATCTAAAAAAAGAGCCGCTAGGGTTAGTTTGATTAATCTCAAACAAAAATAAGGTAAGAAAAAACATAAAATCCGAAAAGGATGCATTTTCCAACAAGAAAAGCTAGTGTAAAAACCCACAAGCAGTGCACTACCTTCTAATAACATGGGGCTACCAATGAGGTGAGCGAGAGGGTCAGTACAAACTGCATCCAGGCCAATGATCATATATGCAAAAACCAGAGGAAATGGGTTACGCTCCCTATGCATGCTATCTACGATATTGAACAATCCATTATTTTTCGATCAGATCATCTGAACACATCAACAAGTATCAGGAAAAATAGCACAAAAAGATTACACCAGATTGGAATGTAGGAACATCATAAAAAGCTAAGGCATCAGTCAATGGCTCTAATGAAAAAGTCCTCCCTCAGGATACTAAGCTCCTAGCCTCAAAAGGAAGGATGCCCAAGGCACGAGACACCTCTTTAGGATAGTAAAGAATAATGGAGGGCAAATATGGTTAAGTATCAGGTGCAAACCTCACACCAACAATCTCAACAAATTCCTTAGGCAAAGGGCATAATTCTCAATGTATGAATTTAAAACATAAAACGTCGGATCCCAATACTGCATGGTAGCTAAAATCAGGTTCCTATCAAATGATAACCTCCCCAAAAATCTTAAATTGGATTATAGAGCCAAAAGTAGGTCTTCCCAAGTTCTCATTTCATCTAATAATTAGTGCAATTTTGTAATAGTTAGGATTAACATGGAAATATTTTTCAATAGTCTAACTACATAAATAACAAGGGAAAATAAACAACTAAAGAGGAAATGATCGAAAGAAAAAGGAAAGAGGAAAAAAGGAAGGAAAATACCTAGAAAGGAAGGAAAATTCTTGGAAAATGGGAGGTCAAAAAGCTTGAAAACAAAGAAAAATTCAAACTATTTATAGAAAAGGTGTGATAGGCGCCCATCCCTCAAAGAGTGATCCACGACTAGCCTATCTGTCACCTCAGGATTGCAATAATGGATCTTTTTTGCATGTCCCATGCATTACACGTACATATTTTTGCATACCTTATTATTTTTTTTCTATTTTGCAGGAAGCTTAAAGAGGCCCACTACTGATATGCAATCTTTTGGAAGGCTTTTGAACTAAAAATCTCAAAAATTCAGGAAGTATCAAATTTTTCAGGAAGTATATTAGAAAAATATATATGTATAAATATATAATGGTGTATATATATGTGTAAAATAAATGGGAATAAAAAAATGAAATGTACGAAAAATAATATGGCCAAATAATAAATTAATTAAAGAACAAAAAAAATAGTAAAAAATAAAATAAAAAAAGAAAAATAAAAAATTAGGAAAAAGGTGTGATAGACAGGATGTATAAAGCCGCCATTTATCGCATAAAAATTTTTAAAAAAAAGGGGCCTTTTCTTTTTCTTCTTCTTCCTCTCTCTCCCTCTATAACTGCCATTAATGTTCCCCTTCGAGTTTCTCTTGACTTTTCTTGCTTTTCTCTCTCATTTTTCATTTTTTTTGCATGCCATTTGTATGGAAATTCATAATGAACCGATAAAATCTCAGGGTAGCACTTCTTCTGCCTATTGTTGTGTTTTTATTTACCTATTTGGTGACTCCAATTTTTGTGTTCACATTTAGTCTAGTTTTAGTGTATATTCTATGTTTGACGTTTTGTTTTTTGTTACTTTAAATAGCTTTTGCCAAATTTAATTATTTCTATCTTTTATACACTTTTAGATAGCTTTTAATATTGTTTTGTGATGAATTGCTGAATTTTCAGTTACCTCACAATCAGTACAAAAATGTAATGATTATGACCTAGTAATTTTTCTATCAAAATGTTGAGTTTCAAGCAACATATGGTTAGTAGGAAATTGGTGTTGATGGTGATATAAGAAAGTTCAGTATAGAATGGAATTCAGAGGTTCCTCACAATCAGTAAGAAATTGATGATGATCATGACATATTGAATCCAAATGTAGTTTTTCAGGCATGTCACAGTCCATAAGAAATTGGTGCTTACCTTGATCCCTTCGGGATTGTATAATGCAAAATTGTTGTTTAGCAGAAAAAATGGAATTTTCAGATTTAGTTTATTTCTCTTCCACTTGTTCTTCAATTTTTAGGTTTTTATTCATAGTTTTATAGATCAAACACTTCAATATAGATTATATTTACACTTTTTAGAGATTATATTTCATCTTGTTGAATAAAACTCATCTTTCATTGGAGATTTGGAGAAGAAGAATTGTGGAACCAGCTAGGTTTTCATCTTTAGCATAAATTTCTAGGTTTTTTCTTTCCTTACTTACATTTTTTATTTAATCGATTGTGAGTACTTGATTAGTTGTTTAGTGGATCTTTGAATACCCAATACTAATGTGAATATTGAACTTGTTTGATTTATTATATAGATGAATGGTTCATTTTATTGGTTATTCATTGATATTTCATTGGTTTTTGATATTTTGATTAGTTTATCTAATTTGGATGGTTAATTTTGTCATGTTATTTAGATTGGGTATTTCATTTAAATGTTTGAATGCTATAAGTGTATTTGTGCTATGTTTTTATCATGATTGATGTAATTTTTTAATTGCTCTAGAATAAGACTTGATAAGTTACAAGTGTTGTGCTATTAGAACTAGACTTGGAGTAAAATGGATGGGATTTCAAGTTTTTTGGCTTCAAAATTGGAAAATAAACTAAACCTATGATGTTAGAACCGCATGTATGCTAATTATAGGACTTGCTTCGAAATAGTACGTTTTGTGATTAGAATAACTTGCTCTGGATTGGGACGTTTGGATATAAAGGTTTATCCCAATTCAATCTATATAACTTAAGATTAATTAAATAACATTTAGGTATAAGGAGGATGAGTGAACCTAAGCAATGGTTTTAATCGATGTTTTAGTCTTTAATTTCATTAGTTTTAGTTGTTTATTTTCTTATTTATTTAGATTATTTTGTTATTTAGATTTAAAGCTCTATCCAATCTAAAATTGGGGAATCATCCCAAATTATTTGGCTCGACCTTAGATATTTAGCATATCAGCCTTTTATCCCTTGGGTACGATATTTTGGCATCTAGAGTATATTCCCTTAAATTACTTAACCGATCTAGTACACTTACTAGCATCCGATCAAGTTTTTGGTACCATTATCAAGGATAACAATGTTGTTTGTTTGATATCTCTAGTTAAGCTTAGTTTGAGATTTCATTTTTCTCTGATTTTGATTTGGTGTTATTCTTTGCAGAAATATTATGATGCATTTTCAAATGATGCATGGTTTTATCCAAGATAATGAAATGGTTATTTTGATATCACCAATGGAAGAGTTGGGGAGAGAAATGTAAGAGCTGCAATACTTGCATCACCTTTTAATAATCTACTCATCACAATCCTTTTAAGATCCTGGCTTGGAATAGATATCAAAGAGTCAAATGCCTCAAAAATTTAAGTTATCCATAACTTGTTTTCAAGTAAGGAGAAGTAATTTAGAGCTAAAAGAGAAGAATGTCACATTTAATTCTTAAGAGGCAAAGATCAAGAATCAAGAGAATTTATTAAAGACTCAAGAGCATCTATTGAGAAATAAAGAATTTGGACCTAAAAGCCTAGAATTTAAGTTGGAATTTTTGGGAAATTTTATGGAGAATTAAAGTGATGGTGATAATGAGGAATTGAGTAATACACAACCAGTAGACAATGAAGAAATAAGGTGTGGGTTGCATAAGCTAAGAGAGGAGCAAGTTATAGTTAAAGATGAGGCCTTCATCTTGGAGAGTGAATTTTGATCTTTTGTGAAGAAATCTTCACCAAAAAAGTGAGAATGGTTCAACTCTTAAGTTGATTCATTGAATTCAATCAACTTGAAGAGTCAATTAAGGCTAAAAGAGTCAAAGGAGTACCATCCCCTACTTCAGCTCACTACCATCCTCTACTTCAGCTCATTACTTCTCTCTCAAGATTGGGACTTAACTCTACCTTTATTTTCCACCATTATTGCCAAGCTAAGACAACTATCTAGAATGTAGAACATTATTCAAGGAAGATCACAAAGGGTAAGAAACATCTAAAATTTTCACTATAAGCACATTAGCTCAAATAATGCTTTAAAAGTTATTAATTATTCTCCCTTAAAATATAGAGTATCCTACACTTAGATAAAGTTATGCTTGCTAGCTCTAATTTTTTTATGAGCTAAAGAAAGAAAATCTATACTTTTTCAAATAAGGACTCACTGAGATTCATTTTAAAGAAGAACTACATTCTCATAACATTTTAATCTTCACTTGACATTAGTAATGTATCCCATCCCTAGAATCACACAATTAAAGTACAACCCTTTTCTTAATTGAATCCCCCAAAAAATCTTATCCTACTCACTCCTAAAATGGCTAGTTCTATAGGGATAAGACAAAGGCTTTTTAGGCTTAGTATAAGTGTAATCAACAAGCGCAAAATTAACACATATTTAGCATGCTTAGATAGGCTTAAAAGGGCTCGTAAGGGATATAATATATTAAAAGGTAAGTCAAAAGTCTTTACAAAGTTTGCTCAACAAAATTTTTTCTAAGTCATTTCTAGCCACACTTTTGAGTCATTTAATTACTTCAAAAGGTGATGAGGAAGGTTCTAACACTCTAGAATTCCCACTCAATCACCTTCATGCACTGATTTTTTTTAATTTTGAAAATAAGCCTAAAGTGCACATTTATTAGGAGACCTACTTGTATTGATATAATTGAACCTAATAAAAAAAATACATTCAACAACTAACTATTCTTTAGTTATTCAAACTAAACTAAATAAGTTTTCTAAGTTTAGGTTCATTCACAATGGGAACAACAACGAGGGTAAATTAACTAAGATTCAAAAAATATTTAATAACAACAATAGCCACAAGCTAAAACAAACATAACTATACTAACATAAGAACAAATTTTGAAAAATAAAGTAAACTAAAAGCACAAACATAATAACATATTGTCGAATTAAAACTGAAAATAATAAAAGAAAGCAAGAAAATAAAAGACAAAAACATAACACAATACATAATATTACAAACATTAAAAAGTTTAAACAACACTAATTACTTTTAAAAGTTAAAATATAATAACAAGGCTAACTGTAGAGTAAGAGTTTAAACATGTCATCCAACAGCTTCTCAAAATATTCTAGAAATGTTAATTTTAAAATGCCCCAACCCTATACTTAAAAATTTTGTTGTCCTCAGCAAAGTACCATAATAAAAACACAAAAATAATGAAGCGGGGAAGGGGATGAAGGAAATCCCTAAAAAAAGCAATTTATATGAAGGTGAAGAGGAAATTAGAGGTCAAATATTGACTGTATGATAGAGAAAGTTATGAGCATCTAATTCATATTGTCCTTAAGCTTCGTTTATCTGAGGATCATATTGTCCAACCTACTCATAATCTTACAGTATTCTTACGAGGATAAAGAGATAGCTCTAGTGTTGGCTCGTGGTACCATAATCTTGGTCTTCACTACATTCTCTAAATAAATCCTCCTATCAGAAACAACTAGATACCATTGCTTTAGAAACTTGGGACCATCCACCAATATCGGCATGTTCTTCAGTATCTTTCGATTGATGAGGGTTGGATTATCTATTTCTTTGCCTAGGGGTGCATGGCTGACTACTCTAGCTAACATTATGACTATCCCACCTAATATGATCTTGGTTTGCCTTATTCAAAATGTTTTCAACTCATTAATATTTGTAGTGATAAACACTGCACCATCAAAAGGGTAGAGTGCTGCATGGCTTAGAGCTTAAGGGCTTCATTGGCATTTGCATTGCTAGGACCTCCAATATGTGCAAAAACAGCCAAAGCCAGATAATGGTGTAGGATCTTTAATGGATTATTTCATAAATGATGTGCCTTTATATTTCTTGTTACAAAATTCTATTGGTTCCGGCTCATCGAAGATGCGGTTCTAAATCTCTTATTTGTTTAAATTCTCTATACCCCTTGTAGCATGGGGTTAAGCCCAAGATGGGTAAAAAATTATTTGAAACTAATTATATAGTCATGCCCTTACAACCAAAACTCACTAAACCTTTATCTTTATAGCTGTTGTGCTCCATCTTAATGCAGGCTATGGCTAAAAAATCCCTTTTTAGATGCGGGTGCACTTTTTTCTCTTCTACTCATGAACTCTGTCCACCCTGCATTAGCAATCAGTCAACTACCTAAGTTCTTAAATTGAAATCATCTAAGACATCTATATCAATATATGGAGTTGCAATGTACTTAAGCTATGGAAAGGGTGCTCAATTCTCTTTAAACTCGCTTGGGACCCATGCTGGGACCTTTACTTTGATAGTTTCCTAAGGATCTAAAGAGGAAGAACCAACCTTTTGCTTCAATCTCTTTAGTGCCATTACCATAAGATAAGTAATTGAAATTAAGCTTCAAAAAGTTTACATATTAAGCTGGCATAGTTTATCACAAAATAAAGGAAGGATAGGCACACTAGAATTTAGCATGAAACAATTCGACACAAGTAGGGAAATCACTTAACAAATCGAAGCAAAGGATTATAAATGCCTTGAGAAACATAAAAATGGTAACTAAGAGCAATTTAAGCAATTAATACAACACCATGCCTTAACTCAAAGAGAAAACTTGCTCAATGCCTCCTAAATCTCAATCCTAACCAAGCCTAGTTCTACCCTAAATTACCATAACTTGTGGCTATTAAAAAAAAGATGGCATTTAAAAAAACTCAAGACAATAGCAACATTTGAAATAGCAATAGACAAAGCCATTTAACAAAAGGGCAACATGGTTATAGTAATGAAAACAGGGCAAAGAAGTTGTTTAGGCAACAACTTTAGATGGATAACTTAAAATATAACATCAAACACATGTATAAGCACAAAATTAATTTCGCAAACCAAATGAAATTGCTCTTAACAATTCAACAAAAAAAAAACATAAGTTGGTTGCCAAAAAAAATTAACTTCTTTGAGGCATTTTATCGAATACTAGGCATGCATGTTACAATTTATGTTTCATATAACATTATAGAGGTTCAATCAAACTCTAAACTCTATTTTTAGTGATTAAAATGAACAAAAATCATGCACACCTCTAAGATAAGAAGTAAAAACAGCTAAATCCAAACTTCAACCAAACCAAGGCATGTAAACTTACTCTAAGCAATACAAAGGTTCCACACATGCATTAACAAAGAAAACTCACAAGAAAGTTCTCTAAACTCCATAAGAATCACATAAAAATAAGAGTACATTAGAGAAATTCAATGAAAGAGAAGATGATTACCATACTTACTTGATTACTTGTCTAAATGAGGAGAAATGCATAAAAAGAGGTAATGCTTGAGCTGAAAACATAAAGGGAAATGGGAGAATATGAAATGAGAATGCCAATAGGTGAGAAGAGAATAGGGTATTTAAAGTCGAACATGATAGAAAGCCCTTGACACAAGATGGAGACTAAATAGTTTTTGTCATGTCTCTCAAAAAACTTAAAAATTCACCGCATCAATTTTTCAAAGACACAATGAAGACTAAATGGTCTCTGCTATATAAACCACTATATATCAAAATATTTAACTTGCACATGGTAGATACTAATCATTCTCAACTGTGTACACCCTTTTATACTAAAACATGCAATTGCACACAGCGGAGACTAATCAGTCTCTCTTATATGTCTCTACTTTGAATCAAACTCAAGGCATTGCACATAGTAGAAACAAATCAATCTTTATCATGTGCTTCTATATCTAAAATGCATCTTGCACACGGGGGAGACAAATTAGTCTTTGCCTTATTGAACAAAATTTTTTTACACATTTTTAAATTTTAACACCCTCATTTATGCATACTTATTTAACTAATTTCACACCTAATTTAGCAAACATCAATGCACAATTGATCACCATAAATTTAGCCAAAAAACTCTACAAACTAAAAGTTCTAAACAATAAATGAAATTAAACAACTAACGAGATATAGTTAGAATTATTTATGAGTTTAACAAGTGATTAGTTTGACTTTGAACACACTCACTAAACATCCACTAATGTTATGACCACTAATGCAACTTCAAACCTAGATTTGAAGTACAATTTTAAATGGTGACCGTTGACCTTAAACTCCTTGTTATCATTCAAATGTCTGATAGATAACTCCATATTAACATGGACTACTTAAAATGGTCTATTCCACCTTTATTTAAGCTTATAAAAAAAATAGTCTTAGTTGACTATTGTATAATAGTACTTTCATTCCCGGTATCAATTCTTTTGTCAGACGTTTATTGTCATGCCATCTTTTTGTCTTTTCTTTGTATCATTCAGTATGATCATAAGCAAAAAATCTTAATTCCTCTAACTTATTCATCTACATTTTCCAGCACTATAAAGATCAAAGTTCAAGAACTTATTAATCCAATAAGCCTTGTGTTCCAATTCCGTAGGTAAGTGATAAGACACTTTGAGAACTAAGTTAAAAAGGGACATCCTTATAGGGCTCTTAAATTTAGTCCTGTATAGCCACTAAACATCATCAAACTTAAGGGACCAGTCTTTCCAAGAGGCATTTATAATTTTCTTTAAAATTGATTTCAGCTCCAAGTTTGACACTTTAACATGGCCATTTGCTTGAGTAAGGTATGGGATGGTGATCTTATGTATAACACCAAACTTTTTCAACAAAAATTTAAATTGATGATTGATAAAATGCTTGCCACCAGCACTAATAATAGCCCTAAGTGCTCCATAGTAGGTGAATATGTATTTTCTTAAATGTTCCAACACTAGTTTGGCATCACAAGTCCTGGGGGCAATAGCTTTTACCCATTTACTAAATGTAATCTATAGCTATTAGTATATATTGAAATCCATAAGACATTGGAAAATGTCCAATGAAGTTTATAACCATACATTAAATAATTCAGCCTCATTCATGTTAGTTAATGTCATTTTATCCCTTTTAAAAATATTACCTACCCATTGACATTTATCAAAAGAATGAGCAAACATTTTAACATTATTACACATGGTAGGCTAATAAAATCCAAACTGGAGAACTTTTGATACCATACGATTGGGTCCATGATGCCTATTGTCTTCTTCACTATGATATTCCTTGATGATTTCCTCTTGCTCCTCTTTAGGAATGCATCTTCACAGCATTTGATCAACATATAACATAAAGAGATAGGGTTAGATATTGGATCTAGCCGTAAGAAGAATGTTTGGCTGATAAATAACTCACTTCTTGGTCTTCGACTTCCTCAATCACTACGAACGCCCCTAATCAATGTAATGGGATATGTCTATTTATCTATCTCTTGACTCGAAATGGGAGAAGGTTTGAAAAAGAATCTTAAAGTGTCTAAGGCGGGGCCAGAAGGGTCTCTTAATACCTTTTTTTTCTTCTCATCAGAGTTATTTCAAAAAGACTTATGGAAGAATTAAAGAATAGAGTTTTGTTTCGTAAACCAATGAAAAAAGCTAATGAATTAACGGAACAGGCAGATATAAAAGGAATTCAAGTACAAATTGTGGGGCATCTTGATGGAAAAGAAATAGCACGCGTCGAGTGGATTAGATAAGGTAGGGTTTCTCTATAAACAATTCAAGCTAAAATTGATTATTGTGATTCTTAGCATCGACTTTCAACTTTTTCTTTTGTTGCCATGTATAATCATTTTGTACAAAACATTTTGAAAGGTAGTTAGCTAAATTAGCAAGCTATGGAATGGAAACCTCACAAACATAAACCACATAAATATGCTCATCGGGTAAAAAGTCTAAGATTTCTCCCTTCTTAATATGCTTGTGCTCAAGTCTTGAAAAATTATCCGCCATAAAGTTCTTTGCCCCCTTTTTGACTTTAATTTCCTAGTTAAACTATTGCAAAAGAAGCACCCATCTAAACAACCTTGGTTTGGATTCCTTCTTTGCAAAACAGTGTCTCAACGTTGCATGATTAAACCATAAAATAATTTTAGCACTAAGGGGATAGGGTCGGAATTTCTCAAATGCAAAAACAATAGCAAGGAGATCTTTTTCTATTGTGGTATAGTTAACTTGGGCTCCCATTAGTGTGTGGCTTGAATAATAAAAAGCATAAAAGACTTTCTCATTGCTCTATCCTAGTATTGCTCCCACTGCATATTCACTTGCATCACACAATAGTTCAAATGAAAGACTCTAAATGGAGAGACAATCACCAGGCCTAAAATCAGTCTTTCTGCTAAAGTGTTAAAAGCTTAAAAGCATTCATTAATAAAATCAAATAGAGCATCTTTCATAAGAAAATTTGATAAAGGCTTAGCAATTTTAAAAAGTCCTTTATAAGCCTCTAATAAAACCCTATATGTCGTAGGAAGCTTCCAACTCCTTTGACAATAGTTAGGGATAGGAGTTTCTCAATCACTTCTACTTTAGCCCTATCGACCTCTATGCCCTTTTTAAATATTTTATGCCCCAAGATAATACCTTTCCTTATCATAAAATGATATTTTTTCCAATTCAACTCTAAGTTGGTTTCCTCACACCTACTGAGTACAAAATCAAGATGCTCTAAACAACTATTAAAGTCCTTTCCATAAATGGTAAAGTCATCCATGAACACCATTATAAATTTCTGCATAAGGTTTTTGAAAATGGCCATCATACACCACTGAGATGTAGAAGGTGCATTGTACAATCCAAAGGGCATTCTTCTATAAGCAAAGTATCATATGGGCAGGTAAAAGTTATTTTCTCTTAATACTCAGGGGCTATAGGGGTTTGCAAATATTCTGAGTACCTATCTAAAAAGGAATAAAATATATTACCCGCTAATCTCTCTAACATTTGATCAATGAATGGCAAGGGGAAGTGATTTTTCTTAGTTATATTGTTTAGCTTTCTAAATTCAATACATACTCTCAAACCCATAACCATACGAGCTGGGATAATTTCATTTTGCTAATTCTTTATCATTCTCATCCCTTCTTTCTAAGGAATATATTGTACTAGACTTACCCAACTACTATATAAGATAGGAAATATAATACTTCTAGCAATTTTAATACTTCTTTATTGACTACCTCTTGCATTGTTGGATTCAATCTTCTTTGTAGTTGTATAATTGGTTTGTAGTCTTCTTTTATAGGGATATGATGAGTGCAATAACTCGAGTTGATTCCTTTAAGATTCGATGTCTACTCTCTAATTGCTCTCTTATGTTTCCTTAGTACCTCAATCAATAATTCTTCATCAACACTTATCAAAATAGAAGACATTATCACTGGTTTTGTTCCATCTTCTATAAATACATATTCGAAATAAGAAGGAAGGGGTTTGAGTTTAGTTTTCAAGTCTTCTTTAGGAATTTCAAACCCTTTTTCCTTTTGATCCTCTTCTGTACACTCTTTATTTAGATCTTTCAAGACTTCACTTTTATCCTCAGTCAAACCCTCAACTTCAATTGAATGCATCAAGTAATTCTTTAATGGATCATTCAATAAGATGCTCTCTTGCACTTCCTCCTTAAAATCCTTAATAACATCCATAAAAGCACAATGACTCCTCAAAAATCACACGATGGGTGTTTCCTCACTTTGTTGACATCAAAGACCATTTTCTCATCATTGAATCTTAAGGTCACTACTTGGCCATGTGCTTTCATGAGTGCTCTAACAATGTTTAGGAATGGCCTTTCCAAAATTTATGGCACCTTTTTATCCTCATTTATAACCATGACTACAAAATCTACTAGGAATATAAAGTTACCACTTCAACTAGTAAATCCTGCATAATTCACTTCAGATGCTTGATTGAACGGTTTTCAAATTGAAGAGTCATCATAGTTTCTTTAACATCACACAACTTCAATTTCCTGCAAATACAACACTATTTGTAGTGAAATGCAAAATAGAGAGGACAAAAGTCCTCGCTAAATGTTGATTTTTCGTCACTAAATCAGTTTAGCAAAGATAAAAATTGTCACAAAAGTCATCCTAGTTGATTTCAATGAGAATTTTTGCGAGGGCTAAAGTCCTTGCTAACTTTTGTGAGGATTTTTTTTTTTGCTAAATTTTGTGATGAATATATTCCTCGCTAACATTTGCGAGTAATAAAATCCTCACTAAATTTTGCAAGGCTAAAGCCCTCGGTAACATTTGCGATGACTTTTTTGTCGCTAACTTTTGCGAGGATTGAATTCCTCACTAAATTTTGTAAGGAATTTAAATTTTAGCAAGGACTTTAGTCCTCGTTAACTTTTCCTAGGTCTTTTAATTTTAGCAACGAGAAATTTCTTACTAAATTTTAGCATCAAATTTGTGACAAATATTGTTATTGCTAAATTTGGTAATAGATTGGTCCTCGCTAAATATTATTTTGAGTATCATTATGACAATAATATTATTTATTACACTCACTAAATTTAGGATGAAATTTTTTAATTTACTATGGAGGTTTTATTATTTAAATAATAAACTATAAAATAATAATAATATTTATAGACTACTCAATACTTAATATAAAAATATATATATTAATATATAAACTAGTATTTACAAGTGCATATCATTGCATATCCAAAATAATATATGCATGCATATTGGAAGGAACATATCCAAAATAATATATACATGCATATATAGGTGAAACAAAAGATATAAGGGATGTCCTAATATGTATATTATAACAATGTAATGTAGGTAAAAAGTATCTATGACACGATGTGTGGATCATGTAGGGAATCACTTGATCCATTAGTACAGACAGTATAAGAAATGAATAAGCTTATATGTTCCTCAATCCGTTGCTGAAAAAGTTGTTGTGCTTGCATTTCTGCTGGATCTATCCGACCCGCTATCCATTTGATGTTTCAAATCTTGTTCAAGCTCAACACGAATCTCAACACGAAGCTCGGTACGAATCTCAGCTTGAAACTCAATACGCATAGTGGATAAACGATGCTCAAACCTCTCATCCATCTATCTTATAGCGTGTGTGTTTCAAAATCAAAAAAGGAATGGGATGTGCAAGCCTCAGGATAATATTGAGCTACTGTATTTCCAAGTACATACACTTGTCCTCTATGTGCACCCACTACTGCATCCAAGTATATTTGATTCTCATCAACATTTTTGCCTTTATTTTGAGATCTTTCTAACCAAAGCTGCATGATTTTATCCTAAAAAATCCATATTTCAAATTAGAAGTAAGATTTGTAAATTCTTCTAGCATGCAATTATAATATTTACACCTACATATATCGCTCTGCATCTATCATTAACAAAAGATGTTCCATCATTCTTCTTTGTATGGGTGTATAAGAAGCAAAGCAACAAATAATAATCACATCCGACACATTTTTCTCATTGTATAACTCAAATTTCATTTACACTTGCATAAAAATCAATGCATTTATAACAACCATGTTAACCACGTCATCTAATCATCACGTCAAACATATAATGCTATAAACTCAAATTCTATGTCAATTTATTAATAATTTTTACGAAAAAAATATCAACTTACCAAACATTTCATCTGCATGGCAAGGAAGACAGACCCTCCAACTTGGCATGATAAAGCAAAACCATCTTCATTACCACAACGTCTATTTTTTAAATTTTGTTTTGCTCTTTTGACAACATCTGGATGGCCCTACATTTCTTACCTTGATGTCTAAATAGACTATGGTATATAATTTGGCTAATTTTTTCTCTTTTTTATCTTAGAGATAAAATCACCATATCTAATGGCTGCCTATTTCTTCCAAGCAAACTTGACCAATGTATCTTTTAATGGATCCCAAGAGAAAAATTTCTACATCCATTATTAAAAAGTTTCATAATTAAAATGAATACAAGGAATATAGATATAATTATATATAGTATTTATTTTCAAAATGTAAAGATTTACCTTAAACTCTTTAAAATATACATCATTTGTCTCTTAACTAACGGTTGACCAACATGATCCTCATTCTTTTAGCCTTCCCTCAAAAATCCTATGCATCTTGCAAGAACACTTATTGATTGGCTCTAAAAATCTGAATAGGATAAAAATGATAAATACATTAATGTTATTGGCAAGGATCAATTAATATAAACATAAAATGAAATCTTTAAATTTTTAATTCTTACTTTCCATCTCGAATGGTAACTTGTATCTTTTTAGATTCATCAAGAACAATTTCTTCTGGATTAGGGATTATATCATTATAATCATCATCAACAATGTCTTGTTAACGTCCATTATCATGTGTATAATCTATTGTCGGGGACATTCGAGGCACTGTATCGGATGGATGAGATGCAAAAATTTGAGTAGAAGACGTAATAGATGTATCTTTATTTACTACTACTGGCTGCACTATTGGAACTTATAGAGGTGCAATTGAAGATGGTGCCTGCACTAATCGCGGTCTCTCTCCTACTTTCTTTGCAAGTGTTAAGCTGAAAGAATTATGCCTTGCATTAATTTCGCAAACCACTGCCACTTGAACGTGCTTCCTTTTTGACGCATCTGTAATAAAATGTATCTTAGCCAAAAATATCCTACAATTAGTCACCCTTGTTAATTACCCAATAAAGATGTCACTATACTATATATGTAGGTATTGCATTCACGTGAAAAGCACACTATAAGAGTATACACCAACAGTCCTTGATTCCAACTAAAATCAAGTGATCATATAAGTAAATAAATAATATAACTAAAAATAGTTACTATTTTTATTACTTTAACGTTGGTAATTAAATATTAAAGTTGTACTTTAAAGTTGGTAATTAAATATTATAATTAAATAAATAATAGAACTACCTGCTGAAGACGTAGGTCACGTATTAGAATCTGTGAAGTCATTGACTTGTCATATGAATGAGCTAGTTGTGTCCATAATGCCAGAGGTGTTGAAAAAAAAGGTATAAGCATTTACTTTTATCTTCCTATAGGCACAATGTTGTACTACTTTTAGACATTTAGAGAATATTTATAAGCAAGGAACAATAACGATAAATAATATTAAGCTATCTATCTAATACCGGACCTAATTGAATGCTTCAACCTTTATCATTTTACATATTTATGAGATCCACAAACTCAGCACTTGCAATGAATCGATACTATGATTTTTTATTTTTTAGATATCAGATCTCATAGAAAATGAAAGTTTTTAAGAAATCAGCCATCATTGCTTATAAATAGACTCCCAAAAATGCCTACTCTTATATGTGTAGAAATACAACAGAAAAAATAGTGATTTTACCCCGTGACTGCATCTTACTTCAAAAATAAAAGAATCAGCACATAACCATTTCAAAAGATGAGGATAAAAGCAAGAATTGAGAATCAAAATTATTTAAGTCAATGCTCGATGACATAGCTTCATCGTAGATAAAAACCAACATAACTCAATATACAGAGCTTACTTAGCAGTTATAGATAAATGATGTTGAATTTTATAGAGAGGATCAAACCTATATCATTAAAAAGAAAATAAGAGAAAGAAATATAAGAAGAATAAGAAAGCATAACCTATTTCCAAGTACAACCTATATCAAGTCAAATCAAATCCTACCCTCCCATCTTCTAGTAGAAAACAATAGATTTTCCAATAGCATAAGAAGGAATAAGATGTTCATCAATCACTATTAACAAACCAAACTTGAAGAAAATAAGCTGCCAATAATTTCACAAATTGCCATCATACAATTTTCACAATTTTAAATTAGAAACTCACTTACAGTTCTCTCAGTAGCTCTATTACATGGAATCAAAATCCAAAGAGTTGCTTTATTACATGGGATCAAAATTCAAAGAGAAACCACAAAATAAAACATCAATCGTCAAAAACATTAATTTAATGCTAAATATAGAGTGGAGATGGAGGAATATCCTATGGTCTTTGGTTCTGTTATGAGTGATTGAATGTCTATCTGCAAAATATAAATTCTAACATACCATATAGTTTTTTAAAAAAACATTAATATAAAATTCTGCATATTCCACAGTAATGCATCCATCCATACAATTATGCTGACCAAAGCAATAAAGGGATTGCTTAATCTATATTTCAAGTTTGAATGACTAATAGTGTAACAGAGCAGAAAATAGAGGAAGAATTTCTTGTGTATTATTCAATCCTGTGTACAGGTATTTATAATTACAAAGAATACTGAACAGTTAGATTGAGCTACAAATATATATTTTAATATAGGAATTTTCATCAGTTGATATTGTTCCAGCAAAACATGCTCATTAAATACAAGAGAAATAACATTCCCAAAAAGTGAAACACTAAGAATGAAATTTAAGGTGTATCATTTTCTCCATTAAAGAAAAAATTCCGAACAAACCATGGGGAATTGATATAACAGCTTGTGGAATCGCTTCCAAGCTCTATCATTTGAAAATGCAGCAACAATCTGGAAGAGTAATGTTATTAAAGCGGAGCAATAAAAAAGTACCAGCAGCTAAGCTAATTCTATTATAACAAGAAACAACATAAATACACTTGACAAGAACAAGTAGATTATGATGCAACAAACCTTATCAAAGCATGAATAGAAAACATCAAATTATCATAGATTGTGAACTAAGTCTACAATTATAACACATTTCTGCACCTCTTTTCTATTCATTTATAGCAGTAGATATAAAAAGAATAAAGAGCTCAAGCTACTAGAACTGCTTTCTTATTCTGACCTTGATTTCTATTTGAGATTTTTGTGTCTGATGGATGAGTGATTCTTTACTACCAGTTCAGAAAAATAGCATTCAAACCTCCAAATTACAAAAAATCTTTAATTTTTAAAAAATAAATATGCAGATAAGAAGAAAGAAAGTGATAAATAAAAAAGAACTACAAATTAAAGCAAATTAAAACATATTGCATTCATCATTTGTATACTAAAAACTAATGTAAATTTGCATTGAAATTTGTGTCATTCTCAGCAAATAAAAAACACATGAAGGCAATTCTTCTGAGCAAGTAAACAGAAAGAAGAAACAACATATCTAACTGCACTCTGAAAGGTCACAAGCATCATTACTAGTAGTCTAAAGTTTCCACTTCAACAGCAACAGGCTGAACAAGGAAACTAAATTACAAACATCACAAAGATTTTTCAGTATTGAAATAATCTGCACTCTTTTCAACTTAATTATTATACAAATAATGCCATGAAAAATACTAGAAAGACATTTATTTTCTAACTACACAACCAACTAATAATTATAACTATATATGGCCTCTTTTATGCTCCTGTCCCATTGGCTAATCCACCATAATCCGCAGGTTCTTAAAGGAAAATAAAATAGAAAGATAAACTACCTAAAAAAATACCTGAGAGAAAAGACATTTCCTAAGATATAGGAAGTAGAAAAAAACCAGTCATCGAACTAAGTACTGCAGTCCTTTTACCTTCTTCTATAAAATCTGCCTGCCAAAGGAAAGAAAATTTAATACCTTGGTACCTGTAAGATATAACATAATAATACAGGCCTGCAATAAAGACTCGAGTTTAACCCCATTCAAAAACCTTTCTTTATAAGTTAATGAATATATACATTAAGATAGTATAATTAAATCAGCCCTTGATAACAACAAACAAGACCTGACAATCCATCGGCAAACTAGAAGAAGACCTGACAAGCCATAAATTACATATTAGAGTCTCGTATCCCTTATCTATTGGTTATTTATAGTTGCACAAAAAGATCATAGCTGCACTTTCAAGTTACAATGTAATTACAAAATTAAAATTATCCTGATATAGATTCTTTTAATTAATTAAAACAAAGATATGCAGAAGCAAATGTAAAGTAAAAGGACAAACTAATATCAATAGATGAAAGTTATTTAATGTATTTATTTACAGGATTTATTAGAGTTTGAGAATAGCCATGAAGCCGACAGTCAAACAACTGTCAATAGATGAATACTGACATTTGACACTACTGAAAATAACATGTTATCATATAGTGCAACTTATGATATTCATATACCAGAACACCTTTTTTTCCATACAATATGCCAGAAAGGTACAGTGCCAACATCCTATGGTAGAATAATTGGCTTTTACCATAGGGTACATATTAGACAAAAATTAACATACAGCCTCAAAGTGCAAAACCCTCAACTCAGATGGTAATTTTCTGCTTTATCACTACTATTAGAGTTTTCCAGGTCCTTGCATAGCATCAGAGAGGTCTGTTTATGTTATTATTATCTGTTGTATTTATCTTTACAATTCTTATGTTTATCTTTTATTTTATGCACTTGTATAAAAGGCTTTGCTTTGTACTTTTTTAATATAATTTAAAATTTAGCTAGATTTAAAGGAATTATGTAACTGCATTTTAGAAAAAAATTTAAGTTATTAAGTACCTCAGTAACGTGTAATATGAAATCCCCCCTAGAAGCATGGAGAGTGCACTCTTCCCGTCAAATTATCAAAGCCCATTAGAGTCCAACTCAAGCATGAAATGGACAAGTCCCCAAAAATAATAGATATTATAATGCTGGATACTGCAAATACATGAAAATAATGGTTTTAAATTTAAACAAGTAAAAAGAACATTGATATTTAATCACATAACAACTCTTTGCAAATAAACATCAAAAAATTAGCTTTAATTTATGAAGATATAGGCAGCATACCAAAAATTGTCTTTAATCTCCTCTTATCGCTTTATCATGTATAGTCACGTAGTCAAATAGAATATTATGAATCCACGAACATCATATGAGAAAATAAATCCAGAGTTGATATTTCAAATTCAAAAGTGTCAAGGTAGTTTGTTAACATAACACCCTCTTTTGGGGTATGTATAACCCAGGTTTTACTGCCAATAGCAGCTTCTGGAACTAAGATGAAAATGAAATCATCTACAGAGCTATTAAAAACCACAATCACAAAATCCATAAGCCTATCTAATATCATGCAAACTGAGAACATCTTTTACTAAAAAAAATAGTGAAAAAAAGAAATCAAATGGAATGTGAAAGAGGTTTTATTTAGAAGAATAAAGCTAAATATGGATAAAATTTAGCTGGTGAATAAAGCTAAACACTAACAGCAACTATGTAGCATTTTAAATAACTAACAGCAAATTCATGATAGAAAACAACATTGACACATGATAATGAAAGCTATGAATACCTATGCTCATTGAGCCCATGAATGATGATTAGGATGCCCCTGAAATCACAAAGTAATTCCCTTTAGATCTCAGTACAAAAATTAGTGATGCAATAACAAAAAGGCATGGCATTTGAAAGAAAAGAATAAATAAATAAATCAGCACAAAAAAAATAAAAGGAGAAGCCATACTACATCATTATATTCTCCAAATTTAACTTAAACCTGTGTGAGCCAAATATTATTAGTGATTTGGATAGTATTGTATCATAAGAAACTAACAAGGTGTAAATGAGCTAATCACGTGTTTGAAACGAGTCCTAAATGAACTAATCATTCACTCAATCTTTTTCCCCTTTGATGATACAAAGATTGCAGATACTGGGTACTGGTAATTTAGTACTACCCGATGCCTTGAATCGTATAAAGTGGTAGAGTTTCAATAATCGAAAGTAGCAACATCAAAATAAAAAAATAAAAAAATAAGGTTTCAAAATCAATAGAAAGAGGTCTACAGACTTGATATATTATTGCAATGCGAAAAAAGTTAACTGATTGCTAGCTCTATAAAATTGCAAACGATTTTTAGGAATCGATATTCCAAGAGGGAAAAACTAGAAAGAGAAAGAGAGATTTCAAAAAAAAAACTCACAACTTGTTCATAGTGGCGAGGATCGATGTCCATGATTGACTGAGAGTGGAACCTGATTTTAGTTGAGAGCAAATAAAAGAAAACAATAAATTAAAGCTTGGATTTCAATGAAAATGTCCTCCTTCTCTTCCACCATTTGTCGCAGCAACCTACTCAATTTTGGTGTTTTAGAATGAGAAAGAATGATGAATTATTTTAAAATAAGAAAAATGGAACTATAATAAGGCGACAAGGGGGCGGCGAAGGTAGCATCATATATGGCTAGGGTTTTCTCATGATTATTAGAACGAGATGGAAAGAAATATAAGGGGGAGAGAGAGCGAGGTTGGGAAATAATAGCAAAGTGAGGGGAGTTTTGGAAAAAATGGTGCCTTACAATAAAGTTTGCTAATTTTATTTAGCTAAAAAAATAGTCCTAGCAAATTTTGCGAGAGAAAATATCCAAGCTAATTTAGTATGGATAACTCTTGTAGCAATTTTTGCGAGGATATATTTTTCTTGCTAATAGCTAAATAGTTGTATACACTAATCTATATTGGTATTTTTGTGAGGATATAAACTCATGCTAATTTAATGAGCACATACTTCCATGCTAATGGCCACATAGTTTTGGACACCAACCTGCATTATGATTAAAGAGGGCTACGATTCTCACTAAATCAAAGACAAGTTGAGTATTAGCAAGTAAAAAACTAATTGGTGAGAACTTCGGTCCAAGCTACATTAGCAAGACTCAAGTCCTCGTTATTTAGTTCACATCTCACATCCATTATGGATTGACTATTATAGCGAGGGAATAACCCTCACCAAATTTGTAAGGACTAAAGTCCAAGCTAAATTAGCGAGGGTTATGTCCTCGCTAATTAGTTCATACCTCACATCCACTATAAATTAGCTATTAGTGAGGGAACAAGTATTGATAAATTGACAAGGACTATTGTCCAAGCTAAATTAGCGTGGATTAAGTCCTTGCTAATTAAAACACGCCTTACATCCTTTATTATTTGAGTATTAGCGAGAGAATAACCCTTGCCAATTTTGCAAGGACTATAGTCTAAGCTAAATTAACAATGATTATGTCCTCGCTAATTAGTTAATACCTCACAACATTATGAATTTAGTATTAGCGGGGGAATAACCCTCGCTAAATTGGTGAGGAATACCATCCAAGCTAAATTAGCGAGCGTTTATCCTCGCTATGATATAAGCAAAAATTTTGGTGCCTAAAGTTAGAGACAACAAGATTTAGTTATTGCTAAATTGTTGCAATATTTATTTTTCCACCAACCCCTACCAATATTTAAAATAGAAATCATTTTTCGTCGCAATGTTGTCGTTATGTGGTGAATTTAGCAACAAATTTCATTACCCTCTCTATTTTTTATCGCTATTTTGTATTTTTTTTGTTGTGCAATATGACATTAAATTAATACTCACTCCTAAAAATGCATCTCTAATAAATTTTTTCCTAATTCACAAAGTAGTGTAAAATCCCTTAAAATCCTCTAATTTGGCTAGAATTTTATTAGTGAGAATAGCCCTACAACTTTTCGATAACTGAACTATACCTATTACCTCTAGGTTCTTTTTATTTGAGCATAAGTCTTTCATAAAATTTGCATATTTTGGCATATGAAATAGAGCTTCAATAAAAAGGTAAATTTATGTAAAAACTTATCTAATTAATCATTATTTCTCTATTTTCTAGCTACTAAAGGGAATGATAAATATGATGCATCAAATGGTAAATTAGAGTTAATAATGGCCTTACCCTGACCTTTATCTTTGGAACCCTTTCAACATTTTTAATTTTAGAATCACATACCTCCATTATTGGCTCCACCACTGTAAAAGAAGATAAAGATTTACCTTATTCAGCTCCTTAAACTTCCTTACCACTCTTTAGAGTGATAGCTTTATCTTTTTCCTTAGGATTGCGATCAATATTAGAAGGAAATGTGCCCTGTTACCATATAAAGTTTGGGTTTGCCAATTGCACGATTTGAGTCTCCAAATTCCTTATAGCTACATCTTGGTTCCAATTCCATTATTCTTGTGACTTTCACCTAGTGTCTTGCCTTGTCATAAATTTGTTTTGACTAAACATAAAGTTAGAAAGCATATCCTCTAGATTTAATTTCTTTTCTAGTGGTAGGGCTTTTCTAACTTGTAATCTAGTAGGTTGGAAATGTGTTTGGTGAGCTTCAGGTGCTTGGTTGGTTGCTTAGAAGTGAGTGTTTATTGCTTGAGGTTGATATTGTTGATGATAACTTTAATTATGACTACTTTAAGCATGTGTGGATAGATTGAATGGGGCTCTTGGCTGAGTGTTTAAAGTAGAAGCTTGGTTACCTTTTTATCAAGAAAAATTAGGCTGATTCTTTCACCCAAGATTGTAGTGGTTACTAAATGGTTCATTTCTTTTAAAGTCATGTAAAGCATTCCTTTCATGCATTCCTTGAGTGTAGAATTCTATTACCTTAGGTTCACTCCCAAATTAGCTCCTTCAAATGGATTTCCATCTTGTGAAATAGCCAACACATTATGAATTTTTAAACTATTCAGCTCCTTTAAGATAACAACCTCATATGTGTTATAAACTCCCTATCTCTAATTAAATGCTCTTGTACTAGCCTATTAAGCTTCATTCATTGCCATCTCATCAAGTAGCAAGAATGCCTCTTTAGGAATTCTTTTCATAAAACCATCCCCGAATGCTGCATCTAATAAAGACTTTTTATTGGGGTTGCAAGCTATATAGAAGGTTGACATCAATTGGTGCATAGCAATTTCATGATAAGACCATATTTTTAATAATCTCCTAAACCTCTCTTATATTTGATGGAATGACTCTTCACTCAATTGTTGTAAATTGTAGATATTGTTCCTTCTACAATTGTTGTCTTTGTTGGTGGAAAAAATCTAACCAATAATGTTTCTTGCATTTGCTCCCATGATCGAATAAACTGACTAGGAAGTATAAATAACCAATCTCTCACTTTTCTTATAAGTTTGAAGGGAAAAGCTACAGTCCAATTGTATCCATTGATACCTTTGAGTTTGGATCATGTCACTAATCTCTAGCAATATATCCAAGTGTTATATTGGGTCCTCTAATTTTGATCCTAAAAATTGGTTCATTTGAACCATGGTGATCGTTGTTGATTTAAGCTCAAAATACTATTGATGAGGTAGCACAATAAAATTATACTCCTCATTCCACCTTGGAGTGCCATAATTCTAAATGGTTCTTGGCCTATAACCATCCAGATTTCTATCTTGTTGTCGCCTTTCTCCTTATTTGTTTTAAGAGGCACATCGAGATTAGGTTGATCATTCATATCTCCAACTTGATTTTCTCTTATCCCTTAATACGAGATCCTCACGATTTCAGGGTCAAGCGGTGCTAGGTGTTATTGTAAATGTAATATGTTCATTTACTAATATCACTTGAAAAGAATAGGTAAACAAAAAAATAAAAGAAAAAACATAGATAAATAATCAATCAAATACACACACAAACATTGCAATAATTGGTAACAGCACTAAAAACTTAGCCTTACCTCAGCAAGTGTACCAAGTAATATAATGGAGTATTTTTAGACTTCGAAGATTATCACACACTACAGGTTATATTATGCGATTAAAATCTAATTGATTATAGATATGCGTAAAGAATTTCCCAATTGATTTATGTTGATTATGACTACAACTACTAAACTTAAATAAGCAATATTAAAGTAATTTTAACTGAAATTACAAAATAAACAATGGCACTAAAAATAGAATATAAAAATTAAAATAAGATAACCACTCAAAATGCTTTTCAAGGATCAAATCCTCTTCATACCCAATGTAAGGCATATTTTTAACATAAAATTTATATGATTCAGATGTGGATGACCTAACTAAACCCAAGTTTTCCATTCCAAAGCCAACTATTGTAACTATCTGATTTACCATTCTGGAGCCAATCCAATAGAAAGCTTAAGCATGAGTCTAATAAATCCTAGATATGGATTGATTTCCTATTTTGAAGCCAACCAATCCAATGCCCATTCATTTTTCCCACCTATTTTTTAATCTATAATGAATCAACTTTAGATCTAATAGCCCCTATTTTGAAATTGCCATTAAATGTACAATCAAAGCATGTAAAAATAGAGCATACATGATACTTACTCTGAACAACCATAAACCCATTAAACTTGAATAAGATAACAGATAAATACTTAGAATAAAACAAATATCAAGATCATCACAAGGGAAAAGAAACATCTGAATATATATTTAATTAAATAAACTTCATAGTGTTACATGGATATGAGGATTTAAAGATCCCCAAACAACAAAAGGACTACCCATTATACATAGGAATAAAAGCAAAGATAAAAGAGAAAGAAACTCTTAGACCTATTTGTTAAAGATATATCTAACATTTAAAGTAGCTTATTCTCTCTAATCCAAGGTAGTCTTGATTGAAACTAAACCTGTAACTATTGTAAACTAA
Source organism: Excoecaria agallocha (assembly GCA_037975025.1). Classification (NCBI taxonomy): domain Eukaryota; kingdom Viridiplantae; phylum Streptophyta; class Magnoliopsida; order Malpighiales; family Euphorbiaceae; genus Excoecaria; species Excoecaria agallocha. The sequence goes on from JBBPFJ010000027.1 coordinate 919,326, forward strand.
AACAAAAGTGATGTTTTTAATCTTGATACTACAAAACCTCAATAAAAATGAATATTTTACAATAAAAACAAAGCTAAAAAATCTTTAAAATCTAAAGAGAAAAGTTAAAGCTACATTCTAAAATTTAAAAACTCCTAAAAATCTATTTTTGAGTCAAACAAATTTTTTGCTTTTATAGTATATGAGGTGACACAATATGAAGACTATTTAGTCTTTGTCATGTGAAATCGATTAAAAGAGTATTTATTCTCTACTATGTGTACACTTTTAGACTAAAGCTCTTCAAAAATTAAATTGTACACGATAGAGACTGATTAGTCTTAGATATGTACATTGCTGAAATGGTGTACTTTGATAAATCTGAATGGGCACATTATGGAGACTATTTAGTCTCTGCTGTGTGCCAAGTTAAAATTTAGCAAAAAGTCAAAATTTTACAATTTAACATGCCAAAACTTAATATTTCTCAAATAAATTGATTTGGTAGAAAAAGAGGAATTGAACACATAAAACACAAAAACATGCAAAATGAAACACACACACACAAAATACAATAAAAATAAACACTAAATTTCAATTATTAACTCTATTTCACTATTAATGATAAAACATTTATCATTATCTTCCAGCTAGGTTTCTTTATTACTCAAATTTCTGTTAACAATGGGTAATGGAAACACTAGATACTAACAAGTAGTATCATTCACTTAAGACATAAGTCTCAATGCACTGATACCAAAAGGTATCAAAACACTAGACAACTTTTAGTGCGACACTAATAGTTACAGTATTAACCCTTTATAGACATGCCTATTTCCACTATTATACAAGATTCAACCTTCATCAAGCTTTACTATCATTATAGGATAGACATCCCATAATATAAGACTCACATAGCCATTTGTGCATAATACTTTGATATATATAAGTTAGAGATTCAATCATACATATACAATAAATGAATTATTGATAATACACACAAGTAAATGTTTGTACACACTATACTTAAACACAATTATGGTATTATAATAAACACTTTAGCCTTTAATTACTTATGTCATATATATAGCGTTACACATTAGTCTTGAATAAGTATATATGAGGTTTAATGAACATCCAAAATTGTTCGGTTTGCATTTTAAAACTTTTAGGTTTATAAAATTCACATATGAACAGGACAAGGAGAGTACCTAGCTAGATTGGACTTCCATCCTATCGGGTGGGTAAGGTACTATACTTAAATAGACTAATAGACTTGGCTAGATTGAAAGCTACCCAGTTGGGTGAGTAATTATATTTTAATATAGAAGGAAACTAACTCGGCTAGATCAATAGTTAATATAATCGAGTGACTTGCTAATGTTTAGTGCAAAAATAATTTAGAACCATGTTGAGTAATGACTAAATAGAGAGGTAAATAATGCAACTAGATTTCTTATTAAAGCTAAAAGATAGGAAAGTTGAAATAAATCACTCTAGCATGCACTAATTATCTCATCATTACTAATAGCACTCTTAGTAATAGAAGCAATAAAAATATTAGCATTGTGATAATTTGCCACTCCATTACACTATTAATAATAAAACATTTATCATTATATTCGAACTAAGTTATCTTTAATACGTAAATTTCTATTAACAATAGGCAATGAAAACACTAGATACTGGCAAGTAGTACCTTTCACTGGAGATATAAGTCTCAATGCACTAGAAACCAAAAGGTATCAAAACACTAGACACCTTTCGGTGTGATGCTATTAGCTACAGTCATTACACCCTTGTAGGCCTGCCTATTATCCATTATTATATGAGATTAGACTATCATTAAGCTTCACTATCATTATACGATAAGCATGCCACAATATAAAACTCACATAACCATTTATGCATAATACTCTCATATATGTTTGTTAGTGATTTAGTCATACATATATAATAAATACATTATGGATAAGACAAATAAGTAAACACTTGTGCACACTATACTTCAACATAGGCATGTTATTATAATACACACTTTAGCCTTTAATTACTCATGTCATGTACCTTGCATTACACATTAGCCTTGAATAAGTATATGTGAGGTTTAACGAACATCAAAAATTGTTCGATTTGTATTTTGAAACTTTTAAGAGTATAAAATTCACATATAAACTGGACTGAAAAGAAAACCAACAATCTAGTTGGGTGGGAAAGGTTTTATACTCAAACAGACTAATCAACATGGCTGGATTGAAAATTATCCAATTGAATTAAGGGTAACCCAAGTAACCTAGCTGGATTGAAATCAATCTAAGTGGGTGAGTAATTGCATTTCAATATAGAAGGTAACTAACCCAACAGGTGACTTACTAAGGTTCAGTTTAAAAGCATTTTACCTCATTGAATTGGGGGCCAAACTAGTTAGGTTGGTGTAAAATTTTCCATATTTCAAGCAACTCTACTTTTGATTCATCATGTACCTCTATGTGGACATAACAAACAACATCTTTAACTAAAACTCCCTTCTTGTCAAATTTCAAGCCATGTTTCAAGTTTCCATGGGCATAAAAAAATCAAATCATATAGGCATCTATAACATTAAGTATTACCATAAACACTTAGATTGCTCTAGTTTTCAACTTTAAAATCAATGCTAAAATTTAAACCCAATTTATGTTATCTTAATGATGAAACTAGATTCTAAACTCTTCAAACCAAATAAAGCTCTAAAGCTATAGTTTATGCTTCCTTTGGTATCATTCTTATTGAAGATCTTAACAAAAACTTCTTCAGCAAGTCAAAGGTTTCCTACCATTATTCCTGCCCTATAACCTCTTTCACTTACTATTTTCTTTTCTTATACATCTTTTCACCCCTCAAGCACACACGTATATCATTTGAATATTTAAACACATACAGCAATAGCAAAATGAAGCAAACATACTTACATTTATAAACTCCCTTACCTCTTGAAGCTTCTTTCTTTTCCTCTAACCTTGCCCTTACTCTTCACTTGTGCTTCAACTGGTATCAAAAATCCCAATAACAAACATTCAATATCCATTATATCATTTCCAATTTACATAAAAAGAACAAAAAGGAATAAATAAAATTTTACTTATCCAAACTCCACTACTCACCTTATAGACTCATGTATTCCTAATCTCCTTTCTCTCTCTCCCTATCCTAAAGCTTAAAGTAGCAATTTGGAAAAAATCAATAAAGAAAAAAAGAGCAAGAATAACTAGAATTTTCCTCCCTCACATGATTGGCCACTCTTCGCTTTAGTGTTGATATTTTTAGCCTCATTAAATGAGGAAAAGCTCTAGCAGTGTGCTGTTGACATCTTATTGGTCTTAAATTTTTAATCCTTGGTTAATTTATTTATTCATTTTCTCTATTCAATATTATGACATACATAGTTTTTAAATTTTTCCTTCAATTTTATCCTCACTTATATGATTAAGTTAAGGGTTACGTAATTTCTTAAATACCCTTGATAATTACAAAAATTCCATATACATCCTTAATAACAATTTATGCTCTTATATACTAAAGGCCCATTCATTCTTACTAGTTATATTTTAAATCATGCTTTAATCCAACTAAGATACAATTTTGGGCCTCACATTAGGCCTATTTTAAAAAATAAAAAAAATCTAGTTGCAATTAGGGGATGAGATGCAAACTTACTAAGAATACTAGAATCATTTTGATAAACTATCAAAGTGACCCCTGAATGAGGTAGCCTAGAAAATTGTTTAAGCAACCCTTCTTCATATAGCTCTCTAAATGACTTTTCTTACCTAAATTTTAATTTGTTGTTAGCCTATTGAACCTTTTTTTATTTTAGTATGCTAAATGGCCTTTCCTTAAAATAGCGGCAACTCTAGTAAGGTCGTGTTTGTATTTTGGGTAAAATAGAGTATATTTTTTTTATCAATCCTTGGTATAAATTTTTGTTTGACGGTTGATTACTGTGTATAACTAAGAGTTGCATCAATTTGGTGTATTGAGTTTGGAGTTATCAAGGGATATTAATTATTAGTTGTTTATTGGTCTTATATAAAAAAGAGCTCAATCCACACTATAAAAAAAAGCAAATTAGTAATAAAATTTAGCAAAGATAAGAAAATTATTGCTAAATCACTAATATAGCGACAACATTGTGATAGAAATTGAATTCTATCGCAAATTTTGGTAAGGGCACACTGAACATATATTTTGCAATGATTTAGCAAGAACATTGTCTTTTTATCACTAATTTGGGTGCCTAAAATTTAGTGGAGAACTTAGCAAGAACTTGGTAAGGACAACAATTAAGCAAACAAGTCATTTAGGAAGGACAAAAGTCCATGCTAATTTAGCTATTGCTCAAGCTCTCCCTAATTTAGCAAGAGAAGTTGCCTTTGCTAGTACTTAATTTAGTGACATGCTAGATGTAAACTAATTAGCAAAGACTTGTGTCCTTGCTAATTTAGCAAGGTCTTATGTTCAATTCATATGGCATGTGAACTGATTAGTAAGGACACAAGTTCTCATTAATTTAAGCTAAGACTAAAGTTCTATTAATTTAGTGAGAGATATTATCCTCGTTAATGCTTAATTTGGGTGGCATATGAGATGTGAACTAATTAGTGAGGATACAAGTCCTTGCTAATGCTTAAATCATGTGGCATGTAAAATAATTAATGAGGACACAAGTTCCTGCTAATTTTGCAATGACTAAGACTCTCACTTAATTAGCAAGAGAAATTACCTTTACTAATGGTTAATTTAGGTGGTATGTGAGTTGTGAACTAATTAGCGAAGAAATAAGTCCTCGCTAATTTAGCTCGTGTATTTAGCATATAAAAATTAGTTAGCATAGTTGCCTCTAGCAAAAATTAGTTAATTAATTCTAACTATTTTTAATTATATGATTTGTATTCTTAATATTTAAATTTTATTTACCTTTAAGCAAGGCATTTGGTTTAATTAATTTTGTTAGAATAGTTTTCTTAGCAAAACTTAAGTAATTAGCTAGAACTATGTCCTAGCTATTTTTATATGATTATGGTTCCCAATATTTAAATTTTATTTACATTTAGTTTAGTGAATTTAGCTAGCATATTTTTTTTGGCAAAAATTAGATGAATTAAATTTTTGCTACTTAAAATAACTAAATTATTATTCTTACATCTAATAAATACTAATAAATACCATTAATTATATAAGAAGAAACTAAATTGTGATGACATGGCACTAACAAAATTAGCTAAGAAAAAAGCTCTTGCCAATTTTGGGAGAGCTATACCTTAGCTAATTCTCCTAAATTTTTGAGCAAGATAAAAAAAAGTGTTAGCAGGATTCATTTTTTCTATATCCCTAAAACCTTACCTTTTTGTGTCATTGCCCTATTTCCTCTCTTTCTTTCTGTACTGATCACTAGAGATTGTTATGGTTGGCCATCTTTATTGCATATTTTTCTCTCCCAGTTCTTCTTGATTGCTCTATTTATTAGAGTTCAATTTGCCATTCCTTGTCCAATCACTGCTCTTTTCGGTAAATGTAATGGCTATTTTTGAGTCCTTTAACCAATCTCTAGTGAAAGTGACCATGAATAGTAGAGCTACTGGATGATTTTTACGGATGAGTTTCTCTCCTTTTCTCTTTTGTTATTTTTCATTTTCTATTTTGAGTGAATTGAAAATTGAAAATGTTTTGTTATTTGTTCTTTATATGTTATTGATTTTTTTATTTGAATGGATTATCAACATCGACCTTAATTCCTAACTTAAAAATCATGCACTCTTTAATCTTAACCGAATTGTTGATTCATTTTGGCCAGACATTTCTATTATTGTCCTTCTCATGTAGTTTTATTTCTATATCTCTTTGCTTGTTTTCTACTTTGTCGTTTTCATTTTTTTTATTTTCAATTTTCACTTGGATTTTACGATTTTGTTAATTTTGATATACTTTTGTAATAACATGGCAAAGAAAAGATAATCCATTTGACATTTTTTATTACTAATTGTAGATTTTGATCTATTCCTTCCTAAATTTTTATCTTTATGGGTTGCAGTTGTGGATATGCTATGCTATCATCATGATATCGATTTAATATTTAAAATTATCTTCTCTAACGTTACATAGATAAATAATTGATTAAAATGTTGCTCCTTAGCTATCGTAGTATGTGGATTTTTTTTTGCCAATCTGACACCAATGTAATGTGAAAAAATCATGAGTTCATTTAAATTTGTTATGCATGAGAACTTTTGTAATCAACTTTTGTGATAACATGGTCTTGGTCCTCATTTTAATTATATTTTTGGAATATAAAGGATTTGGTCAACATTTAGTATTCATTTGTTTAGTTGTAATGTGTAGCATTTTGGGTACTTATTTGGATTCTGTTGTCTTGTTATGCTTATAAGAACCATACGCACAAGTGGAATCTTATCTTAAAATTATTTCCTGCTTTTGTTACTTTCATTTTAAAGAATAATTATAAGTTGATAGGTATAGGTAGTGATTATTATTTAATTTGGGTGTATATATGGCATTATCATATTTCTATTTAGCACAATTTTATCATTTAAGCATTTATACTTTAGTGACTTTGCACATGCCTTAAATAGGAGTACAATGTTGTTTTTCTCTACTAAGCTCACAACTTTTAATATTATATGTACTTACATATCCTACTATGCATATACACAAACATAACATCTATGTAAAATAACTGTAAATAGGCTTTTTTTTTGCATCTTTGGTTTATAAAATATTTGTTATAAAGTTCTATCTTGGTTACTGGACTAGTATATGGGAATCCTAAAATGACATGCATCTCAAATTAGACTTCTGCATTGGCATAATGCCAATTTTTTATGGATTTTACCACTAGTTTAAAGTGTCACAATAATAGGTATAATGAACAATCAAATTGTTTATATCAACATGTAAATTGGTGAATAATATCAAATAGTATGTTGGTAAACTTAAAACACCTATATAGGTTAAGATGTGTAGTATAATCTATGAAAAATATTAAAATAAGTGGACAATTTAAAGCAACACATTAACAAATTTAAAACATCCAATGTGTTATTTGTTGAATGAACTTGATGATTAAAAATGACTTAGCGAATGATATCTTAAAGTAAAAAAAATTTAAAGGATCTTTGCTGCTTAAGATGTGTAATTTGATAAAGGTAGATTGGTATGGCAACTTAATTAGAATGAAATTATATTTGGCACAATCAAGGTATTTAATTTGGTCACTTGATGAATGGAAATAGTTTTTATATTTTCAATTTTTCACAATAGGAAAACCAAAAATTAGAAAAACATATTTAGAATTTTGTCGTGTTATCATATTAAAAGATTCTTGAAAAAAATGAGTTCATTTAACTCTAGATTTTTGATAAAGCCTTAAAAGTTTATCTTCAATGTCTACTTACCATTCTATTAGTGTTCTAATCTATTCAATCTTTAAACCTCTAATTTTTTTTTGTGGTTGAATATTTAACAAATGATACATTTTTTAAAGTGAATTGTATTAGCTTGATGGTTGTTTGCTATTTTAATTGAATGGATGCACTACAAGAAAATCTTCAAATAGCAATGGAATTTAATTCGTTGCTAATTTAGCAACAGAATTTAATTTTCATTGCTAATTAGCAACGGAAAATATATTCTGTTGCTAAATTTGGTTAAATTTTTTTTAGCAACAGAACAAAAATGGTGGTATTTCGTTGCTAAAAAGAGAGGGAAATTTTAGCGCCACAATATGGCCACGAAAAATAGCAATGGAAACCTATTTTCGTTGCTAAAAATGGCAGCAAAAAATTTTGGAACTAAATTTAGCAACGAAAAACATACTCCGTTGCTAAAATAGCAATGAAAAACATAATCCATTGCTAAAATAGCAATGGAATTAATTTTCGTTGCTATTTTTGGACCCACAATGGAATAATTTTCCAAAAGTAGCAACGAAAATTTATTCCGTTGCTACTTTACCAATGGAATTAATTTCCGTTGCTATTTTTAGAAAACCCTAGGTATAAATATTGCTGCTTCTTTCTTATTTTTTTGTTCTTTTTGCGCCTCTCGCCTCCCAACTTGCTCTCTACCCTAGTTTTGAGAGAAAAATCATAGATGCTTTATTTTTTGATTTCAATACTCAGATCAAAGGCTGGGGATTCAATATTGACAAGGGAAATGATCCGTGTATCCATTGAAGGATAGGCAGTGAGATAATTTTATCTCAATTTATGAGCTGAGCTAAGCAAGTTTGACTTATTATTAAGAATCGATTGTTTTTCATATTAGTAAAATAAAAATTACTTTTTGATTCTTTATCAATTGTTTCTTTTCTTCACCTGGTCAGGTGGCTAGGGCGTTCGCATTTAGTTTTGGTGCTGTTTATGGAAATATGAAGCTCAAGATTCTTAACGTAATACCTTGATTGTTGTTATTTTTCTCATTTGTGATTTCAATTGTATCTAGGTTTCAACAAGATCTAAACTTTTTTTTTCTCTTGGTTTTTGCATCGTTCTATTCAATTGCAATTTGGTGTTTTCTTTAATTTGATCCAGTAACTACAATAGCTCTATAGAAGCAACTTCTGCTTTGCACACTAGAGTTAAATTCCTGCCTCAAGCACTCTACCCTCTTTCAATTGGTGCATTTTTATCAATTTATTTATATATCTGCATCTGATTTCAATTTAAGGGGCGATTGGTTAGTTTTGGTCTTGTTTTCTTTGGATTTTAGGCTACTGTTGGATGTGATAGGCCCTCATTGGTTGGTTACCAGTTGTCTTTAATGAAGTCGTCTTGCCATTTTCTTTGCCTAGCCTTATTGATTTACTGGGGATAACAAAATTTGGCAGCTCTAATAATTAAATATAAGGAGGAAGAACCTAACATACTAATATTAATATTTATACAAATTTTTCTTTTGTAATAATTTTATACACAATTTTCAAAATATATGTAATATATATGTGTGTTTATACAATTAAAAAAATTATGTTGTATCACAATTTGAATGAAAATAAGGCATTTCATGTTTTTTATTTTGAATTAAATAGTATAGCTATAAATATTTCTTCATATATATATATATATATATATATATATATATATATATAATTTACAAAAATTAGAGAGATAAATAAATAAGTATAAAAATGGAACTTAATTAGAATTTTAGTTGAAAGAAAGAAAAACCCAAAGAGTGACAAAAAGCAAACCACTAAACCCTCTCAGCCTTTTATCACTGTAGATCTGTATCTCTTTCCAAAATCATGAGAAGGGCCTCCTTCGTCCTCTCCTAGACTCTTGCGGCCGCCCACTATGGTTATATGATAGGGACATTTCTTTCTGAGGATTATAATAGTGTTTTAATTTTCACCTATTACTAAGGCCAATGGAGATGCTAGTATATGTATAATTTGATAATGAGCTAAAACCAATTGAATCTAATGAAAATGTTCATCTTTCCCTTAGTTCTATCTGAAACTTTATATTACCTTATATGTTTAGTCTTATCCTAGAAGGATACAATTGCTTGCTGATATGTTACGAGTTTGATCTCATTCATATCATGGTTCTTTGTGTGATTGCCTCTAAATAAATCACTCACAAAAGTTTTGCAAATGGGAATTTTCCTCATTTTGTCAATGACGCATTTTTTTCTTTAAACAAAATTTAACTTATTCAATTTTTGAAGCATAATAGTTATTCTTTCTTTCTTTTTCTATTTGTTTTACTGTTATTGGTAAATTTTTCTTTATAACGTATTAATATTAATGTGTTTACTCCTTAATGTATTAATATTAATAATTGAGTTATTTGGTTATTTTCTCTTTGACGTGGCATTTTGATGGAGTGTTGCTTTGTTACTTGTAGACATATTTGAATTTTCTTTTAAGATTATGAAATTTCAACTTCCAACCTTTAATTGAAAAGTTAATTATGTAGCTATTGTCTTTTTTTTTTTTAACATTTACTAATTGACATTAAACCTTTCAAATTTGTATTTTGGTCTAATTAAATAAGAGCTTAATTTTAAGGGTAAAAATTAATGAATTCAATAAAGATGAATAGAAGTTAAAAGATATTAATAGAAAAACAAGGTGTAGTAATTAAAAAAAATAATTAAGGCTTTTGCTACAAATGAAATTTGTGTTGACTAGGCATAATGATAAATTTAGTCTTAGGTTGATTTCTAATTTATTTTTTTGTCATGTTGGGAAAGATTCAATCCCTTGTCTTTTAGCACTAAAAACATCCATTATAACCTTCAGTCCGAATCATAAAATCTAATATTATTCATTACTAATGTAAACTTCATTATTCAAAGCACTGTTTTGTTTTTAATTGATTTTAGCCATTTGACATAATAAAATAAAAAATATATTGCACTAATTTAAAAAAATGTATCATATGTGAAATTACTTTGTTCTTTATGATATTTCTTTTCATATCATTAATCTAAAAATAATTAATTTACTAAATTAACTTATGCGTGACTTTTATTTGTTTGCTTAACTGCATAAGACAATAGCAGCAAAATAGGGAAAACTACATTTTGGTTTGTGGATTACGAAGGGTACCTTCAAAGATTCAAAGGGCAGACCTAAATCTGGAAAGCAGAAGTTGATGGATGAGTCATAGATCACGGTATTAGGGTTTGGTTTGGTAGATGGTGAAATCATGCAATTTCTTATATTTTGATTTTTTATTAGTGGTTGTTTTACTGACTCTCCTAAATCTAAGGGACATGACAGTGTACAGAAATAGTAAGTGAATATAATCTCTACACCTTGGACATAAGCCTTTAATTAACCAATTATAGAGCATATATTTTCTAAATAGTTCCTTATGTCAAATCAATATTTTTTCTGTTTAGGTGTTGTAGGATTGAGTGCGATTTTATTTTCTTTTTGGTAGATGAGAAAGGATTAAAGTTTCAAATCTCTGAGATATGTCCTTTGTTATCTGTTCTAACTACTAAGGAAGTTATTCTACCTTCTCCTTCAAAGGGTGGTGACCAAGCAAATGAGGGAGAAGTCCATCCTGATGCTGCTAAACAATCTTCTAAACCTATAAGTGCTGGCTTAACATACACAGAGGAATTAGAGAAGTGGACAAAATGGACTATTGAATTTAAAAAAATTCCATTTACGTTTCTGAAATTCCAATTGATTAAGATTTATCTGGCATACTTATCTTAGTCAAAACACATTAAATTAATTTTATATTTGCATACTTGGAATAATAGTAGTTCAAGAGGTACTAATATATTATAATTAATTACAATTTGTGATGTTATTCCCTATCGTATTCTGTTTATGACATTCTTAAAGTGATGATTGTGATCAATGGTTTTTCTATTTATAACTCAATATTCAATTGCTAGGTTCTATTTTGAAGCCATCTGATCTGTGTCTTTTATCTGATCTTTGTCCTTGGGGAATAGTCGTTGGATTGTGTCTTTGTTCCACAGGTATTGCTTGATAAGGTCTATAGTTGTATTTGCTATGTATTTTTAGTAAATGGTGTTATTAAATTATTCATTTAGTTGTTGCTTGCTTAATGTGTGAGAAATGGCACATATATGTTACTATGTTACTGTTGTATGTGATACAATGTTTTTTTAATTAAATTTATGTGCCCTAATACTTTACTGAAATAATAGACAATTATATGTACTTGTCCTATACCTATTTCAAAAAAGCCACTCTCTTATCTTATTTGATTTTCTGAAATTGACTTGCACTTTCAGGCCTTAAAATGTAGAAATTATTCAGAAAGTGGGCTGCTGGTTATAGTTTTGAAGTTACTGCTGGTCATTAGTTGTGTTCTACCCAAATTTGTTCATTGAGTTTCCTAGGTTCTATTTAATGAGACTTGGAATTTTTTTTATGTTCATGACACGTAGAACAAAACCCTTTAAACATAATCTAATAACATAAGGTGGAAAGGACATCTACAAATTGCCCTATAACTTGATTTGTCATCAGGGGCCATGACAGTGCATGCCTTAGTTTTGGTTGTTGTCCTACAGCTTTGCTGATTGTTATCTGGTGTATTGTTTGCCCTTTTTGGCACGTTTGTTATCCTTTTCTTAATAATATTCTCTGGTTGTTGTTGTTGATGAATTCTTGTGCATGCAGTCTCTTTTATGTCTATGGCCTATCTAAACCTCTTTCGAAGTCTATCATGTGAATGTGGTTATCTTATAGTGGATTAGTAATTTGAATATTTGTAGTTGTTACTATACTGAATGCTCATTCATGCAATGATTTGTACATTCATTTTTTTTATGTTTTTAGCTATGTCCATAATACATCTTGTTCTTTAAGTACTAGTCTCTTTTGAAGTCCACTATGTGAACGCCTTTCTTGGGGTGACTAGATAAAAAATGTTGATATTTGTCTTTTGTTTGACAAACTATATTGTAAGATAATTTGTGAAATATGGTCTCATATTGAATGATAGAAGTACCTTTTATTGCTTGCTTATTATATGTGTGTGTGTGTATGTGTAATGTCATCAATAATGGAACTTAATTCACCTTATATTTGTTTATAAATATATTCTTATGGTGCCCATAACTGATACCTAACTTTAATAGTTAGTAATTTTCAAGTTACATTTCTTCTTTATTTTTAGTGATGCCTAGAAGTTTGGATTTTATAGGTGGTTATAGCCTGTAGACTATAGCTTTTTATTTTCTATTGCTCTTTACTATTAGTCATTTTAGCATTTCACTTAAATTCTGTCTGTTTTTTCTTTCTTCAGCTAGCTATTTTGGCAAAGGCTGATATTTGTCTTGGTTTTTAATCTGTGCTGGTGCTCTTCGTTGGTTGTTGCTATTTGGAGGGCCATCTCTGCTGTCAGGTTTTGGGTTGTTATTTTACTTTGACAGTTTTATACTGTTTATTTTTCTATTTTTGGTGCTATGCTTAATTATGCTCTCATTTTTTGGGACTTAGCCTTTTAGTTCTGTTTTCTTATACATATGCATATGACTCTTTTATATTCGATTGTTATATATGTATGCAAATCCATTTTCTTATTTTGTCAAACATAGATTTATAACTTCTAAAAATGTATTCCATTAAATAAGATAAAATACTTATTTTGTATCACTGTTGTATCAAGGTATATAGGCTGAAACGATTCGACCTGCCGGCTACTGGTTTCCAAAGGATAACTCGGTTATCGTAGTTGAGTGCCACGTACCTTGATACAACTTATTTTTATTCCATGAATTGTTTTGTTCTAATTTTAGGAGTAGGATCAGCCTATATAATTGCATATTTGGGTTGTTTGCTAAAAATTTTGATGTGGTTTTTTTAAGTTATAATTGAATACATTGATTAACCTCTCTATTTAATTAACCCATAAATCTAATTATCAAATTATCTTATTTGAATAACAGTTATGCAAGTATGAGTAATGTTGATAGATCTTGGATGTATAGGCGATTAATGCCAGATGGTCGCATTAATATTGAGTTTACCGAGGGCTTTCAATCATTTATTGAATATGCAAGTTCACACCCTGCATATATGGATGGTCCAAAAATCAGATATCCATGTAAAAAGTGCAAACATATTCATTTCCTCCCTACTAATGAAGTACATCTACATTTGTATTTTTGAAGGACAGTCAAAAGGAGAAAGCAAGACAAATGAAAGTGAAGCATTTCAGGAGGAATAACCGGGTGCCTATGAAATAAATGCATGTTTTGAGAATGAACCTTTAAATGATCCAAATAATGAATTTATGGAAATTCTATCTGGAGATGATGATGAATCCATAGATAGACCAAATTCTGAAGATGAGCCAGACTTTAATTCCGAATATTTTGAAATAGAGGATGATTTTGATGTGCAATTAAGTGATGAAAGTAATTAATTTGAGTATGCTTTATTTTATTATATCATAATCCAAATATGTTATTATTGCATCAATTAATTATTATTATATATGATGTAATTATATTGTTCTATTACAAGAAGAATGATATATTTATTTCAGTTTCAAGTATGACACAAGCTAACCAAAAGAAAGAACAACTTGTTGCTGCCCAGGCTTAGATTAACATCGGATAAAGATGACGATGCACAAGTGTACACATCTCAACCTGTAGGGTCTATAGGTTTAGGTTTATATTCAAATTCTCAATAGCCATATCATGCATCAACTTCACCTACTACAAATCCCAATGGCTCTCCTAATCTAGCAAATGATCCAGCATCCAACAATCCAAATATATCAGCACACGCTACTCCTACATCAGACTTTGGATCTATACCAACAAATAAACCGACGGTAGATGCCAAGGCTGAAGAAGAAGGCTTTCAACTTGGTGCGAAGGGAGTTGATGGAAGAATTTACATTAAGATTATCAATGATATGTAAGTATTGATCTAATTTTGTATTAGAAGATAACAATAGTTTATATATGTTGCTAAGGATATCTAATTTAAAATTGATCTAATTTTATTCATATTAACAGGTTTATTCCATTACGTATTTGCTCAAGAAAAATTAGATCCAAGTTCAAAGAGAGGATAGAAATTGAGGGTTATATATAGAAGAATCTCTCTCTGCAGACAAGAGATTTTTACTATCAAGAGTTTGAGGTAAAAAAACAAATTGTATTATTTGTGATGAAATAGCTAATTTTATAGATTAATGGCATATCTATTGTATTTTACATTAATTAAATTATGTTCTTTTTTAGAAAGAATTTTTTTGGGATGCAAAATTTAATGGTGTTATTTATCAAGTTTGGGAAAAGTATGCTCGTCAACGATATAAAGAATTTGTTGCTAAATTACACAAGAGTGGTTGGCAGGAATACTGGGCATCACCTGAAGCAATTGTTAGAGAGTATGCCCTAGAGCCCACGTAATAGGGATGTTTTTCATATGTATGAAATTTATATTCTTAATAAAAGGCATCATTCATTTATTAATGCTATGTTTGAATACATGAGTTTGTAAATCTTAAATTAATAAATGAAGTCCTAGATATTATAAAAACAGTGCAAAGGCAATCATGAAGGTGTTCATGATGTGAGATGTCTATTGCATGCAAATGTCTTAATATCTAAATATCCCTAGTCATAGAATTAACAAGATAGGACATTGTTAATTCGGATAGACTAGCACATGTTATGCTTCTTGAATGGTTCAAGCAGTGGTTCTCATAACTGTGATTATGAAAGATAATCAAAGCTAACATGTGGATGCTTGTTAGAAGAACAAGTTCATTGGAGACCTGCATAGAGAATCCTCACATGGATATTAAATCTATGTCAGTGAGGAATCTCTTCATAGCGGTTGTGCAAGTATCCTTAGACTTGAGATCACCAAAGTTATCTTAAGTAGCAAGTGGTATACTTTGACTCCATAACTGATTACTTCCAACTGGGAGTGAACATAATTAGGAGATTGGGTATATCATGACCTACTTGAAGATAGTTGAGTGATTGACAAAGGATTCACCATCCCAGATTTAACAAGGGAAGTTATCTCACATGATTCTATAATTGCCTTGTTCAGTGAATCTCTGGCCAGAGTAATATGCCGAGATGGATGGAGATCCATGAAGGGCATTTTAGGAACAATGGTTAAATTAATAGAACATACATAATTAGATTTATATGAGTTGATAGAAATCCATACTCAGAATCTAATTGAGATAAGAGTGGTGAAAGGAGTAATTGCACGGTAACTGTTTCTATGGAAGGGTACAGTCAAACCACATGAATTTCGTGACATTTGGGTAGTCATGATGCCTAGCTAGAGGCCAATCATGACTTGTATAATGATGTATCAAAAGTATCAATAGGGATTGATAAGATGATTTAAAGGAGTTTAAATCATGTGAGTTTTGAATAGAACTCACAATTACATATTATACTGCCAACATGGACAGAAACCCAATAGGTCACACACATATAGAGAAAAGGGTAAAATGGTAAAATAACAAGGATAATAATATTTGATATTATTATGAAGGTAGAGAAGTGAATAAGATAATAATTAATTAAAGAGTTTAATTAATTATGATCAAATAAAATTGTCCGCGGAACTTTTGAGAAATGTTCTGCAAAATTGGACCTAATTGAAATAATGTATTTTATGATTAATTATTATTATCTTATAAGTGTTATAAGACTACTATAAGTGTTATAGGACTGATATAATAATTAATAGGTCCATTGGAGAAATTATAAAGGGCCAAATAAATAAAGAAGTTGGAGGAAACCCTTCAAAAGATGGCCACACGCCAACTCCGTAAAGAAGGGCTTAGAGGGCTTTTTCTTGGACCAAATTAATTTATATATGTTACATAGGTGTTATGGAACTTACATATTTAATTTGGTTGGATTTGGAATCCATTTGGGTATTTAAATTCAATTAGATGCACAAAGGGCCTAGTTTGTGGATTTTGTGCATGGACTTTTATGAAAAGGTTTAAATTGGATTTAATTAAGCCCAAATGATTATAATAAATTCAAGAGGCCCAATTAATAATTCTCCAGCAATTTTAAAGAGCCCAATCTCATTAAGGAGTTGGAATTTTAACCTAACTATAAAAGGCCAACTAATGAGAATTAGGGTTAAGTGATTAAAACAAAAGGAAAGTCTTTTTCTTTATTCTCTCTCCCTTTTTGCGCCAACTCCAAGCTAGCTTCTTGGAATTTCGGCCAGCCCTAGTTGAACACCAATTTGTTGGTTCAATTTACCCCTCTCTAGTGTGGATTACTCATTGGAGGTGTTTGATTTTGGACACTGTGGTTTGCGACAACCCGGTGCGAAGTAAAATCAACTATTCAACAAAAACCAAGGTGATTTTTCTTATTCTCATATAGTTATATTGTGTATTCATGGCAAGATCAGATCTAATGGTTAAAAAATTTTAAAATTTCGCTCATGTATGTGATGCATGTAACCGTTAAATTCCAATATGGTATCAGAGCCACGGTTTTGCCATGGATATACAATTCTATATTTTTCTGTGGAATAAGTTTTGTTTTGTTTTGAGTTATTTATTTCATGAACTTTAAAATATTAGATTTGATTGTTCATGAATGAGAAATAATTATTTCTGGTTGTATTTGTGATCAAATAAATTTGGTGGAAACAAAAATGAAATTTTGAATGATTGTGATTAGGGTTTGGCGTGAAACCCATTAGGGTTTGGCATGAAACCCTAGGTGATTTAAGGGGATGTTCTAATTTAATTTCTTATGGATCCATTAAAACATCATTTAGATGATATTTTATGTGTTTAATATGTGATATTAAGCCGTAGGATCGAATGAAATTAAAATCGAACAAGTTTTGCATGAAAACTAGTTTAGTCGAAAAGTTCGATAAATTGGTGTTCTTGATGTGTTCTTGGTTAGAAAGACTTTTGATCTTCTAAATCTGATATATATGATATATTAAAGTGTTTTTAATTAATTGGATTAATTAAAATGGGCCTTAAATTAATTTGATTAATTTTAATTTATTAAAACCACTTAATGGGCTTAATTATGTTTACGGACTTGGTTTAAATTAGTGAATGACTTGGTGGGCCCAAGGAGCTGATTTAAATTAAACATTATAAACAGTAATTAAGTTTATTAATGGGTTTTAAGGGCTGGAGTGGGCTTGGCTCATTCCAAAAGCCCCAAATGGTCCAGAAGACACAAAACTAGTTTGTGTGTAAACACAGTTAGGGTTTTTCTTTTGTGGGTCTCGGCCTACAATTGTTTTAAACCCAAAATTGATTCTTTTAATTATTTAATATGATTAATTAATTAAATAATCAATTTATAATTAATTAATAATCAATTGGATTGATTATTAAGACAAGAACACATGCATGAAAAAGGTTTCCTAAAATGAAAATTTTCAAAATGGAAAAAGTTTCCTAATTTGATCACATCATTAAATAACTCAAAATATAGTTTCAAAGGTTGAAACAAAGTTAGTAATCCATTTATTTATGCATTAGAGAGGCATATAAGGGTGAATGATTGGCATGACGGTTAGTTATGGACAAAGCCCAATGTGATTGAGCATAATGCATGTTTTGGCCCAATAAGGACTTTCATGTCCCGGCCACTTATTTTTGGTTTGTATTTCATTTCAAATTGTAATATGTAATTAGATTACTTATATTAGAATTAGAAATAGAGATGGAGACCAATATCAAGGAGCAAGATGGGCCGAATGGAGATCCAACAAGCTTGAAGATAATGTAATTATTTTCTTGTTTGAATCATGCATACTACCTAGGTGTGACCTTTTGATTTCCCTTTTGGCTCGGGGAAATCAATGTAGTAAAGTCCATAACTATACCATATTTGTATGCTTATATTTATGCGATAGATATAGGATGCATACCAATGTATGCCAACCATGTATGATGAGACTTAATTAACTAAAACCCTTGAACAAATACTAAGGTATATAAGCCTTCCATTAATTTGAGGAGAACCAGAGTTCTTTATAGTGTGGGTTGTTGACCACAGTCAAGCTCACATTATATCGAATATGTTCAAATCTAATTAAATGGGTCATCTTAGCTAGCCCATTAGTTTGTTGACCACAGTCAAGGCTAATGGTTCTAGAGGCAAGATTAGGGAATGCATATATGATATGCATGCATCAAGAGTTGATAACCTAATGATCCAATAGTTGTGTAGAGACACAATTGGTATAGAGATACCTACCTTTCAAGGGTATGGAATTTGGCTTGTTGACCACAGTCAAGGTCAAATTACATATCAAGGATTGGATATTGGCCCACTAAGAAAACCATCGGGTTTTCTCGGATTATATAGTGAGGGCTATTAATTCACAATAAAATAGTGGGAGTAAATGAATTAATTAAATACCTTATTAATGCATACATATATATGAACATATTCTCATATCTTTTCTTTTTCACATATATGTCATCATCATGAGCACATCAAATATACAATCAATCTTGGATAACAAACTGGTTGGCAACAACTATTCTAACTGGATCAAGCAAGTGAGAATTGTTCTTAGAGCTGAAAAGATCCATTATGTCTTGGATAAAGATCTTCCACCACTTTCATCAGATGATGCCATTGATGAGATCAAAAGCATTTATCGAAAATACACAGAGGATAGTGAAGCAGCAGCATGTCTGATGCTGGGTGCTATGTCCTCAAAGCTTCAGAAGCAATATGAGTTAAAGGATGGTGGGGTTTCCAAGAAGAAGGTTGCCAAGAAAGAGAGTCCCAAAGGAACTTGCTTCCATTATGGAAAGGATGGTCATTGAAAGCGTAACTGCAAGGCCTATCTATATTCTCTCAAGGAGAAAAAGCATGCTGATGCTTTTACCTCAGGTATTCATATGATTGAAATTAATACTTATGCTATTGCTTCAAAACAATCTTGGGTATTAGATACCGGATGTGGATCACATTTGTGTAAAGATCTACATGGGCTTAGAAGCTTTAGAAGAGTTGGAAAGGCAGAGATATGTTTGTAGTCAGCTATTGGACAAAACATCTCTACAACAATTGTGGGGGCTTATCATTTGCCTCTTCCAAGTGGATTAATACTGGAATTAAATAATTGTTATTATGTTCCAGCTTTGTCCAAAAGTATTATTTCTTTCAGTTGTTTGATGAACGATTATGATATTTCTTTAAAGGACAAATGTTGTTACATTTTTAAGAACAATATATTTTATGCAAAAGCTATTATTGAGAATGGTATATTTGTTCTTGATTTAATTAAAGAAGTACATAATGTGGATACCAAGAGAATGAAACATGATAATCTAAATACCTCATACTTATGGCATTGTCGTTTAGGCCACATAAATGAAAAACGCATGACCAAATTGCACAAGTCAGGTGATTTGGGATCATTTGATTATGAATCATTTGATACATGCGAATCTTGTTTATTGGGAAAAATGACAAAAGCTCCCTTTATTGGTAAAGGAGAACGAGCTAAAATGGTTTTGGACTTAATACATTCAGATGTATGTGGTCCAATGACTACACATGCCAGAGGAGGTTACTCCTACTTTATTACTTTCATAGATGATTATTCCAGGTTTGGATACATCTATCTAATGAAATATAAGTTTGAAGCATTTGAAAAGTTCAAAGAATTCATAAATGAAGTAGAGAAACAACTTGGCAAAAGTATTAAAACACTTAGATCAGATCGAGGTGGAGAATACTTAAGTCAAGAGTTTCAGGATTATCTTAGAGATAATGGGATTTTATCTCAATGGACTCCTCCATATACACCACAACACAATGGTGTATCCGAAAGGAGGAATCGAACACTATTAGATATGGTTCGATCAATGATGAGCCGAGCGGACTTGCCTAAGTCCTTTTGGGGATATGCACTAGAAACTGCTGTTTATGTGTTAAATAGAGTTCCTAGTAAATTAGTTGATGTTACTCCATATGAGATGTGGAATAACAAGAAACCCACGCTTTCTCATATGAAAGTATGGGGTTGTCCTGCTTATCTGAAGAGGATAATGTCAGACAAACTGGATGTTAAGTCTGACAAATGTTTATTTGTGGGATATCCAAAAGAAATGTTTGGATATTATTTCTATCATCGCTTAAAACAAAAGGTGTTTGTTTCAAGGCATGCTGTCTTCTTGGAAAGAGAATTTCTCCTACGAGAGGATAGTGGGAGTAAAATTGAACTTGGTGAAGTTCAAGACCCACAAGTAGAAGATGATCAACCGATTGAACCCGAAACTGAATTTCATAATGATGAGATCATAGTTGAACCTGATTATACACAAAATCCTAGAAGATCTACTAGGATGCGTTCTATCCCTGTGAGATATGGATTTCACATTGATTCGGATAGAGGCATAACTGTAGTAGAGTACAATGAGCCTACAAGCTATCAAGAAGTTTTGAACAGTTTTGAACGTGATTTATGGCTTAAGGCTATGCAGTCTGAAATGGACTCCATGTATGAGAACAAAGTATGGACTTTAACTCAACCACCTGAAGGGATAAAACCCATAGGGTGCAAATGGGTCTTCAAAAAGAAGACTGACATGGAAGGTAATATAGTTACCTATAAAGCTCGCTTAGTAGCAAAAGGTTATCGTCAAAAAGAAGGTATTGACTATGACGAAACTTTTTCTCCTGTACCGATGCTTAAGTCTATAAGAATACTTTTAGCCATTGCAGCTCATTATGATTATGAGATTTGGCAAATGGATGTGAAGATAGCTTTCCTTAATGTAAATCTTACCGAGGATGTGTATATGACACAACCAGAAGGATTCACATCAGGAAATGGCGAAAAGGTATGCAAGCTTCAAAGATCCATTTATGGATTGAAGCAAGCCTCTAGGAGCTGGAACATACGATTCAATGAGACAATCAAAGAGTTTGGTTTCTCACAGAATGAAGATGAACCTTGTGTGTATAAAAGGGTCAGTGGGAGTGCAATTTTCTTCCTAGTTCTATATGTAGATGACATATTGATCATGGGAAATGACATTTCTCTTCTCCAATATGTTAAAATATGGTTATCCAAGCAATTCTTCATGAAAGACCTTGGAGAAGCATCCTATATTCTGGGAATAAGGATCTATAGAGATAGATCCAATAGGTTGCTAGGTCTTTCTCAGAGTACATATATAGATAAAGTATTGAAGAGGTTCAATATGGATCTCTCTAAGAAAGGGTTGATACCCATGGTGCATGGGAAACACCTTTCTAAATCTATGTGTCCACAGACACTAGAGGATAGAGAGAGCATGAATAGAATACCATATGCATCTGCAATTGGTTCTATCATGTATGCTATGTTATGTACACGTCCAGATGTAGCATTTGCTTTGAGTGTCACAAGCAGATTCTAATCTAATTTTGGAGAGGAACACTGGGCAGCTATCAAGAATATTCTTAAGTACTTGAGAAGGACTAAGGATATATTCTTGGTATATGGAGAGGGCAGTTTGGAAGTAAATGGGTATACAGATGCCAGCTTCCAATCTGACAAAGATGATTGTAAATCACAATCTGGTTATGTGTTCATAATGGGAGGAGGAGCAGTTAGTTGAAAAAGTTCCAAATAATAAACAATTGCTGATTCCACGACGGAAGCTGAGTACATTGCTGCTTCAGAAGCAGCCAAAGAAGCAGTCTGGATCAAAAAGTTCATAACCGAACTAGGAGTGGTGCCTAGCATTGTTGATCCGATTCCTTTATATTGTGACAACAATGGAGCCATTGCGCAAGCAAAGGAACCACGGTCTCATCAGCGATCCAAGCATGTTCTCAGACGCTACCATCTCATAAGGGAAATAGTAACTAGAAATGATGTGAAAATAGAAAGGGTTCCCACAGATGACAATGTGGCGGATCCCCTCACTAAAGCACTTTCCCAGATTAAGCATGATCACCATATAAAAAGCATGGGTCTGAGACATATGAGTGATTGGCTTTAGTGCAAGTGGGAGATTGTTAAAGAGTATGCCCTAGAGCCCATGTAATAGGGATGTTTTTCATATGTATGAAATTTATATTCTTAATAAAAGGCATCATTCATTTATTAATGCTATGTTTGAATACATGAGTTTGTAAATCTTAAATTAATAAATGAAGTCCTAGATATTATAAACACAGTGCAAAGGCAATCATGAAGGTGTTCATGATGTGAGATGTCTATTGCATGCAAATGTCTTAATATCTAAATATCCCTAGTCATAGAATTAACAAGATAGGACATTGTTAATTCGGACAGACTAGCACATGTTATGCTTCTTGAATGGTTCAAGCAGTGGTTCTCATAACTGTGATTATGAAAGATAATCAAAGCTAACATGTGGATGCTTGTTAGAAGAACAAGTTCATTGGAGACCTGCATAGAGAATCCTCACATGGATATTAAATCTATGTCAGTGAGGAATCTCTTCATAGCGGTTGTGTAAGTATCCTTAGACTTGAGATCACCAAAGTTATCTTAAGTAGCAAGTGGTATACTTTGACTCCATAACTGATTACTTCCAACTGGGAGTGAACATAGTTAGGAGATTGGGTATATCATGACCGACTTGAAGATAGTTGAGTGATTGACAAAGGATTCACCATCCCAGATTTAACAAGGGAAGTTACTCACATGATTCTATAATTGCCTTGTTCAGTGAATCTCTGGCCAGAGTAATATGCCGAGATGGATGGAGATCCATGAAGGGCATTTTAGGAACAATGGTTAAATTAATAGAACATACATAATTAGATTTATATGAGTTGACAGAAATCCATACTCAGAATCTAATTGAGATAAGAGTGGTGAAAGGAGTAATTACACGGTAACTGTTTCTATGGAAGGGTACAGTCAAACCACATGACTTTCTTGACATTTGGGTAGTCATGATGCCTAGCTAGAGGCCAATCATGACTTGTATAATGATGTATCAAAAGTATCAATAGGGATTGATAAGATGATTTAAAGGAGTTTAAATCATGTGAGTTTTGAATAGAACTCACAATTACATATTATACTGCCAATATGGACAGGAACCTAATAGGTCACACACATATAGAGAAAAGGATAAAATGGTAAAATAACAAGGATAATAATATTTGATATTATTATGAAGGTAGAGAAGTGAATAAGATAATAATTAATTAAAGAGTTTAATTAATTATGATCAAATAAAATTGTCCGCGGAACTTTTGAGAAATGTTCTGCAAAATTGGACCTAATTGAAATAATGTATTTTATGATTAATTATTATTATTATCTTATAAGTGTTATAAGACTACTATAAGTGTTATAGGACTGATATAATAATTAATAGGTCCATTGGAGAAATTATAAAGGGCCAAAGGAATCAAGAAGTTGGAGGAAGCCCTTCAAAAGAGGGCCACACGCCAACTCCATAAAGAAGGGCTTAGAGGGATTTTTCTTGGACCAAATTAATTTATATATGTTACATAAGTGTTATGGAACTTATATATTTAATTTGGATGGATTTGGAATCCATTTGGGTATTTAAATTCAATTAGATGCACAAAGGGCCTAGTTTGTGGATTTTGTGCATGGACTTTTATGAAAAGGTTTAAATTGGATTTAATTAAGCCCAAATGATTATAATTAATTCCAAAGGCCCAATTAATAATTCTCCAGCAATTTTAAAGAGCCCAATCTCATTAAGGAGTTGGAATTTTAACCTAACTATAAAAGGCCAACTAATGAGAATTAGGGTTAAGTGATTAAAACAAAAGGAAAGTCTTTTTCTTTATTCTCTCTCCCTTTTTGCGCCAACTCCAAGCTAGCTTCTTGGAATTTCGGCCAGCCCTAGTTGAACACCAATTTGTTGGTTCAATTTACCCCTCTCTAGTGTGGATTACTCATTGGAGGTGTTTGATTTTGGACACTATGGTTTGCGACAACCCGGTGCGAAGTAAAATCAACTGTTCAACAAAAATCAAAGGTGATTTTTCTTATTCTCATATAGTTATATTGTGTATTCATGGCAAGATCAAATCTAATGGTTAAAAAATTTTAAAATTCCGCTCATGTATGTGATGCATGTAACCGTTAAATTCCAACAGCAATTGCCATTTCAAAGAGAAATTCTTCAAATAGATGAGGATGTTCAGATGGAGAGAGTTTATCGGTGCACACTGGAGGAACTTTTGGCCATCATGAGCATGCAAATAAATTGGTAAGTATTTGAATTTTCAAAAATTTAGAATAATGTTTCAATGTATGAATTTAGAATAATGTTTGATATTGTTAGATAATGATGATTTAATATATATATAAATTTCTATGTCACAGAAGGTAATGATATTGTTTGATAATGTTGGACAATGATAATGTTTCATAATGTTCAACAATGATAATGTTGGATAATGATGATGTTTGATAACTGTTGGATAATGATAATGTTTGATAATAATGTGTTTTTTAGATAAGTTTTTCATTTCACAGGAGGTAAATATCTTAAATTTAAAGGAAATTCTGCTGAATTTTTAATAAACGTTAGTTTATTTGGTTATGAAGGAAAAGTCCTTGGGTAAGAGGCCAACATATCCTGAATTTTTTTATGTACACCCATCAAAAAAGCATGATAGTCAGACATTTGTTAATGCCCGTTGCAGACAACTCAATGTACGTAAAATTTATATTTGTATATTAATTATTTACTGAAATATAGTTAATTCATTGCAACTATTGTAATTATAGGAGCAATTACAAGATACTCTCACTCAAAAGCGACAAATCTCTGAAAATGTGGATGAGAGTCGAATATTTCTTGATGTAGTTGGTGGTAAGAATAACCCAGGAAGGATTTTTGGCTTAGGATCTATTGCAAATACATCCCATTCGCATTCCTATGCATCAACCACAGCTGCTTGTAGTAGGCGTTCTGAACCTTCTGAGAGAGTCATTCAGCTTGAGAATAATGTCAGTATGTTGCTCGATGCTGTAATCCAACTGAAGAATGAGGTGAAAGAGTTGAAAAACAAGGACACCTCTCAACATCCAGATTGTCTGCCTTCACCAACTACATAGTTTATATTTGTAATATTTAGGTATTGGTACTGATTTTGAGTTGTATTTTTATATATTGGTTTTTATAGATTCTACTATATTATTTAGGTATCGATATTGAGTTTTTGTTAATTTTTATGGATTTCTTATTCATAGTATGGATTATACTATGTTATAATTAAGTTAATTGCATTATATTTTTTAATGACTAATCAATTTAGATTGAAATTAAAATTTTATTCAGATCCTCAAAATTTTGATGATTTCAATGGCTACATTTAGTAACGATAATTATCAATGGGAATTTATGTATGAATTTTGATTGCTAAAATTAGCTATGGAAAATATAATATTTCCTTTCCTAAAATTAGCAACTGAAATAGCAATTCCGTTGCTAAAATTTACCAATTAACCGAAAATGAGTTGGTTAAATTTAGCAACGGAATTTGATTTTTGTTGCTAAATTTAGCAACGAAATTAAAATTTCATTACTAAAAATAGCAACTGCCAGATTAGCAAAGGAATTTTCCGTTGCTATTTGTTTTTAGCAACGAAAATTGGTATTTTTCGTTGCTAAATTGCATTTTTTTTTTGTAGTGATGGTTTTTTGCTTTTGTCATTTTTTAATATCTATTGGTTGATTGCTAGTTTTAATCAAGATTTTTTCTTAGATTTACATGCTATAGTTTGGTAATTATTTGACTTATTTTGTAACGGAATAATAAAATAATTCATGAACAGTTTATTTTTTTCACAAAAGATTGTTGCTTTTATAATAGAGTAATGGAAAATTTATAAACCCTCATGAACCTTTGCTTACTTATTGGATTTTAGTTTTATGAATTTCTCTCTCTTTGACATCATTTATTACAGTGCTAGACCATCCTCATTGTTATATTTTAGACATCTTGTCAAATAAAAACTATCTCTATTTCCTCAGCAACTATGTAGATTGTACTTTGTTCTTCGGGTT
The DNA here is from genome assembly GCA_037975025.1 of Excoecaria agallocha. NCBI lineage: Eukaryota > Viridiplantae > Streptophyta > Magnoliopsida > Malpighiales > Euphorbiaceae > Excoecaria > Excoecaria agallocha. The sequence continues at coordinate 945,842 of JBBPFJ010000027.1, forward strand.
GTTATCATGCACTTTATATGATTCTATTTTAGTTCTATGGTTTTCTTCTATGTAGTTATTTTCTTATTTCCCTAAAATGATAAAGAGAATGGTACCTGATATGTAATCTAAACTTTAATAATAATTATTCCATGATTCTCTCTTTAATTATCGAATATGAGCTTGTATATAATGTATGAATTTGAATTGGTATAACATCTTTATCCTATATATGAATGGATTTACTCCTATCAGTTGTTTAAGTTATAAAAGTCTTATGTGTTTGGCTCAAAAATATTGTTCGCTATGGTTTTATAAATAAAATAACTATAAAGCTAAAGTAAACCAAGTAATGAATAGAAATTAATTGAGCTACCCTACATGAATCCTTTTCCTCTATTTGGTAGACCATAATTACATTTTGCCATTTGACATATTTTCTTGTCTTATAGTATTTTAAAGTGAAGCATTATTGGGATCATTTCCATGACTGCTACTTTTAATGGTATAGACAAGCTTTTGTGATTAACATAATTTTATTTATTTATTTTGTTTTCATAAGTTTCTTTATCAGGTATGAGATTTTAAATCAATCCAAAATCTTGTAATTTGTGTATCTAAGTGTCTCTTATGTTATAAGGTTCATATTTTTATATTACACTGCTTAATAAATTTAATTATTGAATTATTGATTCTTTCATTCATAAACCTAAAAGCACTTGTGATATTATTTAAGAAGAATGTGACAAATCAATGACAACTTTAACATAATATTTAATTTTAAGATAGTAAAAAAGAAGTAATAAAAATTAGAAAAATAGTATATATAATAAAAGTGGTCAAAACTTATTAGCTATCTTTTAATATTTATTCATGTGGTTTACTAAGAGTATTGACCGGTGTCTAGCAAGTGTACTAGATCAGCTAGTAATATAGGAAAATATAATTATGACCTAAAATATCGAACCCAAGGGAAACTTGTGTTTGTGTGAATGATTTTAATTTTAAAATGGAATTTATGTGAAGAAGAAAAAAGAGAAATCCCAAAAATTGTGATGATTGAAGTTGAAAACTGAAAACAGACTTTTAAAACTAAAGATAAAATAAAAAAATTGAAGACTTGAAATAAATAGAGATAAACCAAAGCAAGCAAATAATTAAGGTAAAAATCAATATTTAGAAGTGACTTTCACTTAAGGACTATCCACCTTAACCAATATTATTATGACTTAATCAAAATGAAAACACAAATGATTATGAAGAATTCAAATTAATAAACCCAGATAACTTTACTCAAGATTATCATTCCAAGCATTAAAATTCTCTTATTCAGATAAACTCAACACTTAGCATAAAGATCTAAATTAATCCTCCTAGATGTCTATTAAATCCTTTTCTCAAGTAATTTAACTTTCACCTATTCTTAGTTACGCTTTTCTCAATCTTAACTTACTTTAATTAACACAAAATTATAGCTTATTCAGATTATAATCATACATTAACCTCAATAAATTAACCCAAGAACATGCATATCAATAATCAACTCAAAATCAATCACTAACCAATGTTAATCAAGTTAACAACCAATTTTTAATTGAATAAAGACAAGACTATATTAAGAACTAAGAAATAATCAAACTTGCATTAAATTGAAGCACAAGCTTAAGTCATAACAATAAAAGTTAAGGATTCAAGTATCCTTTAGCAAAAGTTAAAGAAAACTACTCACTAGACATGCTTAAAATCAAAACAAAGCTTTGAAGAAAATAATTAAAACAAAAAACTATGTAAAAGCTTAAAACTAAAGAACTAAGATGATAATTTGCTTAATTGAAAGATTTCATTCCTTCTTTGGTGCTTCAAACTCCTTTTTATAGGCCAAAAATGTAGTAAAATCCTTCTCTAACTCCAGAAATAAAATAAGAAGCAAATTCTACTTAAAAGGGAAGTCTGGAAAAATTCCTTCTCGAATAGGAGAGTTTGCGCGTGGCCATGGTTCTTCTTTTGTTGTTCTATACATGGGCACATGATCTTCATCAAGTAGGAAACTTCTTTTCCTTGCATGTAGCCATGCCTTGCTTTTCACTCATCTTCACTTGGTCATGTAGTCGTGGTTCTTCTTGGTGCAATCTTCACGTGGCCATGGGTGCTTTCTCCTTAATATTCACGTGGCCATGGGTTTGCCTTCTAGACTTCACGCTAATTTTCTCGTTTAATTTTTTCCAATTTTGCAATTTTGCCCATAATAACTTGTCTTTATGCATTTTAGCCATTTTCTTAGCAAAATATATTTGGAAAGCACCAAAACTTTGGATTAACTTCAAGAAACAACAAATTAACATTTTAACTCAAAATTAACCAAATTAACTAAATAACAACACTTAAAACATACTAAAAACTATACATAATTCACACTTATTAAATACCCCACACTTAAACCTTGCTTGCCCTTAAGCAAATTAGAACAATCCCACCCTCAAAATAATCAAACTTGTACAAAGAACTACATATTTAAAACCAAGCTTAGCATTTTAACAAAAGCACTTAAAATAATCTCTAAATAGGATAACTTCAATCAAGATAATATAGGTTAATTTCCTTGAGTGTGTGCAAGACCAAATCATCTTTAAGCATTTTATAAATCAAAATATTAATACAACTAGATATTATTATTATTATTATTATTATTATTATTATTATTATTATTATTATTATTATTATTATTATTATTATTATTATTATTTTGTAAAATTGCTAGGTGGTTATTGAACTTTAGAAGAATTGTTACAGATAATTGCCTGGTCCGAGCTAAGGATTCATGAAAAACCTATAAGATTTGGTCTTTAGATTTTCTTAATATTTTCTTGTAGAAGATATTATTGGTTCTTCTTTAATATTTGTAACAGGTTGGATTATTAAACGTGGATGGATATTAAATATTTTATGATTTGCCTATCATTTTGCTATTTTAATTGTAAAAATTAAAAAATTATAAAAATTGTTTGCGACGGATGGTACCGTCGTAAATTTTTTTATCCTTGCAAAAAGTAGCACCAAAATTGTAATTTCCATTGCTATTTTAGCAACGAAATTTTAATTTTCGTTGCCATTTTTGCAACGAAATTTTAATTTCAGTTGCTATTTTTGCAACGAAATTCTTTCATTGCTAAAATTAGCAACGAAATTCAATATTTCGTTGCTAAAATTGACCAAAATTTTCTTTGGTTGAATTTAGCAACAGAATTTATTTTTCGTTGCTAATTTTAGCAATAGAATTATATTTCCGTTGCTAAAAAATAGCAACTATCGCATTAACAACCAAATTTTTCGTTGCTAATTTCCGTTGCTATTTTTTATTAGCAATGGAAATTATCAATTTTTTGTTGCTATTTTCCGTTGCTAAATGGGAATTTTCTTGTATTGATCAAGCAAATATGACATTTGACTCACTTTAGTTTGTCAGGGCATGAGATCAAGGAAGTATGACATTTGATTCACTCTAGTTTGTTGGGGCATGAGATTAGGGAAGTATGAAATATGATTAGCTCTAATTTTTAGGGCATAAGATCAGGGAAGTATGACACCTAATTACTTCAGTTTGTAGGGGCATGAGGTCAGGAAAGTATGACATTTGGGTAAGGTAGCTGAAGATGTAAGGTAACTGAAATCCTCCTTGATGGATTATTGCCTTCTACATAATCAATTGCCTTTTGAGCGATCATTTGTGCCTGCATATGTATTCATTATTCAGACCCCTTTATTGTGACAAATAGATGTTATTTAGCCATTTTATGGGTTTGCACGATTGTCTCAATGGATATTCAATTTTGAAATAGGGTGATCCTTCAATAATATGATCTGCCTATTTCTCACCCCTAGTTTTAGATAATGGCTTATAGTGCAAAAGTTCATGATGAAATTTGCTCTTATTATTGTTTCTTTTTATTTCAAGTGAGATATGATAGATTAATTCACTGGTGTGTATTATCTTTTTAATTATTTTGTTTTTATCATCTATTAATGTCATTATTTTCCTTTATCTTTTTTCTCTTAATGTGGCTATGATTTTTCATACTCAAATTATTTATTAGAAATTTATACTATCCACGCAAGTGATTTTTCTTAGTAGGTAGTATGGCTTATTTTTTGTTATTTTTATTATTTCCTTAAGTGTCATGTTAACTAATATGTAAATAAATAAAATAAAGTAAAATATTGTTCATACATCATCAAAACAAAATAAAGAGAAAAGCATAAATGTTGACATCATAAATATAATCCCAAAAGAAAACATAATATATTTCATGAAAAATTGAATGGTTCCTTGAATATCACCGATGATGCCTCAGCCTATAATAGTCAGATGGCCTAGCTGAAGGGACAGAAGGTGCCTGTGAGGGCTATGGAAGTGGTGCCTGGGATAGACCTACAGGAAATTATGGTGTCAATGATAAGGGTATCTCAAACTTAACTCATATAGCCTCAGCAATAAGCCTCAAAACCTATCCTATAAGCTTAGCTAAATAGCCCAGATAATCTCTAACCTATCACATGGCTAGCTCTTATCGATGAACACCTGCCTCTACCTGAGCCAAATGAGTAGTATGTAGGTCCCCGATGTCCCTTACACTTTGTCTAAGGCTATAAAACTCTATAGAAATCATGGATATAAATGTCTTCATCCTATTTAGCTACCTTTTGGTAGCCTTATTAACTAGGGAGGTCCTCTTAACAATGGCATGTATATCCTATCTCATCCCCTGAATAGCAGCCTTCAAACTAGCAAATTGGCTTTCTAAACCTGCAGGTGTATCATTAGTAGCAGTAGAGGATGGCACTAAAGCATGAGAAGTAGTGGCCCCTGGATTTCTATATGCATAAAATCCATAGGCTCCAAATGATTCTAGTATATGATTGCTGCCAAAACTCTCTGATAGAGATGACTATGACCAGAAGAAATAGGCCAAGTTGAATCCTATATGATTAGCCCGTGACTCAAAGTAAGCCTTGGTGGTATGTATCTATGCCTGTGCCCTAGATATATAACCCTGTAATGCCAGATCCATGACATGTTCACATGTAAAAGGAGGTGAATGGCCATCTAGTATAGGGTATGCGGGCTGTTTATGGTCCTGAGGTGCACTACAAAAAAACTGGCAATTAGCGATGGCATTTTTCGTCGCAAATATATGAGAAACTATGCAACAAATAGTCGCCAATATATTATCGACAGAATCCCAAATCAGTCTCTAATTTAGCGACGGAAAATTTTTCCAATAATTAGCTTATGCCGTCGCTAATTTATTTTCATAATTAGTCGTCAGTATTATAATAATAATTTTTAGCAACTATATTTTTCATCGTGAATTTCACCACTAATTATTAATTTATTGTAAATGTTAGTGACGAAATATTAGTTGCTAATATTGTTGCTAATTATTTGTTAAATTCTAACATCTACACAGTAGCGATAGTGTCCCATCGTGTATCGGTCGCTAAATTATTGCATAATTTATTTTTTTTTCTTTTGTTATATTTTTAAATTTTCATCTTGTACACAATGATCGCTATTTATTTATTTTCATCATGTACATAACAATGATTTCAAATATACATACATATATTTATTCCAAATCAGAATATATTCTAAAATACACACACATATATAGAAAATTATTTGAAATATTACATAATATTATCCTCAAACAATCTCTCATAAAATAACAAAATAGTAATAATATCGTACAATCTCTGAAAGTACTATTCACAGTTTGAGTTTCTTTTGCACAAAAGTTTAGTTTCAATTTCTCTTATACAAAAGTTTAGTTTGAGTTTGTCTAATATGAAAGTTTGACACTACAACAAAAATCCAATATCCCGACGGTATTGAGTGAAATTTCGTACGGAAACAAAAATGCCAACGAAAATTAGCGACGGAAATCGGCGAAGGAGATATGGTTGTAGGCACTTTTATCGATGAAAAATAATTCCATCGACAATTTTATTGACGGAAAAATAGTCTGTCGTTAATTCCATCGCTAAATGAAGACCAATTAATGTCATCGTTTGCCAATTTTTACCGATGGAAAACTATTTCGTAGGCAAATTTACTTTCCATAGAAAAATTTAGCGATGGAAAACTATATTTCTGCTAATTTTTACCTACGATTTTCTATATTTCCATCAGAAAATCTCAAAATTTATTTTTTATTATCTCTCAAATTTCAATTTTTATTACTTTATTTTCTCTATATAGTGAAATCTTAATCAACAATAAAATATAAATATATAATTTACAATAAGAAATTAATAGAAATCTAATAAGAACATTAAATTTATAATATTTAGTAACATATGATTTTATTATAAGTTTTTAAAGTATAAATATTAACCCTAACATTGCAGTCAAATCGTTAGTAGTCCTAAAAGTATTAAAATCTAAAACCCTATGATGTCGACGCAGGTGAATTATCTGATGTTACGATATGCTGCCTTCCTCCCTTACTTCTTTCATCTGAGTACGAAGCTCGGCTATACATAAATGTACATCACCTAAACCTATGTTAGGTTTAAAACAACCGATGCATAACATTTGTTTTTCAAGAACTGAAGATGATGAACCACTTGAAAAGTTACATGCTAAGGATTTCTCCATAGAAATATAAAACAACTAGTTCATAATGTGGGATCTGTTCATAAGATTCACAATTCAAAATAGAAAATATATAGGATACTACACATAAATATGCATATCAATCAACATGTTCATTTATGTGTTTCATTTTATGCTTAACATAGCACGAACTGCCTAACATAGATGTCACACCATAATGGGTAGCTAAATTACTAAATATTGGCAACTTATATGTGTATTACTAATAAAGATAGTTGTGCACACGTAATAGTAAATTTCTTAATTCTTTACGTCGATATTTTTCTTCTTTTTCTTATTGAAGTTTAAATTCGGATAATATACAATAGCTGGTTCGAGTGGCATGGTCCCTAGCAATGTTATGATTATGGTTCACTTTACTACTTAGAAAATACGAAACACCTGTTATAAAAGAATATATCATAGATTGATTTAGACCACATCATATCCTTAATAAAAAAAATCTTCAACTCTTTCGAAAAGTATTATACTTAAATCGGTTAGATTAACCAAAGTGAAATACGAACAGGACTGTCTTGTTTTTTTTTTTAGTTAGTAAACTAAGATTTTAGCATTTTTAATTAAGTTATTAAAAAGCAATAAATCTAGTTATTTTTATTTGTAAAACAAATTTACATAATATTGATACGGTTATTTTGGTTAAATATATGCCTAATATGCTACTCTTTAAAAGTATATATGTATGATTTTTATATATTTATTCCTAGTATGCTACTCTTTAAATTAAAACAATAATGAAACTATTTAAAACCATAATTTGTTTAAAAGATAAAATGTGTGTCTATATGTGAAAATTATGAATTTAGAATATAATATTTTAAGTGATTTAAGAGTAAATAATAACAGAAAATAATGATGAAGAAGATAAGTAGTAATAATAATAATAATAATAATAATAATAATAATAATAATAATAATAATAATATCAATATTTTAAAAAAAATGAAAAAACTAACCAGGAATATCCCAAGTTTCACACTTGTTTATGTTCACCATAAAATCACCTTTGTGAATAACACCTTCAAATATGCTTCATTATAAATAGAGTTTTTGCATTAATGGGTCATTACATGTATTCAAGCATTATATTGTTAGTGTAAGCCCTAGCCCCAATACATTGTAATAAAACACTTAGTTAATAAAATGAGGCATTTGTTTTATCTTTTGTATTCCTGTGCATGTCAATTGATAAAACTATCCAAGAATGTTGTTTCGGTTTAAGTTATCATGTGTGAGGCATATGGATTGTAAGACCTTGAAACAAATGGGACTTCATTCTAAATATCCCTAGTCAGTCATTGTTATGGGAATAACAAATGAATTAAGACTAGTATGCTCTCTCTGATACTATAAGTTCTGTCTTACGGATCATTAGGACAAAAGTGTCAATCAGAGATCATAGATACATGTTAAAGAACATGGTATCTAGATTCGATCCGCTCATGAGAACACTACATGGTACAAGTCATAAGTGTTTCTCATATGCAAGTTTTGTATCTGAGTTCTTAGATCTGAAATCTCTATGAAACTCTTTATGAATTACTGTGTACTTTGACATACACCTAACGTGCTCGTAACAGAGTGACAAGTACGGGTATGATTGGGTATGCATTGATTCATGTTAGAGAGCATGAGAGAAGTGAAGGGATTACCCCTCTCGATAAGAGAGAAAATATCACCGGCCACTTGATCAGTGAACTAAGAAGTGTATGGCCATATCGAGATGAAATAATGAGTAATCATTATTTATCTGAGAGTTCAGTGTCACTGGAATATCAAGAAAGGAATTAATATATATAAGGATGACTAGTTCCATGCCTTATATTAATTCTGATATTTAAGGGTAAGGGACTATGCAAAATTGCATTAGGTCACCAAATGCCATATGCATTTTCATTTAATTTGGAATGCTATAATATCTTGCTAGAGAATATATATAGCCTTTGAATTAATTTATTAATTCATTGCCAACATTAAATGGACCTATAGGATCGCACACAAAGCATTGGGCTTAAAATATTTAAATTAAGTATTGGACATTAATTTGGGCTTTTAATTAAAGTCAAATTAGTGTGTGTAATGGGTTATAAAGTTGCTATTGGGCTTTGGTCCATGAGAGAGAGAAATTCAGCCCACAAGGTTTAATTTCAATTAATTAATTATCTTGTGTTAATTTAATTAATTGAGTATTAAAACCTAAAGGATTTTAATTGAATTAATTCACTTAATAAATGGATGGTGTGGCCGAAATTCCAAGATAATATCTATGGAATTTCGGCACATGATTAATTCTTTTATTAAGTGATTTAGTTAATTATTATGTCTTACATTTATCTTAGATTAAATCAAAAGGATTATCTTGGATTAAATGTATTATCTTAAGGTGTTTAAATCAATATATATTACTTATTTTAGGAAGTGATTGAGATTGAATTAATTATCTTAAGATAGTAAAGTTCAAATCAAACACTTGCCAAAAGATAGGGATATATATTAAAGAGATAAAACCCTAGGATGAGGGAGTTGATTTTGGCATGAAAAAGAAACCCTAATCCTTCTAAGTTGGCGTGAAAAATCTCTCTCTCACACATTTTTCTCTCTAGGCCGAAACACACAAGAGGAAGAACTCTTTCTTGCTTTCTTGTGTTCTTGGCCATTAATAGGACCTTAAAGAAGAACAAGATCAAGTCTTGTAGCTTCAAACAATTGCCATTACACAATACTTAAAAGAGAGCTAGCAATCTCTATTTTAAGCCTTCTTTGCAAGTGTGTGTGTGAGGATAGAGGGAGTGGCGTAAAAGGCTATTCCTTGGCATTGGTGATCGAGATCTAAGGTGGATAAAGGCATCTTGGTTTCTGGACATCACAAAATCAAAGAATAAAAAGGCATCATCTATTGTAAGTTTCAAAACCCTAAAATTACATGTTTTCGTTCCTAGTTTTGGATATGTATGGTATGCATGATAAAAAATTTTATTTTTCCGCTGTGCTATCATGATTATCATACCATGTCATATTCCATCAGTGGTACCAGAGCCTAGACATGCTTATTTTAGTGCTTTAGATGCATGAAAAAATTAATTAAAAATCGTTATTTTGAAAACATGCAAATCTGAATTTTTCTGTTTTGAGTTTTTTGCATTGTTTTGGTGTAAAAACGATTTTAATTGATTAGATAGGTATTATAATTAATATGACATGTTAATATACTGTCCTAAGATGTTATTAGGGCTGGTAATGGTCGGATTTAATTATTTATACCTGATGGTACATGTTAATTATTAGCATGTAAATTGCTAGTTTAACAACTAGTTTTCAAAATTAAATGTAAAAACGTTTTTGGCATGTTTGTAAGTGATATTTAAAGATTAATTATCAGGTCTGGACATATTTTAAATTTGCTTTTAATTCTGGTCCATGACAATTTAATTGATTAATTTTAAAATCACCTGAAACTATGACTAGTTTGTGTTTGTTACATGTTTAATCAAGATTGTTTGTTTTATTTTGATTAAAATGGTAAAAACACACTTAGATTAAAATGGTACAGAATTTAAATCAATATTTATGGACTTATTTAGATTATTAAATGACTCATAAAATTGATTTAAATGTTTGTGCATTTCATGGCATTACATAAGCATTAAACAACTAGTTTTGTTGTTTGTTTGTTTTTGCATGAATGCCGTGTGTTATTATATGTGTTCTTCATGATTTTATTTTTAATTCATGTTAGCACATATTATATGTATTTTTAATGTTTATGGGCTGTATGACATAAAATTAAAAAATGGCAAAATTGGAAATTATACTAGAGTTGATTTATGGCACAAATCTAACTAGTTTGTGTTTTGGGCTTTTAAGAGAACTTATTCAATAAGAGGATTTAGTCCATTGGGCTTCAGCCCAGGCCCATCACGGGGTCATCTCTTAAAGGTTCAAGTACACAATTTCCATTAATAGGCTTGGCTAAATTAATTAAAATTGGACTTTGTTTGATCCATGAATGTTATGTATATTTATTTGCTTGTTTGGTGTGATGAATGGATATGCATGGTGCTTTCATGGGCCCTGGGTTTTTGTAATTAAATATGGCCTGCGTGCCATTATATTTTATTGTAAAAGTTTCATTTATTTCTTAGAATAGAATTTATTTGAAGACTTTGTAAATCAAGACGAAGCCCACCGGAGTGGAGAAGCCCAACTCAAAGATTCTTATGTAATAGTATAGAATCTTAGTTGTAGGTTTTTGGGCCCATGTTTGTCACGCTTTACTTTATGCAATTATATATATATGCATGCTATGTATGGATGACAAAGCGTATGCCATGTAAGCCGTAATAAAATGAATCCCTAAAAATAGTAAGTCACAAAGTTGCCTTCCTAATTCGAAACATGTCAAGTCATCGATCATCGGTCACGTAGACTAGGAGTCCTAGATGCGCCCGATTATCTTTGTGAGGCATGGGTTGTGAATGTAGGTTAGACTTAACATGGAAAGGGATGCCCGGACCTAGGCAACTAATAAATGGGTTGTGCTATAACATCTTAAAGATGTTAGCCCATTTGATCCAAGAGTCATGTACGAGACATGATTGGAGTTTTTCCTACCTAAGTAACTTAACTTATTAGGTGTACAGGCTCAGCTTGACTAATAAGTTTTTGTGAAAAGTGGATCTTGGCCCACATTAAATCACTAACGTGAATTATTTAAGGGGATATTAATTCGGTTTGTGGGATCATTAAGACCTCATTTAATCTTGCTAAATTTTATTGTAGATTGAAAATGGCATCTTCAAACAACAATTTCTCATTGCGATCGGTCCTTGAAAAGGACAAATTGAATGGCACCAATTTCATAGACTGGTCTCGAAACTTAAGAATAGTTCTTAAGCAAGAGAAGAATTCGTATGTTTTGGATGCACCCTTGCCTGAAGAACCAGGAAGGAACGCCTCTGCGGTTCAAAAGGAAACTTTTGAGACCAAGAAGAGCGACTCCAACGATGTGACCTGTCTGATGCTTGCCACTATGGTGCCTGACTTGCAAAAGCAATTTATGGACCAAGAGGCTTATGCGATCATGGTGCACCTCAAGGAGATGTTCCAAGAGCAAGCTCGTCACGAGAGGTTCGTGACAACAAAGGCCTTAATTTCTTGCAAGATGGCTGAGGGTACTCCTGTTAGTACCCATGTACTCAAGATGAAAGGGTATCTTGATACTCTTGAGAAGCTTGAGGTACTAGTGCCAAAGGAATTGGCCACTGACTTGATCTTAGGATCATTGCCTACTGCTTATGATCCATTTGTGTTGAATTATAACATGCATGCAATGAACAAGTTAGTCATTGAGCTTCATGGGATGCTTAAGAATGCTGAAGAGAACATTCGAAAGACCAATCCCTTTCTAATGGTTCAAAAGGGAATTAAGAAGGGACCCGCTAAGGGAAAGGGAAAGGGAAAGGCAAAACCCAAGTCAAGTGGGAGTGCACCTCAGGCCCAATCCAAGCCCAAGGCGCCAAAACTCAAAGAGAGTGAGAGCACTTGCTTCCATTGCAACAAGATAGGGCATTGGAGGAAGAATTGCGCTCTCTTCAAGGAAGAACAAAAGAAGAATGGAGCTAAGGCGTCCAGTTCTGGTATTTTTGTTGTTGAAATTAACCTTTCTATTTCTACCACTTGGGTATTGGATACCGGTTGTGGTTCTCACATTTGTTCAAATGTGCAGGGGCTAAAAAATAGGCGGTTACTTGGGAAGAATGAAGTGGACCTCCGTGTGGGGAATGGAGCACGAGTTGCTGCCATGGAGATAGGCGACTATCACCTCACTTTACCTTCCGGACTTTGTATTGTTTTGAATAATTGTTATTATGTGCCTGCTATGAGCAGAAACATTATTTCAGTTTCATGTTTGGATAATGATGAATTTGATTTTGTTATTAAAAATGGCAATGCTCATATTCGTCGCCAAGGCATTTCTTATGGCAATGCCATGTTGCAAAATGGCCATTATATCCTTGATTTACAAAACAAAGAGTCGATATACAACATTAATACAAAGAGGGTTAAATCAAATGAATTGAACCCTACTTACTTTTGGCATTGTCGTTTAGGACATGCAAATGAAAAACGCATTTCAAGACTCCACAAAACTGGAGTGCTTGGATCATTCGACTTAGAGTCTTATGACACATGCGAGCCATGTTTGCATGGAAAAATGACAAAGAGTCCTTTTAATAAAAAAGGTGAAAGGACTAATGGCTTATTGGAACTAATACATACCGATGTATGTGGACCTTTAAGTACACATGCTAGAGGTGGTTTTAGCTACTTCGTGACATTCACAGATGACTTCAGTAGATATGGCTATGTTTATCTAATGAAGTACAAGTCTGAAACTTTTGAGAAATTCAAAGAGTTTAAGTACGAAGTAGAAAACCAACTTGGAAAAAGTATAAAAGCCATTCGATCAGATCGAGGTGGCAAATACTTAAGCCAAGAGTTTGACAGTCATCTAAAGGAGTGTGGTATTATTTCACAGCTCACTCCTCCTGGAACACCTCAATAGAATGGTGTGTCCGAAAGGAGAAATCGAACTCTGTTGGACATGGTTCGATCTATGATGAGTCAAGCTAATCTTCCTATCTCTTTTTGGGGTTATGCATTAGAAACTGCTGCGTTTCTATTGAACCGTACTCCAACTAAAGCAGTTGAGAAGACACCATACGAGGTATGGACTGGGAAAGAACCCAATATGTCTTTTCTCAAGATTTGGGGCTGTGAAGCACATGTTAAGAAATTAACATCTGACAAACTAGAGTCCAAATTGACTGTCTGCTTGTTTGTGGGTTATCCCAAAGAAACAAAGGGATACTACTTTTACTCACAAGCCGAGAACAAAGTATTTGTTGCTCGCAAGGCTGTTTTCTTGGAAAAGGAGTTCCTTCTCAAGAAAGACAGTGGGAGTAAAGTAGAACTTGGAGAAATTCAAGTGCCACAAGCTCCTATAGAGGATGAGTTGGAAATGGGATCAAGTTCACAACCAGTTGTGCAACAAGAACCCATTACACAAGTACCTAGAAGGTCTGGTAGGGTACGTCAGGAGATTGAGAGATATGGATTTCTAATCACTGACAGTGACACTATTGAGTTAGTAGATCGTGAGGATCCTACTACCTACCGAGAAGCTATTGAAAGCCCAGACTCGGAAAATTGGCTTGAAGCCATGAAATTCGAGATGCAATCAATGTACGATAACCAGGTTTGGACCTTGGTTGATCCACCGGAAGGTGCTAAGGTAATTGAATGCAAGTGGTTATTCAAACTAAAAGCTGATAAGACCTACAAAGGTAGACTAGTAGCAAAAGGTTTTCGACAAACTCATGGTATAGACTATGACGAGACCTTTTTGCCTGTAGTCATGCTCAAGTCCATTAGGATCTTGCTTGCCATAGCTGCATATCATGATTATGAGATATGGCAAATGGATGTCAAAATTGCTTTCCTCAACGGAAATTTACTTGAGGATGTGTATATGACACAACCTGAAGGTTTTGTCAATCCCAAGCATCCTAAGAAGGTTTGTAAGCTTCAAAAATCCATTTATGGATTAAAGCAAGCATCCCGAAGTTGGAATCTTCGTTTTGATGAGGCAGTAAAAGAATTTGACTTCATCAAGAACGAAGATGAGCCTTGTGTGTACAAGAAGGTTAGTGGGAGCATAGTAGTATTTCTGGTCCTATATGTGGACGACATCCTTCTCATTGGGAATGACATTCCAACATTGCAAAAGGTTAAGCAATGGTTGGGAAAATGTTTCTCAATGAAAGACTTAGGTGAAGCCGAGACAATACTTGGTATTCGAATTTATAGAGATAGATCAAATCGGCTTTTGGGACTAAGTCAAGAAAAGTACATAGACAAAGTACTAAAGCATTTTAGTATGGGAGACTCAAAGAAAGGGTACATACCTTTGGCTTTGGGAGTTCCTTTGACTAAAGAACAGTGCCCTAAAACCAAAGAGGAAAGGGACAACATGAGTAAAATCCCATATGCATCTGCTATTGGATCTATCATGTACGCTATGTTATGTACTAGATTGGATGTTGCTCATACACTGAGTATAACCAGTAGGTTTCAGCAAGACCCTGGTGAGAAGCACTGGTCTGCTGTAAAAGGGATCCTTAAGTACCTGCGAAGGACTAAGGATCACTTCTTGGTGTATGGTGGTCAAGAACAGCTCGTCATACAAGGTTATGCCGATGCTGCTTTTCAGACCAGCACTCAGGATTCTAGATCGCAATCTGGATTTGTTTTTGTTTTAAACAGTGGTGCTATCAGCTGGAGAAGCTCAAAGCAAGAGACCGTTGCCGACTCAACTACAGAATCTGAGTATATTGCAGCAAGTGAGGCTGCAAAAGAGGCTGTTTGGATTAAAAATTTCATTAATGGATTAGGAGTGGTCCCAAGCATCCTAGATCCATTAGAAATTTTTTGTGACAATAACGGGGCCATCGCACAGGCCAAGGAGCCCCGGTCACACTAGAAATCCAAACACATACTCAGGAGGTACCACCTGATCAAAGAAATCATTGATCGTGGGGACATCAAGGTTAGCAAGATAGCTAGTGAAGACAATGTAGCAGATCCTTTGACGAAACAGTTACGTCCAAATCTGCACGAGGCTCATTTGAGAGCGTTCGGTCTTAGGGCTATGCCCAATTGGGACTAGTGCTAGTGGGAGATTGTTAGTGTAAGCCCTAGCCCTAATACATTGTAATAAAACACTTAGTTAATAAAATGAGGCATTTGTTTTATCTTTTGTATTCCTGTGCATGTCAATTGATAAAACTATCCAAGAATGTTGTTTCGGTTTAAGTTATCATGTGTGAGGCACATGGATTGTAAGACCTTGAAACAAATGGGACTTCATTCTAAATATCCCTAGTCAGTCATTGTTATGGGAATAACAAATGAATTAAGACTAGTATGCTCTCTCTGATACTATGAGTTCTGTCTTACGGATCATTAGGACAAGAGTGTCAATCAGAGATCATAGATACATGTTAAAGAATATGGTATCTAGATTCGATCCGCTCATGAGAACACTACATGGTACAAGTCATAAGTGTTTCTCATATGCAAGTTTTGTATCGGAGTTCTTAGATCTGAAATCTCTATGAAACTCTTTATGAATTACTGTGTACTTTGACATACACCTAACGTGCTCGTAACAGAGTGACAAGTACGGGTATGATTGGGTATGCATTGATTCATGTTAGAGAGCATGAGAGAAGTGAAGGGATTACCCCTCTCGATAAGAGAGAAAATATCACCGGCCACTTGATCAGTGAACTAAGAAGTGTATGGCCATACCGAGATGAAATAATGAGTAATCATTATTTATCTGAGAGTTCAGTGTCACTGGAATATCAAGAAAGGAATTAATATATATAAGGATGACTAGTTCCATGCCTTATATTAATTCTGATATTTAAGGGTAAGGGACTATGCAAAATTGCATTAGTTCACCAAATGCCATATGCATTTTCATTTAATTTGGAATGCTATAATATCTTGCTAGAGAATATATATAGCCTTTGAATTAATTTATTAATTCATTGCCAACATTAAATGGACCTATAGGATCGCACACAAAGCATTGTGCTTAAAATATTTAAATTAAGTATTGGACATTAATTTGGGCTTTTAATTAAAGTCAAATTAGTGTGTGTAATGGGTTATAAAGTTGCTATTGGGCTTTGGTCCATGAGAGAGAGAAATTCAGCCCACAAGGTTTAATTTCAATTAATTAATTATCTTGTGTTAATTTAATTAATTGAGTATTAAAACCTAAAGGATTTTAATTGAATTAATTCACTTAATAAATGGATGGTGTGGCCGAAATTCCAAGATAATATCTATGGAATTTCGGCACATGATTAATTCTTTTATTAAGTGATTTAGTTAATTATTATGTCTTACATTTATCTTAGATTAAATCAAAAGGATTATCTTGGATTAAATGTATTATCTTAAGGTGTTTAAATCAATATATATTACTTATTTTAGGAAGTTATTGAGATTGAATTAATTATCTTAAGATAGTAAAGTTCAAATCAAACACTTGCCAAAAGATAGGGATATATATTAAAGAGATAAAACCCTAGGATGAGGGAGTTGATTTTGGCATGAAAAAGAAACCCTAATCCTTCTAAGTTGGCGTGAAAAATCTCTCTCTCACACATTTTTCTCTCTAAGCCGAAACACACAAGAGGAAGAACTCTTTCTTGCTTTCTTGTGTTCTTGGCCATTAATAGGACCTTAAAGAAGAACAAGATCAAGTCTTGTAGCTTCAAACAATTGCCATTACACAATACTTAAAAGAGAGCTAGCAATCTCTATTTTAAGCCTTCTTTGCAAGTGTGTGTGTGAGGATAGAGGGAGTGGCATAAAAGGCTATTCCTTGGCATTGGTGATCGAGATCTAAGGTGGATAAAGGCATCTTGGTTGCTGGACATCACAAAATCAAAGAATAAAAAGGCATCATCTATTGTAAGTTTCAAAACCCTAAAATTGCATGTTTTCGTTCCTAGTTTTGGATATGTATGGTATGCATGATAAAATATTTTGTTTTTCCGCTGTGCTATCATGATTATCATACCATATCATATTCCATCATATATATATCCTTTCAATGTTCATGTCACATACGAAAGAGCATTTAAGTGAAAATAAATCAATTTATTTCATACCTTGGGTATGTCAATCAACCAAAATTAAATGTCCTTCCTCGAATTTAAAAGCCAATGACACAAGTCATCCATCTAGACTTCCAGCCAATAAGACCTACACCTCATTTAATAATTAATTTACAAGAAGACAATGAGAAATAAAAACAATGCATACTTATGCATTTCAGGAAACTGACACTTTGAAGACTTCTGTTGTGTTCCTAGTTAGTACTTTTTCTTAATGGGAAAACTGGATGATGGTGAACTATGTAAATTTACAGAAGTTCCAAAGTAGAGGCAAATTAACTAGTGCAGCAATTCAAGGAGTTACCAAAAGTAAGCGCAATCAAAAT
Organism: Excoecaria agallocha; assembly: GCA_037975025.1. NCBI lineage: Eukaryota > Viridiplantae > Streptophyta > Magnoliopsida > Malpighiales > Euphorbiaceae > Excoecaria > Excoecaria agallocha. The sequence continues at coordinate 963,577 of JBBPFJ010000027.1, forward strand.
GAAAATTAATATTTAAAAATGTTGTGTGTATCTTTGACTTGCTCTATTGTCTTCCATTGGGAAAAGAAAAATGAAAAGAGAAGTGAGCTTTTAATCCATTCATGAAATTCAAAAGTCCAGAAATATCTCATTAAAAAATTATTTCACCTTCTAAGAATCAAGGACAAATAAACCCCAAAAAATTGGAAAGGACCAAAAGGCATATGCAAGATAAGATTAGAATTCTCCTTCCTTTCCCTTCCTTTGAAGACATGGACAACAAAAACAAAACTTAAGACAACTGAAAATTGAAACATCAATTTTTTCCCTAGAATAATGGCATTAACGTAAACTAACCAGATCATGGCCAAGATAAAATTACATATGCAAATAAAGGGTCCTATAACCATAAACTTAAGAAAAAAATAAAAATAAGAACTTCAAGGACCAAATACACATAAACTCTATGCATCAAACATGAAGGTGACAATTCACATTAGGGGTGTACACGGTACGGTCCAATTCGGGGATTCACAAATCTCCGTATTCTTTTGAAATTTCGGATATTTTAAAAATTAAGTATTGTAACTATCTTGAAAATTTGGGATAATTCGGTACAGTTTTATAAAAATTCGGTACAATTCAATACGTTTCTTCGGTTCTTTCGGTACAAAATAATAAAATATAATACAATTCGTTATTTCGGATAATTCAATATTTTTAAAATTTTGCATGTTTTAAGATATTAAGATAAAAAATAGCAGCAGTCCATGTATCTATTAAATTATTAATACCAATGATGCTCTATTTGAAAATCAAATAAGAAAACATGTATTAATAAAAATATGTACAAATATTGAATATTGAATATAAAACTCAATTAATTTCTAAATAAGTGAAAATTTAGATAATAAAAATAAAATTCAAATCTAAGAAAATTAAGATATTCTGCTATTGTTGTGATCAATTTTATTTAATTTGTTCACTAATAGCATTCCAATTTGATAATTCATGACAACAAAAAACGTAAATAATAATAATAATAATAATAATAATAATAATAATAATAATAATAATAATAATAATAATAAAGGGACTTCTAATTAAAACATATTCACCAAATTAATAGAAACTGGGTGTATCCGAAAATCATCAAAAACCATATTATTTTCTATGGAACATCTTTCCACCAAGTGCGATAAAACTATCTCAAAGAAAACACTATCCTTCAGCTTTGCATAATAGGTAGCCCCAATATGGCTATGTTATACTTCATCCTCAAAGTTATCTAATTAAACTAAGTCTAACAGGCACATAGCAAAATTTAGAATTAAGGAGAACTTTCATGGTAATTACAAGTTACTGAAGAAAAAATTATTTCATTTCTAAGATATGGGGGATGCTACCAAACAACTTCATTTGATCAAAAGTACTTTCCTTGTAGTTCAGATTTATGGATGAAGATAAAATAGGTATTCTGCATCTGATTCAATGAGTGTTATTTTGTTTTTATTGTTTTTCTTTTCTTTAAAGTTTCAGCAAAATAATACCACTTTTCTCTTCACCGTTTTGCCCACATTTTACCGATACTTTACATCCAAAGCATTTACATTGTCAAAAATTCCAGTAATTAGTACTCTTAATGTGATCGTCCATTATTACCCCATTATAAGTTCCACAGACCAGATTTTGTGGCAGTGTCGTAATTTTTAGAAATATATTGACGAGTTGGTATTGGGCTTTCCAAAGAAAATAAATAATTGGCGTCATTCATGGAATATTACAAAACTAGAGCTATGCTTGAAGTAATATCTTAATTAGAAGATGAAGAAAAATATGACCTTGGTTTGAAACTCTGTTAGCAGCTATATCTTTTCTTTGACATCGGTAAGAGCCACAAGGGTTTCTTGAGCTTTAGCACGATCATTCCAAAAGGAGCTATCGGATGCTTTTGATACTAAAACTGCAACTTCTTGCTCTAATTGCTGCATGCCAGCAGAGGCTATATTCTCCTCAACTTGCTCCGAGGCAGTTCATACATCCCTCTTTAAGCTATAGAAATCTGTCATTCATACCAGAGTTGCAAACAAATGTTAAAGACACAGTTAGCAAGTTTCTTAAGATCAAACTCAAACTGGTATTCAAGGCAACCGTGAAAACCAGTAATCATAATATAATCAGTGGCACCTTTTAAATGCCATGTGAGTATGTAACCTTTTAACTTTTTCCTATTATTATAAAAAAAATTACAATAATCACTAAAACAACAAAACTTTAGCAAGTCAATCAAACAAGATCGCCAAGTTACCCCTAAAACTAATATTTGACTGCTGAAAAAAAAGCTAAACTTTTAACTCTTCAACTAAAACTGAATCAAAATTGTAAAGATATAATATACCTAGCATAGCCCATTCCCTTGTGTCCGAGTCCACTTCCACATTCAACTGGCTTTCTGGTGCTGCATTAAACCTACTTCAAAATCCAAATAATTACACAAAGTAAATAGGGCCTGCCAATAGTAAAACATGATGGAGACTAGAGAGTCAATTAAGCAAATAGAGAAAACACCAATGCGCTATTAAATTCCTACATCAATTACCTAGCAGTGGTGAGAGGCAGAGACTGGATGGCAGTGGTGAGAGGCAAAGACTAGCAGTGGTGAGAGGAGAGTGAGGAAGGAAGAGGGAGGGGAGGCAAAAATGAGAAAGAATAAAGGGTGAAAGGAATAGAAAGTGAAACCTAAACCTTAATTATTGTCACCCTAATAAAAAATAAAAAACTTTTCCATTTTCGAAAATTAGCTCCCTCCGAAAATTCCAAAAATTAGCTCCATCCGAAAATTCAAAATAAAAAACTTTTCCCTCTTAAAATTTTTTATAATTTTTATCTTCAATTCAATTTTATCATTAAAAAAATAATTTATATTTACAATTATTTATAAAAATGAGAGTAATTATAAGATATTTTTTAAATGACTATTAAATTAATAGTATTAATAAAATAACTTATAAAATGAAGTATTTTATAAGCCGATGTTATCTTTTTATGTGTTAAAAGAAATATAGATATTTAAAAAAAGTTAGAGAACAAAATAAAATTATAAATAAAATTAATAAAATTATAAATACTATTTGACTAATACTAAAAATAAATAAAATTAATTGATAAGATGCTTATGTACTCATATAAGTACATTCAATCATTCATTATATAAAAGTAAATAAAGTTAATTGATAATATAATTGATTTACAACTCCATTACTAATATAGATACTGTGCGAAAATTAATTGATAAAATTTCATTAATATAATAATTTTATACAATTATATTATTAATTTAAATACTTAATTATTTATATAAATATTGTGCTAAAATAGATGAAATTTAGTTGATTGATGCTAAAAGGAAATAAAATTAATTGCTAATATGATTATATACTCATATAATTACGTTAATTGTTAATGTGATTATATACATATATAATTATATTATTAATTTACATACTTAATTATGTATAAAAATATTGTGCAAAAATAGATAAATACTAGTTGAATGATATTGAAAGAAAATAAAATTAATTGTTAAGGTGATTACATATATATAAAATTAAACGAATTGATAAAATTTCATTAATATAATAATTGTATTGTTAATTTAAACACTCAATTACTCATATAGGTATTGTGAAAAAATTAATGAATGTTAGTTAAATGATACTGAAAGTATATGTACTCATATAAGTACATTTAATCATTCATGATATAAAGATAAATAAAGTTAATTGATAAGATAATTACATACTCAAATAATTATATTAATTGATAAAAATTTTATATACAATAACTATATATAATCATATTATTGATTTACAACTTCATTATTAATATATGTATTGTACGAAAATATATACATACTAGTTGAATGACACTAAAAATAAATGAAATTAATTGGTAAAATAATTATACACTTATATAATACAATAATTGGTAATATTTCATTATATATAATAAATATATTTAATTACATGATTAATTTAGATATTCATAAAAGTATTGTCCTAAAAATATATGAGTATTAATTAGTTAATTGATACTCACAGTAAATGAAATTAATTGATAAAATACTTATATGATAAATTGATTAACGTAAATATTTATATAAAAATTTATAAAGAAAATAAAATAGTAGTTGAGTGATATTAAAAATAGATTAAATTAAATACAAATTATTTTAGTTATATATTCATATATATATAGAATGATTATTATAATAATTAAATTTATGTTCTTAATAATTAAAATATTTAGTTTAATTTATTAACTAATTATTATATTAATTTTTTGTATTAAAATATATAACTTAAATAATTATTAACTTAAATTTATGTATTACATATAAAATAAAAATTATAAGTAATATTTATATATAAATTATCAGTATTATATATAATAATTAATAAATATCGGTTCTTTTGGTATAATTCGATACAAGACAATTCAGTACAGTTTAATACGGTTCTCGGTTAAATATCTAGATTTGTTTCAAATAAAGTTAACGGTACAATTCGATTCGATTCTAGTCAAAAAGTCAACGGTACAGTTCGGTTCTAGATCTTTTTCTTCGGTTCTTCGTTTCGATACAAAAAGATCCAGATCCGTGTACACCCCTAGTTCACATACTGCATTTTCCTTTAAAAAAATAAAATGAGAAAGCAATTAGATAAAAATAAAAAGAGAAAGCATAAAATGCTGAAGTTTCTGAAATGAAGAAAACATAAAAAGCCAAACAATTTTATCGATCAGCAAATTAAGAGCAGTAAGGTTTTACAGAATCCACAAAGAGAAATTATATACTGCAATAAAGCAAACAAAAAAAGAATTATCTAAGTAAAAGCCAGGAAACAATTTCAAAAAGAGAAAAATATAAATGTCACCTGTAGGAGAAATTCGATGTTGATCCTCCAGGGAGAGTGAGTCCATGAATCGAATCAAATATCTAAAGATTAAGCACAAGATTCATCATTACTACATCAACAGTATATATAAAGACCTTAATGAAAAAAATTCCCTAGATCTAAATGTTAAACCCCCAAATTTACCAAAATTCCTAGATCTATTTATCCTAACTCAAGATCTTCAATTTTCTATCACAAAACAAATATTGGAGGGTGAAATCAATTGATGACGTAATATACTATGTATGTACAAATAAATGTCATGACATACCATGTTAATATTTCAGCAATAAATTTTACCAAAAATTTATCAAAATAACTTTCACATGAAATACTACAAAATTTAAAAACACAAATTCAATAACCATAAATAATATGAACCATCGAAAAAATGATAGCAAGTTCTTATAGCTGGCTTACAAGGATTAGTTGAAGTGGATGTATATATCCCATTACATTGCTTAATTCGGAGGGTCTTCTGGAATACCTTAGCACCAAAATTAGTACCCATATGTCCTAAAGGCCCCACTAATGTACTAAATAGTACTAAATCAATATAGAAAATTAATACAAAAAATAATTAATTCATAAATTTGTTTAAAATCAAAACATTTCTGAAAACACAACATAAATAAAACCCTAATATTAAATATGCAAGCACTGGGGCGCTTATATATATAAACAAACCAAAGTAAACGATCATGAAAATCAAAAAGCCACGGATTTATCATAATCATAATCATTCTTTATAACACACCATTGTTCTTGTTTCTTCAATTCGATTCTTTCTCATTCTTCTTCTCTTCTGCTTTGGAATGATACCCAGGAAGCTTATTCTTGATCTTCACCAAAATTCCCTTCTTTTCCTTAGCCTCTGCTTCTTCGTGAGTTTCTGTTGCTGAAGGTTGAGGCGGAGGTGGAGTAGGAGTAGTAGGAGGAGAAGACACATCTTTAGTCTTCTTGGTCTGGCTAGGCAGTTTCCCTTTGATTTTCTCTAGGAAACCTTTCTTTTCCTTCGTTTGCTGCTCCACCGGAACTGGAACTGCTTCAGGGGTCTCCTAGTGCTTCTTTTCTTCATCTTTGTTTCCTAATATTTTCTCCCCAATCTTCTCTTTCAATCATTTCTTTTCTTTCTTTTTCTTCTTCTTCTCCCCTCATTCGCCTTCTTCCTCGTCATTAGACTATAAAATCACAGAATACTTAAGTCTTTCTACAGAGCAAGATCTTGAAAAATTACAGAAAGCAAATTAAATATACTTACAGAGCTAGAGCTGTTATCTGATCGGTGAAGTTTCTCTAATAGACTATGCTTCTTATCCTCCTCTTTGTGCTCAGGTTCACTGACTTAGCTTTCTCTTTCAATCCACACACCACACGTACCAACCCAGATCTGATAAAAACATTTTATAAATGGGAATTGGGAAGCAAAACCCTAGTTTATAAAATTACTAAATTGCCCTTATTTTTTGACCCAACAGAGATAGAGAGACATACTCACCCGCCCAAATCCTGAAAATGGTTTCATTATATTCTTTTATACTATTTGCTTGAAAATCGAAATCTATATATTATGTTTTTTTTAGTGATGATATTGTCTATCTTAATTATGATTATCTATTAGAGAAAAAGAGCTTATTAATAATTAAAAAGCTTATTTTGTATTGTTTTCGAAATTCTATACCATGGATGAGAGTACACAGTTATTAAATTTAATTTTAGAAAATTTTAGCAAATAAACCTAGTTTAAGTTATCAACGTCCTAATTATTAATTAGGTAGCGTAAAAATTATAAGAATTGCTTGAAGAGATTTCAAAACAAGTGTTAAATAAATTAGCAAACTTAGTGATTAAGCATGTCTACGTGTGTAGACTTAGAAATTAATCTACCATTACCATAAAATTAATGGTGGTTTAAGAAATTCCTAACTGCTTAATTTATTTGTTAATTACCATTATCTTTAAACTATAGGTAGTCACTTAATTAGTCACTTTAATTAATATATTTTTTTAATAAATATTAATTCTAATTAATATATTTTTAAATTAATATGTTAACATAATTAATTAGTCACTTTAATTAATAATAATAATAATAATAATAATAATAATAATAATATTTACTTATTTCTAGAGAAAAAAAGAAAATTTCATAATAATTACATATTTATGGGTATTTGAGAATTTTCTTGTAGTGTCTGTTGCATTTTTAGTAAAAAATAACTAAGAAATAAAACTTTGATTGGTCAACTTTAATATATTTATTCATTGATGACTTCAAAATAGATCCAACTATTATACATAGCATCATTTGTATCTATTTAAAAATTCTCATACATTTATCCAAAAATATTTAACTATTTATAAAAATTAGGGTTTTTTAATAAAATAGTTAAATAGAATTAATAGAGTGATAAAAAATTAAGTATTCTTAATTTTTGCTTAATTATTTATGTAGCAAAATTACCTACGGAATTGAATTTCGTAGGGAATTTACCTACGGAATGGCGATTCTGTAGGGAAATTACCGACGGCATATTTATTCCATAGGTAAATTTTATGTACAATTTTAATCACGTAATGTTGGCGCTAATTTACCGACGAAATAAACATTCCGTCGGTAATTTCCCTACAGAATTCAATTTTTGTAGGAAATTTACCTGCGAAATGGCGATTTTGTAGGGAAATTACCGATGAAATATTTATTCCGTTAATAAATGTTGTGTACAATTTTAACCGCGTAATATTGTCCATAAAATTTATCGACGGAATAAACATTTCGTAGATAATTTCCCTATGAAATTTAATTTTCATAGGGAATTTACCTACGAAATCGCCAATTACCGACGAAATATTTATTCCATCGGTAAATTTTGTGTATAATTTTAACCGCAAAATATTGGCGCTAATTTACCTACGAAATAAACATTCCGTCGGTAATTTCTTTATGGAATTCAATTTTCGGAGGTAATTTACCTACAGAATGGCAATTCCGTAGGAAAATTTCAGACAGAATGTTTATTTCATCGATAAATTGTGTACAATTTTAGCCGCATAATATTGGTACCAATTTAACGATGATTTTTTCGATTTCGTCGCTAAATTTCATCGGTAAAGTTTGGCGGGAAAATTTCCCTCCATTATTGACGACGGAATTGTTATTCCGTCACAATAAATATTTTTTTCCAACAATTTTGCCTACGAAAAATATTTTTTCGTCAGTAATTAGTGACAAAAAATGTTCAGTCGGTAAGTTTCCATCGGGAATCAGAATTTTTCTTGTAGTGTGATGTAGCATTAACATCTATCATATTGGCTTCAATAATGAGAATATCTTCATCGTCATTAATAGGATCATACCTATAACGTCGTTTCCAACTACTAGTTTGTTCATCCCACACCATCTTGTCTTTCTTACATTTCTTTATACTTGTGAAACCAATTAACAAAACACAACCAAACACCTCAATTTTCAGCAAAAGAAATCCAAAATCAATCACATATTTGATATGACTACAAAATCACTAATTTAACGTAGTCTAAGTTGATTAATAAATTAATTAATTAAGATTAGCCGATATGTACGTACCTTTTGTGTCCATATATGCTTAAATCTTATAATTTATAATTGCGTAGTTTGTGGTTGAAAGCACATGCTATATGAAATAGAATGACAATTAATGAATTAATTGTAGGTTAGTTTGGTGTTTTTCTAGGTGATGAGTTATGGAATGATGGAGTCCAAAGGTAAGAAAGATTAAATTATGAAATTAACAACTCCAATTTATTATTTTGTAACTCGATATTTAATTCTTTGTATTATAGTTTATGTAACTTTTAAATGGGAACCTATAAATAGAGGTTTTATATTCATCAAAGATGCAAAAGTGATAAATAGTACAAAATAACATATCATTCTTTATTTCACCGTACAATTTTTTCTACTTGATATTTCTTACAATTGGAAATAATGCTAAAAGGGATTTATAATAGGAAATAGGGCAAGAAGAAATGCTTAGAGATTTAAATGGATATCCTTAGAGGCTGTTGTTCTGCTCTTCCTTCTCACTAAGTGATTCTTTGTAAATATTCAAAACAATAACACTGGACAAATCTTTTTCAACATTGAAAGTTTTAAATTAAATATGGATTATGAGTGTCATATCTCGAAATACAAGTTGAGGCAATATCATTCTACTTAAATTATAATCAATTTTTTATTATTTTTAATGCATTTATATCTAAATTACGCCATGATTTTTGTATTAGTTTCAACGACTTTATTATAAATCTAATACTACAAGGGTCAAATTTGCTCTAATCTGCCTGTTCATATGCTCGCCAGATCAGTCATCGGAGCTTCGTTGGAGACGCACCGATGCTGCCTGCTGGTAGCTAGAGCCTCCGGTATCTTCCAGACGACGTTCAGACGCACCAATACTGCCACTATTCATCACGATCGGAGCTAAAATGTCTCGCTCCACCATGGCCAATCTCCTTGCTGCCAGCAAGTGGGGAGATGCAATAAACACCAAAGAAGTTACCTCTACCTCATGGAGTCATCGATGCTAGTCGTGGCACCCGATGCTGCTGTCCATCACCAGTGCCCCCTTGTTTCCGATCACCTTCCTCCTCCGCTTTCTTTATTTTTTCTTGTGGTCCTAACATATTTTTCTAGAAGTCGGTGACCCCCCTTAAAAAGTCCTTCCCTACCATTATATATATATAGATATATATATTATTCTTTCTCTTATTTGTTATTATATTTATTTTTTCATACAACTAAGTATATATATAAAAGTTCAAGTTTTTATATGCAGTTGATTCATGGAAATTATAATATTATATTAATTGGTTAACTTAATCTAAATTGACTAATTTGTTGATAATTATATTTCTTTTTTTAAAAGTAAAAAATAACCCCATTTTCATATGTACATTATTTTATTAAATGGATGATAATTTATAGATAAATTTATATAGAATTTTTATTTGAATCAATAGATATAATATGTATACATTATTATAATTATAAAATTATATACTTCTATATAATGTTTGAATTTATTACATCACAAGACATAAACACTCGTTCAAGTACAACACTAGCACCAATATGCTTTACTTTCCAAGAGCTTATTCGAATTTGTTTTGTTGAAAAGGGAAAAATCTGAAATTGATGGTAAAATGAAGAAATCTCTGGAAATATCCATGTAATATATTTGAATTTTTAAGAATTTTGTTGAGGAAAAATGGAATCTGGAGCGAAATGATTGAATGATTTGGAATTTAAGAAAATTTGAATTTTAATGTTCGGATTGGGAATTGGGGAGGAGAAAACTGAATTCTCTTTAAGAAAATAATAATCATTCTATTTTTAATAGTATTTTTTTTTCTATTTGGTAAGATCTACTTTTATGTTTATGAATTTTAATTTATATTTCTAAATTTAATTTAATTTTCATAAATTGAATAAAGTAATAGAGTTGTTTTAAAAAAAATTAAATTGTTTAGGCCAATGTACCATCTAAACTATATCATTTTCAATATAATAATTGTACTCCTAATGTTTGGGAAGTTTTTCAATTAATTAAATCCATCTATCTATAATTTTTTTTATTTTACTAATTTTATCTAAATATATAATAAAAATGATATCGAAGCAGGAGTTTGAATCTAAAATATACTTGTATTACTCTAAAGTACATTTAGTGTTTGAACTTATTATAAATTGGATGTTTCTGTGGAGCCAATAACTTTTTAAAAAATATAAATTCATTGTGTTATTAATTAACAACCTTATCATTTTAATGCCCATTTGCTTCCATTATTTATTACCATTATTATTATTTTCATATGTTATTTATATTATTATTATTTTATCATTATTTATTACCGTATTATTCTTATTACTATTTTAATATTATTATATTTTTTATGTGCATTATTTTAAATATGACCTTCACTTTTCCCTGATTTGTTTTATGTCGTCATTATTTTACCACGTATCTCATTTTTCCATATATTTTATTATTCTTTCTCTCTCTCTCTCTCTATATATATATATATATATTATTTTTATAATGTTGTTCACCTGAATTGATAGGGACCTTCGACACCAAAGTGCATAGGCTATTAAATGCCCCCATAACCTAAGAAGACTCAATTCTGGCTTCATATTTTGGTTGAAAATTCTTACAAAAAGACCATATTTATAATTACCTTTTCTTGGTAGCCACTCAATAATGGAATTTTCGATTCCATGTTTTCATATTCACTCATCAAGAGTTACGCCCCCTAGCTAAGGAATTTTCCATGATTATCGATGCATCCTTCTATCCAAAAACCCTACCTTGTGTTCCAATTTGTGTGCTTGATTAAATAAGAGATGTGAGCAAAAATCTAGGAATTATACCTTATGTTGTTGCAAGATTAGTGCCTCGAATTGGACCTATCCCTTTTAAACCTCTATATGATGCTCTAGATAGCTTCTCTGACATACCCACCTTCTGAATTGGTGTTATTTTCCTGACTATTTCTCTCTGTACTTGACTGTGGACTAAGGGAATCCTTTTGATGACTATCGACTGCTTGGCATCATTGATAGTGTACGCAATGGGCTGACCCTTTTTCCTGTTGTCTTAGTAGAAATTATCCTTGGCTTAAATGCTATATGTTTTGATTCCACCGGTACTTTTTCATGAAGCCCCTTATTACTGCAGGTATCATCATTATTTTAAAGGTAGTATGGCCCTTATGGATTTTTGCACTAGCTTTTCTTAATGAAAGATGTGTCCTTTCGAATTTTCAAGAAATCTTATGCCTTATTTTTACTTAGGATGAATCCAACTTAACCCAGCAGTTTTTTTTTCAAACTTTTCATTTTTTCGTTTTTTATTTTATTCTTTTCATTATTAATTTTTCCTAATTTTTTCAAGTATGGCTATAAAAGAAATTAATGCTGCTCGAGGAACCTCCTCCATGATTGATTAACACATATTCTCTAAGGCATCTTTTTCCTAAAAGAAAGATTTACAACTTTGATTTTGCATAAGAAGGCTCAATATGGCTGGCAATAGTAGATGATAACAACATTAGCATTATGTGTGTATGTCTTATACTTTGTTATGTGACTTAGGTTGACAAATCTGGATGTGTTTCATTATGTGGCTTACATAAGGCTATTTTCTTCATAGTTTTCCGTTAGACTCATCGATTTGGTGAGCGACAGGACATTATAAGGCGGCCACTATCATTTTAGGGAGGTATCCTATCTGTTGCTTTTGTTTTCAATTATCATCAACTATGGAGTCTCTTATATGCCAAAGCAGATACTCGTAGTCTAGCTGACTATGATTTCATCACTTTTGGTGTATATAAAAATTGGTTATCTAGCTCTGTAGCAAGCAATAGAGCATACTACTTAAAATAGAGCTCAGGCAAAAGTAGTGGAGGGTAAACTATAAACTTAAATGTGCAATACAAGGAATTATACACCACTTTTTGTCATAGAACTAGGCAACTCAAAAATATGTATAATAAAATTGCTTTTATTTATATGTATAAATTTGTATTACATGTGATAATATTTTACATAATTTCACTATGTATGATTGTTATTTAACATTAGATTCATAAGTACAAACTCTACTCTATCATAAGACAAAACTGTAAATGCATCTCTCCCTTGTTACCAATCAGCCCTTATAGGGTTTTCTTGATTTGATATTTTCCCTTAACCTCTAACTTTTTCTCAAGATGCCTCTTTTTGGTTTTCATCTTGATGAGGTGCCTAATTTTAGCATGGCCATCGATTACCGATTTTGTACCCATAAAGATTTTTTCTCTCCTTTTTCTCTTTTATTTTTCGTTGTTATCCTAAATCTAGCCGTGAAACCTTTTTAGCCTATTGATATCGATCGACTCTTTAAATTCATTTCCATCACTATCGATTAGTATCGTAACACCTTTGGATAGTAACTTTTTAGTATAAATGGGTCCTCCTAAGTCAGCCTGAACTTGCCTCTGATTTCAGGTAAGCTTGATCTGATTTTTCTTGAACACTAGATCTCACTATTTTAGGGGATGCTTCCTAATTTTCTTTTTGAAAGACCTTGCTAGTCTTTTCTAATAAATCTGGTTATTGTAATAGGCCCGCATCTTTCTCCATCTAGTAAATTAAGCTGTAATAATCTCTACTCAACCCATTCATTTTTTGGAATTTTAGCTTCTAGGATCACTCGTAATGACTAGTGCTCAACCTTTATTGATAAGATAGCTTCTGTCTCATGCACCAAAGAGAATGGAGAGGCTTCAGTCAAAGTTCTGGCTATAGTTCTGTACCCCCACAATGCGAAAGGTAATTTATTAGCCCAATCCTTAAAAGTTTAGACCATTTTAGCTAGAATCTTTTTAACATTCTTGTTAGATGCTTCTACTACTCCATTCACTTGAGGATGATATGGTAAAAACTTATGGTTTTAGACTCCATACTTCTTGAGCACTTACTCGATTTCCCCCAGAAAATGGGACCCATTATCAGACATTATATGGTACGAAAGCCCATATCTGCATATCAAGATTTTTTTTATAAATTTTACCATCTCTCTTGCACCTAAGCTTCAGTATGACTATGCTTCTATTTGTTTAGAAAAGTAATCGATAGCCACAATAATGATCCTATATTTATTTGACATTGGTGGATTGATCATTCTAATGATATCTATACCCCATTCACCAAAAGGCCATGGTGAGATGAGATTACATGATTTTGATACGGATACATACCTCAAGTTTGCATAGTGATGGCACACCTAACACTTTTTCACATACTTTGAATAATCTATATCCATGCTAAGCCAAAAGAATCCTTGATGCTTTATTTTTTGGGCCAAAGCCAAACCATTCATGTGGGCACCGTAACCTCCAACATGAATCTCCTTAATGATTTTTTTAGCCTTTTTCTCATCTACACACCTTAACTGTATCGCATCATATTGCCTTTTATAGAGGGTTCCATCAGTAGTGGTGAACTAAGCAGACAACTTGAGCAGCATCCTTTGATCTTTTTTTTATGGCTTTTTCTAGAAACTTTGACGTTTCTAGGTAATTCTAAATATCGAAATACCAAGGATTTCCATCATTGACTTTGACATCCATCACTTGTTGTGCCTTAAAATGTGGCTAGTCAAAACTAAAGATAAGTGCAGGCTTCATCTTTACCCCTTCTGGATTATCCCATATTGATGCCAACATTGCCAAAGCATTGGCCAACTGGCTCTCATCTCAAGGAATATATTTGAATGCACAGACTTTAAACTGATCACTTATTGCATTTACGCAATTCACCTAAGGCATTAGTCATTTTTCCTTTACCAACCATTCCCTCTTTTCCTAATAGATCATCAGGGATGAATCATCATAGATCTAAGCATTCTTTACTCCCAGGTCCAATAAAGCCTCAAGCCTAGAAATGCATGCTTCATACTCAACTTCAATATTGGTGACCTTGAATCTAAACTTTTTGGCCAAATATAGTTTTTCTCCTTTAAGGGTGATCAGGATCACTCCTACTCCTGCACCTTTATTGCTCACAACTCCATCAAAGAACATCTACCAACCTTGGGTAGCTAAGGCCGTAATATTTTCATCAGGAAACTCGTAAGATGTCTCTTATACTTTTAGCGACTAACCTGCTAGGAATTTTGCTACAACCCTTTATATTATTATCTTTTGGGTTATATACTCAACTTTAAATTATTGTAATAGGATCAACAACCTTCCCATTTTCCCTAATAATAATGGTGCTTCCTATAAATACATAAAAGGATTCTGTTTAGCTAGCTTTCATACTTCGTATGAGTGAAAATAATATCTTACCTTCTTAAAGGCCCAGATAACTGATAAACATATTTTCCCACCTTTGCATATTTGACTTTTTACGAAGAATAAGTCACCACAAATCCTTCAGGTAGGTGGGCACAACTCCTGAATAAAGGTCTTGAAATTATAAGCTCAGCATGGCTCATCACTTAATAGGATTAATATACTACGGTCCATTGGGAACTGGCATCTCTTTTGCCAAAAGTGCAATCGCTACAAATTGTTTCCCCTAAGATATTAAAGGAGTTCAAAAAGAAGACAAAGCAAAAAAAACTAAAAAAGATAACTAGAGAAGGCTTGCCTGAAGACCAGGGCCTTCGAGGATGATGTGCATGAATCATCGGCCACCTTGCATTCAAGATGGAGTCCCTTAACCACCTATTATTTAAGATATACACCTCATGCATACATTTCTTGCATTCCTACATTTCTGCACACATTTGCATATTTACATAAGTTCCTACATTTCTTTCATTTTTACATGCCTTTTTAGCATGGGTTTTGATGCATATAGTTTTATGCTTGTGTTTGCACATATATGAATGCCTTGTATATAACTTTATACATGTTTTTTCAGACACATAAAATATTTTATGTATGTTTTACATAAACTTATAGGCAGAGGGGAAGTTGGCTCCACTATCCTTGCCTTGATGATTTGCCTGGACCTTCATGTATGAAGTTTAGAGACTCGAGGATTTCTTATGTCAATGCAATGATTGCTACAACATCACCCTTCTGCAAATTTCAGGAAGTCTTCATCACTTAGTTCATCTTGCTAAGATTCTAATACAGTTTCCTCCTATAGGCCTGAAGATCATCACCTCTCTAGTGCATTCGAGATGGTCATAACTTCATCTTATTTCAAATTTTAGGGAGTATTTCTAATTTTTTTATCTTGGCAAGTTATTCCCAAAGTTGTGACATAATTTCCACTTAATTTACATGTTTAAGGATTATCACCTTTCGGATTAATTCATAATAACTGTTGCATCATCCTTTTCTTAAGAATAATTTAAGGGTCGCTACCTATTCAACACATCTAGGGCAATTATTACAGCACCATTCTTTCATCAATTTTAAAATATCTTGGGCCTCAACCCTAATTTGCATCATCAAGCTATATCTTAGGGTTCTCACACAATCATTTTTTCCAGTTTTAGGCTCGAAGACCACCTCTCCTTCCCGAACATGAACTCGAGGATTACTGTTTCCCTTTTGAGATGATTGTTACAGCACTATCTCTTTAACCAATTCTGATTCAAATGTCTCGCTAATGCATTTGCAAAGATCATCACAATGTTGTCATTTTTCTTGAGTATAGAAAGTATTTACAATTAGAGTAATTTATGCCTCAAGTTTAACTTATTTACTTACCAAATGATGTTTAAATTTTGACATTATTTTCTCTTGTCAATTTACTTTTGATTTGAAATTTGTGCTTCATTCAAATGATGTGCTATCTCTGTCTATTAAATTACATAAAAGCCCTTATTATATCACACAGTTTTCAAACTTTGAACACTTTGGGCCAATTATAAAAATTAAAAAAAACTATTTGCAAATGAAGAGGTCAAGTGAAACTCAATAAGAGAACTAAAACCTTTCTGATTACCCATCCAAGCAACCCAGGGTGAGGTAGAATCTAGAAAATAATTTTAAAATTGAAAAAAACTATTTGCAAATGAAAGGCTAAGTGAAACTCAATAAGAGAACTATAACCTTTTTGATTACTCGTCTAAGCAACCTAGTGTGAGACAGAATATAGAAAATGATTTAGGCCGCCCTTCTTTGTATAACTTCTTAAATGAATTCCTCCTACCCATATTTCATAATTGCTTGTTAGTCCTTTGAGATTTTGCTTCAAGCATGTTGAAGGCACGCTTATTTTATTGTTACACATATTAGAACAACCTATTAACCTAAAATAATTTTAGCTTCCCCTTAGGGAGATGGCTATCGTGGTAAAACTCATTCCACATTTCAAGAATAGGAAGATTACTCTCTAGCCATTCTTTGTACATATCTCAACCATAGGAAATTAAACCTATTTAAGGAACAATAAAAAAATAATAAAAGAATAAAAAAGGGAAAAAAGAAAAAGAAATAACAAAAAGAAAGAAAAGCGAAATGGGAAACCCTAGGAATTAATATGCCAATGAAAATAAAAAATGAAATGAGAAGAGAAACCATTAACTAAAATCTCTCAAACATTCCCCAATAAATTAATCATTGAATCCAAAAAAAAAACATAACAACATCCTTGGGTAATGGAAAAATGGGTAGAGAATAGTCTTCTTGTCAGCTAAGAAAATATAATGGTCATGTTCCTCTAGCGACATGAATGTATTTTTATTAGCCATTCATCCAAGCCTAATGTTACAACCTATGTAAAGCCTTTTGATTTTAGATTCGGTCTCATCCAACCAAGCGGAGATGACCTTTTAGTAAGGTTTGGTATATAAAATGAGGCATATGGTATTTCTTAAGCTTCCAGCGAAAGCCATGAATCTATTTATTCATTCGAGTTGAACCTTGCCCCTAAATTTGCATCCAAAATTTACTTTTCAAAAATAAATATTTTATTTTGGCTTTTAACAATATATAGCAATTATTTGGTATGTGTTGTCTTATATGTTAATTCAATAGGCTTTGGTATTAACATGCCTATTCTCCTATTCCCTCATTGAGAATGATCCCTTAACTTTTCTTGTTAAGATTAAACTAGTTGAGAATGTGGTCCATTTAGCTTATTCAAGGATGAATACAATTTAGATTCAAAGTATCTAATAAGTTATGATTACTTTAAGCTTTGGATGCTTTTTGGCAAGTAGCTCTTTGCGCTCACCACTAGTAACGCTTATTGTACACAACTCGCACATGATTTCATAAATATATAATTTCTATTCACATACTCATACAGATAATTTTCTTGCAAAAAAATGCAAATGGGCTTTTATGCATTAAAGCAAACAATAAGACAACTGTAGATAATGATTAATCAGAAAAGATTAAGCTCTTATGAGAAAAATCACACAATACGAATAGCTCAAAATGTGAGATCATCTATGCACACCATGCTTAAATGCATTTACAAAAGATGGTCATCACGCTCCAAGACAAACTTCCATAAAAGTAATCGTGCAAACTTATAAAAGTTAAGAACCTTTATTGATTGAATATGCATACTAAGATCTAACCTTTTTACAGGTACTAAAGTCCTCTCAAGAGGTATCAAGTACTTGTAGGCAAAGAGTGTGCGTACAAGGCATTTAGTAGATCAAGTTCCCTAATTTCATGCCCTAATAAGCTAGAGCCAAATCAGATGTTCCTTAGTTTTACACCCTAATAAACTGGATCCAAATCAGATGTCTTCCTCCCTGATTTTATACCCTGAGAAGCTGAAGCCAAATTAGATGTTCCCTGGTTTTATACCCTAATAAACTGGAGACAAATTAGATGCCCTCCTTCCTTATTTTATACCCCAACAAACTGGATCCAAATCAGATGTTGCTTAGTTTCACACCCTAAAAAACATAAGCCAAATTAGATGTCCTTCTCTTATATTTTATGCCCTGATAAGCTAGAGCCAAATCAAATGTTCCTTGGTTTTATGCCTTGATAAACTGGAGCCCAATCAAATATACTCTTTCCTAATTTCATACCCCAGTAAGCTAGAACCAAATCAGATGTCATCCTTCCTGATTATACATGTTGACAAACTAACACTAATTAGATGTCCTAATCAAGAGTTAAAATGTTGACAAACTGATGATGACAACTCAATCAAGGGTTAAAACATTGGTGATCCGATGGTAACTACCTAACTAGAGATTCACTTCCCAAGTGGTATGTGTACAAGACAACTGAAAGCTCACCACCTTAGGTACATGTCTTTTATCCTTTACTCTAAATTTTAGCTTACTTAGGCAGTAGTACACAAAGTTCCCTAAAATTAAGGACAACTATAACACTGCTGAGGTGACTCCTGATTAGAGTTAGTTATCTAATAAGGAAAGGGTTTCTTATGAATGGACAAGGAGCAGAGGTGCCAAGATTTATCCTTGGGTTTTATGTTTATAAAATGTTTTTAATCTCTTTTATAGGGTTTAAATGTTTAAAAATCCTTTTTTGAGGTCTTTTCACTTTTTTTCTCCTTCAAATAGTGCAAAATGCAAAAATCGAGTTTCAAAACATAAAAAAGTCTAGGGTGTTTTACCTTTATCTCATACTACAAATCTCTTAATTAGGTGATTCTAAATCCATTTGAATCTTAATATATATGCCTAAAACTTTTATGAAGACACCTAAACCTAATTTGACCCTTAAGGTTATTAGGCCCCAATCATGACCCTAATTGGATTATTGTTAATTAGTGAGAATTTTCATTAATTAATATGAAATTGGATTATTTCACAATTATCGGGGTTGAGTCCCAAGAGAGGTATTTTGGTAATTTTAGCATATACGTATTTGAGTATGGGTAAGTTGTAATTATAAAGAAGTATGTAATTGAAATTAAATTAAAAGTCTTTGTGTTAAATTGTAAGAAATAGAAAATTTGGAGATTAAAGTGTATAAGGGTATATTGGGAATTTTCTAAAAAAAGATATTTATCCCACTCAATTATTTAGGGATTCTTGGAGATAGAGGAGATCGACATTTTGTGAGGGAGATCTCTCTATCTCCCTTTCTCTCTGTGTGATTTGAGGAAACTAGGGTTTTGATGTTTGGCTTTATGAGCTGATCTTGAGGATTGAAGGATTTGAAGTTCTAATAATAGGTACAGGATCTAAATATATATACTATACACATGATTGATTTTTGGGAATCTTCCCTTTCTTCTTGTTTGTGTATCATCCTTAATATGGTTTAAGGCTAAATCTAGTAAAGTAAGATGAGTTGGTTTAAGGCTAAATCTAGTAAAGTAAGATGAGTTTTAACGATTTAAAGCTTAGATGATCATTTAAGTAAGTGGGAAAGTGAGATCTAGGATTAAAAGTCATGTTATGCATAATCAGGGTTCTGGGTTTCATTTTACCTTATCATGTACGGCCAATTATGGCCTCCTCTCCTTCCAGGGCCAAGTAAGGCCTATTGATGCATGGCTAAACATGTTTTTCACCTCTTATTTTTATGGCCATATGCACTCTTTTGATTCATCTGAGATAGATCTCACCCCAAGATTATCTCACCCCAAGATTAAGCCATGTAATTAGATATGGAAAACAATATTATATGGTCCATAAGATTATTAAGCTAACAAGATTTGAGGTGAATTGCTTATAGTAAGTAAAACTAATGAAAATGGCTAGTAAGAGATGATTGTTATGCGAGTCTATATCAATGGATTAATAGACTACAAAAGTCTCTTTCTCTAATGCTAAAGTCCATGATGATATGGTTTAGAAAGGCATGAATATAAGATGAAGTATTATAGTAATTTAAAAGACATAAACTGCTAAAATAATTAAGTTACTAAAATGTATTTTAGTATAGTAATCACAAGAGTATATGCTATTTGATATGCCCTTTATAGTATGGTATAAAGTATATGCTAGGCCAAAGGAAATGGTTCTACCCATAACTATACTTTGGTAACCCATTTCAATAACATGAGAATAATATGATTTTGCCTAATATTGATAAGAAGATAGTTGCAAGGTTACATGTTTAAGTGAAAAGAGCGGGAATATTAGTTGACACTTAATTATGGAACTATAGAAGTTGGTTATCCTTTAAGCCATAATAGGAATTAATGATGAGATTTGATGTATAGAGACCTACTTACTTATTTGTTCATGTCCTATGACATAATATAAAAACCATACATCTGCAAGTAATGTGATAATGATTGTGATGAAATAACCTTATACAAACTTAACTAGGTTTAGAATGTTATAAGATGAAAAATACAAGTAAGATGATTAAAATATATATAATTATGTTGAAATGTATAACTTGTTATCTATAACCTAATAATTCATGAAAGTGAATCAAGGGGTTAAATACGAACAAGTGTTGCCCTTAAGCTGTAAGAGAACCTACTTATTTTATTATAAGGATCATAAATATTGAGTGTTGCTATATATGTTTATATTATAATGTGAATAATTATGAGAATAGGGAAACTATTCATAGCAAGCAGTAACAAGGTACTTCATCGAGAACTATCCATGGGTTATGTAAGTTCTATATATTGCATAGTTGATATAAGCATGGTATGATGAGTAGCCTGGCTTTATAGGTGAACAAGTATGAGTAATGAAAGCATGTATTTTCATGATTTAAGCTGCATATATTTGTATATATGCATGTGGACACACACAATGCTAATTATGTAAGATGACATATTATTATTATTTGCATAAACCTATAACCATAATGATATGATTGAAAGAAAGTTGATGCAACTATATGATCATATGATAACATCCATGTGTATTAAAGCCTAAAGCTCAAGGTTTGAAGTATGATAAGAATAACATGTACTCTTATGTTAATGATGGCATTAAGCAAGATGTTGTATTAAGTAAACAAAAGAATGTTAAATCAAAATATGCTTAAGAATGGTTAACTTTGCGGGTCATAGGTCAGTTATGGATTAGATAGGCATGCCTAAAGGGATATAGTCGCAGCTACCATAGTTCACCCCGTTTGGGTCTTATTCCATAATGGAACCATCATTCAGCCCTTTTGGGTGCATAGTTTGTTCCTTGTTGGAACAATTGCTGGACACCATTTGGGTCTATTGATTGATATCTTTGGATATCTATAGTTTGATACTTTTGGGTATCCATTGCTCCCATTATCCATTCTTGGAACTAGTACTTAGGTAGGCTATTAAATATGATAAAATGTACATAAGATAAAGTAAAATGTGCAATGATTGCTCCATTTATGTAATGTAAGCATAATGAATGCCGTACTATGGTGTTGTATCCTAATTTCTTGATTGGCTATAAACTATTTCTATGAAATGAAATGCCATATTGCTTGCTACATGATTTTGATATCTCACGTTTATTGTGAAAAAGGTTCCCATGTGAGTGTCGATTCAAGATAGTTTCACTAATGGGCTTTACAGTGAAAAGTTAGGCCATTTAGGCCACAAACCTACAATATTACATTAAAAGTTATACGAACCGTAGTATGCATAATGATCTTCATATATATGGAGATTATGGTAGGTTTGCATATGATATGAGGACCTTGTTTGTTAATCTTGATATGTAATACCTATTCGTTGAGATGGCATGCTTATGATGTGGTATGATGTTTAAATTGGATGATAAGATAGCATTAAAGGATAAGTGTGTATGAACCTGAAATGGGAATTTTATAAAGATATATGAAGAAATCATGTCTAACAATGACTTTATGATTGATTAATGGAATAAGCACCCCTGTGTGCATGGATTTAATGTAGAATGCATAACTTATGTAACAAAATGACTAACGCATTAAGTTAAAGTTTTATGCTATCAATAACTTGGATGTATGGATTCTAAAGTAGCAAGGATTATGAAGGGTATGAATCAAGCTAGTTTAAAGGAAGAAAGGAAGTAAGCGTATGATTGTAAATTGACAAGTTTTCGAAATAAGATAATTTACAAAATGCTCTAGATGTTAGTAAGTATGGTTTTATTATTAAATTTGAGGACTTTTCCAGTATATCCTTTGTGAAATTATCAATTTAGTAGATTCATATGTTAATCTATGTTGTTGTAAAAGTTGCATATATATGTATATATATGATAAAATGACTTGGGGAAAAGAGGTTATCTATAGAGTTTTGTTCCTTACTAAGCTTTATAGCTTGTCACAGGTTGTTGATCCGTGTAGGTTTCGAGATAAGCTCCAGTGGATTGATAGCTCCGCTACCATTGAAGATAGGTTTTGGCAAATTGCAGTTGTACTTAAGGATGTCAAGTGATTGAAGGCCATTTATGTTATGCTCTCTTATTATAAGTTTGATTTAAATTATTATGGCTTGTAATTATGGCCTGTATTATTAATTATATTTATATCTGCATGATCTTTACTAGGTTTATAATGATGATTGATGATTATCCCTTGTTAGTGGATTAAAGTGTTACAGTTAGTGGTATCAGAGCGCCTAGGTTTAGTCTTTCTGGGCAATAAGGAATTAAAAAGTTGCTCTTGAAGATTAAGATGAATTGGTCTAGACCCAAATAGCCATATTCGATGTTATTTTTATTGGGATACAAATTTTAATGTTTGCGAGACATGATTGATTTACGATTGATAGTTATTGGAGTACTAGTAGGATTTGAATTCAGTGTTTCTGAGATGATATTTAAGGAATTATTGGTATCTCTCACCTCTTGATATTGGAAGTGCCTAAATGCTTTAATGTTTTGAGATTGAAGTATAGCATAAGATTGATTATAAGTATGTCGGGATTTCTTATTAAGATGTTTGAAGAAAAGTTTATATGATAAGAAGAGAGTTGGGTTTGGCATTAATGATGATGTAGGATGTTGAGGTTATTAAAATGCTTTTTATATAATTATCAGGATTTTCCTAATCAGCATGGGCAATGAAACATATGTCATTGTATTGGGATGGGATAAAACATGTCCAATTTATGATAATACGCATTGGTATCTTATTTCATGCATGAAGTCATAAATGCATTTCATAGCATCCCACATCACATTAACAGCATTGCATCACTTATCTGGCCCAACCGAAAGGAAAAAACTAATAAGAAGTATAATGAGCATAAGAGTATCTGGAAGTTAAGAATAGGTACTAATGTTATCAATGGATGAGATTGTTATGGTTATAGTTGCTAATAGCTAAGATAGAGTTTGGGTAATCAATAGTAATAATGATAAAGAATACAGTTTTGAATTTTGAGGATGAAATTATTTTAAGGGGGTGAGAATTATGAGGCCCCAATCATGACCCTAATTAGATTATTGTTAATTAATGAGGATTTCGGTTAATTAAGGCGAAATTGGATTATTTCACAATTATCGGGGTTGAGACCAAAGAGGGGTATTTTGGTAATTTCAGCATGTATGTGTTTGAGTATAGGTAAGTTGTAATTATAAGGAAGTATGTAATTGAAATTAAATTATAAGTCTTGGGGTTAAATTGTAAGAAATGGAAAATTTGGAGATTAAAATGTATAAGGGTATACTGGGAATTTTATAGGAAAGATATTTATCCCACTCAATTATTTAGGGATTCTTGGAGATAGACGAGATCAACATTTTGGGATGGAGATCTCTCTCTGTGATTTAAGGAAAATATGGTTTTGATGTTTGGCTTCATGAGCTGGATCTTGAGGATTGAAAGAGTTAAAGCTCTAATAATAGCTACGGGATATAAATATATGTATTGTTCACATGATTGATTTTTGGGAATCTTCCCTTTCTTCTTGTTTGTGTGTAATCCTTGATATGGTTTAAGGCTAAATATAGTAAAGTAAGATGAGTTTTAATGATTTAAAGCTTAGATGATCATTTAAGTAAGTGGAGAAGTGAGATATGAGATTTAAAGTCATGTTATACATAATCAAGGTTCTAGGTTTCTTGTTACCTTCTCATGCACGACCAATTATGGCCTTCCTCCTTTGATGTACATGGCCAATTATGGCCTTCCTTCTTTGATGTGCACGGCCAATTATGGCCTTCTTTCTTTGATCTGCACGACCAATTATGGTCTTCCTCCTTTGATGTGGCCTTCCTCAATTGATCTACATGGCCAAGCATGACCTTCCCTCCTTTGCATGCACGGCCAAGCATGGCCTTCCATCCTTGCCATGCATGGCCAGTTGTGTTTGTTCTTCTTCTCATACATGGCCACTCATCCATTTTCTTCATGAAAGTGCATGACCACTCACCCATTTTCTCCATGGGATGTACAGCCACTTGTGGCCTTTTGTCTTTGGATTGCACGGCCACTTATAGCCTTTCCTCCTCTCTTTGCACGACCAAGTAAGGCCTATTGATGCACGTCCAAGCATGTTTTTCACCTCTCTTTTTCATGGCCATATGCACTCATTTGATTCATTCAAGCCAGCTCTCACCCTAAGATTAAGCCATGTAATTAGATATGGAAAACAATATTATATGGCCCATATGATTATTAAGCGAACAAGATTTGAGGTGAATTACTTATAGTAAGTAAAACTAATGAAAATGGTTAGTAAGGGATGACTGTTATATGAGTTTATATCAATGGATTAATAGACTATGAAAGTCTCTTTCTCTAATGCTATAGTCCATAATGATACGGTTTAGAAAGGCATGAATATAAAATGAAGTATTATAGAAATTTAAAAGACATGAATTGCTAAAATAATTAGGTTGCTAATATGTGTTTTAGTATAGTAATCACAAGAGTATATGCTATTTGATATGCCCTTTATATTATGGTATAAAGTATATGCTAGGCCAAAGGAAATGTTTCTACCCAGATACTATACTTTGATAACCCTTTTCAACAGCACAAGAATAATATGATTTAGCCTAGTATTGATAAGAAGATAGCTGCAAGGTTACATGTTTAAGTGGAAAGAGAGGGAATATTAGTTGACACTTAATTATGGAACTATAAAAGTTGGTTATCTTTTAAGCCATAATAGGAATTAATGATGAGAGTTGATGTATGGAGACCTACTTACTTGTCCATGTCCTAAAATATAATATGAAAAACATAAGTTTGCAAGTAATGTGCTAATGATTGTGATGAAATAACCTTATACAAACTTAACTGGGTTTAGAATGTTATAAGATGAAAAATACAAGAAAGATGATTAAAATATATATAATTTTGTTGAAGTGTATAACTTGTTATCTATAACTTGATAAATCATGAATGTGAATCAAAGGGTTAAATAAGAACAAGTGTTGACCTTAAGTTGTAAGCGAACCTACTTATTTTATTATAGGGACCATAAATGCTTCAGTGTTGCTATATATGTTTATGTCATAATATGAATAATTATGAGAATAGGTAAACTATTCATAGCAAGCAGTAACAAGATACGTCTCCGAGAACTATCCATGAGTTATGTAAGTTCTATATATTGCATAATTGATATAAGCATGGTATGATGAGTAGCCTGGCTTTATAGGTGAACAAGTATGAGTAATGAAAGCATGTATTTTCATTATTTAAGCTGCATATATATGTATATGTGCATGTGGACACGCGCAATGCTAATTATGAAAGATTACATATTATTATTATTTTCATAAACCTGTAACCATCATGATATGAATGAAAGAAAGTTGATGCAACCATATGATCATATGATAACATCCATGTGTATTGAAGCCTAGAGCTCAAGGTTTGAAGTATGATAAGAATAACATGCACTCTTATATGAATGATGGCATTAAGCAAGATATTGTATTAAGTAAAAAAAGCATGTTGAATCAAAATATGCTTAAGAATGGTTAGGCCTGCGGGTTATAGTTCAATTTTGGATAAGATAGGCATGCGTAGAAGGATATAGTCATAGCTGCCATAGTTGATCCCATTTGGGTCTTGTTCCTTAATGGAACCATCGTTCGACCCTTTTGGATCCATAGTTTATCCCTTACTGGAACCATTGCTTGACCCTATTTAGGTCCATTGATTAATATCTTTGGATATCCATAGTTTGATATTTTTGGGTATCCATTGCTCCCTTTATCCAATCTTGAAACTAGTACTTAGGTAGGCTATTAAAGATGATAAAATGTACATAAGATAAAGTAAAATATGCAATGATTGCTCTATTATGTAATGTAAACATGATGAATGGCTTACTATGGTGTTATATCCTAATTTCTTGTTTGGCTATAAACTATTTCAAAGAAATGAAATGCCATATTACGTGCTACATGATTGTGATATCTCATGTTTATTATGAGAAAGGTTCTTGTGTGAGTTCCGATGCAAGTTAGTTTCACTAATGGGCTCCACGGTGAATACTTGGGCCATTTAGGCCACAAACTTACAATATTACATTAAAAGTTATACGAACTGTAGTATACATAACAATCTTCAAGTATATGGAAATTATGGCAGGTTTGCATATGATATGAGGACCTTGTTTGTTAATTATGATATGTAATACACGTTCGTTGAGATGGCATGCAAACTCATTAGTATGTAGATAAACATCCACACATGTATGCGCATATGCATGATTCTGATATAAACCAAAGTGCAAACTATGATATATATATATATATTATGATGTGGTATGATGTTTTAAATTGAATGATAAGATAGCTTTAAAGGATAAGTGTGTATGAGCCTGAAATTAGAATTATATAAAGATATATGAAGAAATCATGTCTAACAATGACTCTATGATTGATACATGGAATAAGCACCCTGTGCATGGATTTAATGTAAAATGCATAACTTATTTAACAAAATGACTAATGCATTAAATTAAAGTTTTGTGCTATCAATAGCCTGGATATATGAATTTTGAAGTAGCAAGGATTAAGAACGGTATGAATCAAGCTAGTTTAAAGGAAGAAAGGAAGTAAGCGCATGATTGTAAATTGACAAGTTTTTAAAACAAGATAATTTACAAAATGCTCTACAAGTTAGTAAGTATGGTTTTATTATTAAATTTGAGGATTTTTCCAGTATGTCCTTTGTTAAATGATCAATATAATAGACCTATAGGTTACTCTTTGTTGTTGTAATAGTTGCATATATACGTATATATATGATAAGATGACTTAGGAAAAAGAGGTTATCTATAGAGTTTTGTTCCCTACTAAGCTTTATAGCTTAGCATGGGTTGTTTATTCGTGGAGGTTTCGAGATAAACTCCAGTGGATCGATAGCACGAGTAGCCCTGCTACCATTGAAGATAGGTTTTGGTAGATTGCAGTTGTACTTAAGGATGTCGAGTGATTGAAGGCCATTTATGTTATGCTCTCTTATTATAAGTTTGATTTAATTTATTGTGGCTTGTAATTATGGCCTATATTATTAATTATATTTATTTCTACCCGATCTTTACTAAGTTTATGATGATGATTGATGATTATCCATGGTTAGTGGATTAGGGTGTTACAAAGGTTCTCAAAATTAAGCTCATATATAGATGACCTGAATCTATTCCTATTTCTGGATCAGTTTGTAGTATTTTGGGTATAACTCCCTCCGTAGAGCTCATAATGAGGTGAATATAATTTTAATAGAAACTAGACTCCATTTTAGCAACTTTCATGAATATATCATCACCTAATACCTATTATTCCCAAAAAGTTTTCAATGTCAAAATAAAAATTCTGTTGGTGAAAATTTCATAGGAGGAATTATCAGTATTTTGCCTATAAATCCCAAAATATTAATCCAAATTCAGTGACTTTTGATTTATTAGAAATATAAGACATAGTGAAAAAAATTTTTAGCAGACACATGGTCGATAAAATTTTCTATTTGAGCCCAAAAATGGTAAAATAAAATGAGCTCGAAGTCAATTAGTTCAGAAAAAAGGGACAGAGTCAAAGTCAACTCATAGCCCATGAAAACCAAGCCCATGACACCCAAGCCTATAATGAGCAACCCGTGATGGTCCCGTGACAACCCAAAAATTGGCAAAATGAGTCGTAAAGCATGAGAAAATTGCTCGGGAAAAATCTCTAATTAAGTTTATCTTGTTTTTGTTTTCTTAATGGCTTTACTTAGCCATTAAGCAAAGGAAAAAAGAACCCACCTTTTCTCTTCTCTCTCTTAATCTCCCACATACGTGACACACTCTTCTTCATCTTCTTTTTATTTTTCTTTATTTTTCTTTTCTTTTCCTCACATAGAAAATACTATTTTTTTCAACTTAAAAAATTCTTAAAAAATCACCAAAAATCGTAAAAATTGCAGAGCACCAAATCCCCGTCCTGTGAAAAATTGACACCGAAGGTAATATTCTCGATCCCTAAAAACCCATAAATTGAATATTAAAGTTTCATAATTGTGTAAATAATGTTTTCAAGTACATTTTCTTATTAATTTAATAAATCTATCCTAATTAACTGTTAATTTCACCTATTTATTAATTGATTGTTGATTAATTGTAAAATATAATAATGTGTTAATTTGTTAATTTTCTTAATTAATTTAGTATATTTGCTTAACAGATTAATTATTTCATTATATGAATTTTTTAATTATTTATTGTTATATTAATTTATTAATTAGTTTAATTTATTGTTCTATTTGCTAATTAATTTGTTTATATGTTAAATTATTAATTTATTAGTTTATTAAATATATTAGTTTAATTTGTTTGTTTGTTATATATTTCAATTAACATTCTATCATGTGTTAATAAAAGTTCTTTTTGTAGATTTTTTAGGCCAAAAACGTTTTCTTCCTTAGTGCTTGTGTAAATTGTTTTGCTATATCCTTTAGTGAAAGACAACTTTTCCTAACACTAAATAGTTTCTCTTTTAATTCCTTTTCTTTTGATGGAACTGGACCTTTAGTGATAGGACTTTATGACAACAATCACAAACTCCTGTCCCTAAAAGTTCTAGTACACCTCCTTACCTTTACACACACACTTCACGCCTCACTCTTCTCTCTTTTTGTCTTTTTGTGACAATTATTTTTATTTTTATTTTATTTTCCTTTTTTATTATTTTAATTAGCTATTTTATTATTATTAATTATGAGTTTATTTTTATAATTTCATTATT
Organism: Excoecaria agallocha; assembly: GCA_037975025.1. NCBI lineage: Eukaryota > Viridiplantae > Streptophyta > Magnoliopsida > Malpighiales > Euphorbiaceae > Excoecaria > Excoecaria agallocha. Next base: position 993,080 of record JBBPFJ010000027.1, read on the forward strand.
ATTATTATTATTATTATTATTATTATTATTATTATCATCTTTTTAGTTTTATTACTTTTTTATTGCTTGTTTTATCATAATATTATTAATTGTTATTATTAATGTTATTGTTACTGTTATTGTTATTGTTATTGTTATTATTGTTATTATAATCATTTGTTTGTTATTAATATTGTTTTTCTTATTAATATGATTATTTTATTATTAATTTATTTTAATTTTCTTATTGTAAATATTATTGTTATCAATATTTTTATTGTTTTAATAATAATATTTAATTATTATTATTTAATATTACCCTCAATATTATTTATTGTCATTTTTATCGTTACTGACTAACTACCTTTTCATATTATTTTTTATATGCACAGCTCCCATCCAGATCAGGTTACAAAATATGACGAAGTAGGCTAGCTTAGGATTATTTTCTTGTTTATTTATTTTTTAGGTTTATAATATTATCTAATGACTTTAATTATCTGAATTAATGTAGTAAAAATAGTTTTTTGCACGCTTTAATTAAAAAAGACATAAAAATATTTTCTACCTAATTAAATTGGATTTTTCTTATAAAATAGACCAAAGTCCTATTTTATTCCAAAAAATATATAAAGAAATTTTTATAAATATGCATACGGGGACTAATGTCCTCATAAACCTAATTAATTCCCTTACTTATGTATGCTTTTATTTTTACATTTATTATTTTATTCTTGAATGCTCTTTATACTTCACTTTACAGCTTTCATATGCATGTTTTGCAACTTTCCAATGTGATTGAAAGTGCTTTTATATTTATGCATAATAATTCATGTGAGAAAAGAGATAAAATGTATTCATCACTAAAATTTGTTTATAAAACATTAACCAAAGGTATAAATAAGAGTAGAATCCGGATCCTTTCTAGTTTTGGTATCACAAGGTATTAAAAAATTACTTTTCCAATGTTCTATTGGGTGGTAACTTTTAAATTCACACCTTGCGATGCTCGACAGATGCCTCATAAGTTGGTTGTTAGTAAATGGATAAGGATACTTCAGTGCATTGTCTCATGCCTTTTGGAAGCCCAAGTGCATAACATATTGGTTGAATCCCTATTCATTATGAAGCAATTCAATTTCATGAGTCTAACAAACCTTATTTGTTCTTGGGCCCTAACAATGAGTTTTTGAGAACATGTCAAATGTCAATAAGCTTTGGCATGCATCACTGATGGATATAAATTTTAATATTACATTATTTTCTAATGTTGTAAAATTATGTAGGCTTTGGAAGTTGTATCAATTTCTCTTATGCACAATAGCCATTTTGGCTAATAATACCTTTTGTATATACACATGTTTCTCCATTAATGTATACACCTGCAACCTTATTTATCCAACCACGATTATTCATTTTTTACATGCTTGAATAAAAATGCCTCTGGAGTTTTGAATCAATTTTAAATTCACTAAGTATGCAATCATCGAAATCATTGTGATCATCTGTGTTGAAAGTGAAAATGGGTGTTTAAGAACCTGAGTGAAAGGAATGAAGCTAGAGAAGAAAAAGGGATTTTAGTTTTAGGGATTTTAACATAAAATGCACAGTTTTGTGATGAACATAGTCTAATTTGGTCTAACCCAAGTTTCGATCCAACATAAGTTTTTTCGATCCAACTCGAGTTTTTCACTTTTGAAATTTTATGTTGGACCAACCTAATTTTATTACCAAGTTATGGTCTATTTAGTTTAAGCATCTAGGTCAAATCAAGTTTTAAAACATCGACTGGAACTTATGCTTTTATTTTTTGCTCATATGTTTGCATGGTCTATTATCTTGCTATTATGTTTCAGATGTTTTTGTTTCTTTTATTAATAAATAATATGCCTACTTTCATGCTAAATAAAGTGTGTAACTTAGATTATTTATAATTTTTTCACATGACCATAGCTTGCAATAATGATAATCACGATATGACACTTAATACAGCTAATAACCTTTATTTAATCTCGGATGGTGATTATTTCTTTTAAGTTTATTTATTTATTCAATTTTTTTATGTATTTTTATTTTGGGAATGTAATAGTTAGTAAAAAGGGATTTTTCATGCATGTTAAAAAGGAAAAAGTACTTAAAATAATTTTTATTAAATTAATTAGGTTTTCCTTCAAAGCATGGACCAATGTGCAATTTTTTTTAACTAAAATCCACAATTTATAAATAAAAAGATTTTGCAAAATATGTATGAGGGCATTAATGTTCCCAATCCTAAACGAATGCCCTGATTTATGTATGTAATTTATTTTTCTCACTGGGCAATTTGCATATGTAATAATTAAGTAGGTTTATTTTATTACTTTTTATTGCTTTATTCATTAATTGAGATGTTTATTTAATTTTATTGTTTTCCATCATGTGAAAGAAGAGAGGGGATTAACATTTAAAAACTTAATTATAAAATAACACCTCACCAAGATGCCCAATAAGAGTGAAATCCCGAACATAAATCTATATTTCAGGATAAAAAGATCGAGATTTATTTTTCGACATTCTGTCAGGTGGTAACTCAATGACACCTATCTTTTTAGGCCTATTAGTAGATGCCTTCATAGGTTGGACACCAATCATAAATTTGGTTGATCCCTCTTATAACGAGTGGCTAATTTATGAGTTAAATAAGCATCCTTCGATCTCGGCCCTAAAAGTAGGCCTTCGAGAGTGAACCTGGAAGTGAACGAAGGCTCTAACGCACATCACAATGCTCGATACCAAATAGAGGTTTATTTAACTTGTAAAGGCTAGTCACTTCCCAATACATAAGATTTTATTCCTATTTATGTTTGATAATTAACCTACTAGAGTATCTGCTAGCCATAAGGAAAGTATAATGAAATCACCACCCAATAAAACATTTGAAAAATGAGTTTTAACCTTATAAAGCTAAAACCAAAGGTAGTTTAGACCTCACCCCTATTTATAACATGGTTAAAGTTTATATAAATAAGTATTTATGGTTAATTATTTCAACATTTCTTAAAGCATTTTTATGGCAAAGTATTAAAAGTCACTTTTCAAGCACATTAAAAGCTATAAAGTAATTGAAATATAGAAAAGAAAATATTTACACTTCTAGAAAAATAATCATATTCAAAATTGGGGAATTTATTTAGTCCATTTGAATGAGGACAATAATCCTCATATGCATACTTACAAAAAGGGTAAGGTTTTACGCTTATTTTGGAAAAAAATGAGGCATTAAGCCTATGTAACTTTTCAAATAATGAATCATGTTAATTGATTTTAAATAGAAAATCCTTTATATTTAAGAAACATCCTTAATTTTACATGTTATACTTGTGGATGAAAATCGATATATTGGTCTCTTTTATAATGAAAAATCCCAATCAAATTTATATAAAATTATTTAGTGAGCTTTTAGTTAAACATTCAAAAAACCATTTATTTGCAATAAATAAGAAAGCCATAAAAGAATAATAATACATAAATTACAACATTTATTAATTTGAAAATATTGGTTCTGTAATTGTCCAAATATATGTTTAGCCACGAATAGTATTTTTCGTAGTTGACTAGTATACTTGGATAGAAAAATACATCTAATAGTGAATGATATTTTTTTGACAATAAAAAAATATTAGTTACGATGAGCCTGATGTTAAAATTTAAAGTCAAAATGAGGTTGAATAGGTCTCTAAAAATTGAAAATAAGAAAAATTTTATGGTTTCAATTTAAATAGTACCTTCATTGATCAAGGATTTGATTGCACTTTAAAAATTCCAAATGATCTCTTAAAATTCTCAAAATTTCCAAATCCACATAAAATGATATGTAGAATATTTTGGTGATAAAAAAAATTTACAATAACATTGAAAATGGTTGAATCAGATCGATTTGAATAAACCAGATCAAAAATGAACTCTGATTTAACTGAAGTTTTTTTTATGAAGGCTTAACTTATTAGTTTAAGAATTGTGGAATTGATTTTGAGTGAATTTGGAATTGGAAAGATATAGAAATAATTTAGAGTCCATAAATAGACTTTAAAATCAAATTTGGCTTAAATTAGGTCCAACTACTTTGGTTGGAAGCCCAACCCAAAAGTCAGGGTATATAAATCCTAAATTATTAGAAATCTAGCGATAACTTCAAAATTTTTTAATCTCCTTCCATCTTTTTCTTTTCTTTACTATTTTCCTTCTTTTCACTCTCAAATTTTCACCAAAATTAAGCTTTTTAAATAATATTGAACCCTTCTACAACATTGTTTCAACCTTTAACCTCTATTTTGAGTGGAAAATTGGATTAAATCAAGAGATCAAAGTTAGGGTGCTATTTTGAGGCAAGAGAAATTGATGGAGAAAAAATATTTGTTGATTTTAAGATGTAAATTTTAGTTTGTAGATTTCATTTATGTAATTATTTTTCAAAAAGGAAGAAGATTTCTTATAGTTTTGATTGATGAAAATATCAGCCTTATATTGGAAATAAGGATTATGATGGATCCTCAAGGGGATAAGGGAAAGAAAAGGAAGCTTGAAGAGGGTAAAACATGGTTATAAAATCTAAGATTTTCCATTTAAATTAAATTGATTTAGGTTATGTTTATATAATGTATGTGTGTTAAATGCATGTGAAATTAAATTAAATTGTATATATGTGTTTAAAAGGATATAATAGGTGGATTAGAATGCAAAACATAAAAAAAAATAAAAAGATAGGGTAGTTATAGTGATGGCTAGATAGAGAAGGTTAGGAAAAAGTTATTGTAATTGAGTATTAAATGCAAATTAATGGTATAGTTAGGTAAATGTTGATATAATGAGCTTGATAAATGAGAATGACATGAAAAATAGAAATGGAGAATGTTAATTACTATTACTTCACTCGTGAGCCTCTTCACGAGTAGAACGTTTCTTCACGACTGATTGACCTATCTGGATTGTTTTGCTCATAAGTTGAGTTATAGAACAGAAAATTGAGTGATTCATTTTGCGTTAGAAACTATACTTCCATACCTATATTTTATATGAAGAAACCTAAACTTAAATCTGTCTCTAAGTATATGGAATTTAGGGTTGAATCCGGACTAGTTTCCCTGGACTGCTAATAGAAACAGACTTTACAGTAATGGGCATAACTTTTAGTAGAGATGTTGAAATGCTACAAAATAAAATTCTGATGAAAATAGAGACATGAAAGTTTAACTTTGATGAAGAAATGTTGGTCTATATCCTTTTAAATTTTACATTATGAATTTTTCTAAGTGGTAGACCACACTATTTAGTTTTAAAAACAGCCTATAGTATTTTTCCAATAAATCGAGCTATAGGTCAGATCTTAAGATGAATTTTAATGCTATGGAAAGTAGTCACATAGGGGGATAAGATTGTAGAAGATCATTTTGCCTGAAAATGACATCTTCAATTTCAAATGTGGCTCATAAGTCGAGTCTAGAATGCTACTTTGTGCAGATTTTCTTTAACGTACTTTATTTTATGGTTTTCAATATGTATTTATGTGATTACAAAATGAATTGGATAGGGCATGTATTATGACTATTGAATACAAGATTATATGTATACATATACATTCACACGTGTACATAGGTAACGACTAGTGATGTATATATCTAACATATAATTGTGATTAAATTTGTACATAATTGTTATATGCAAGGTTAATGTATGTATATACTCTTATGATGATATTTGCTCAGTTATCATTAAGCAATGTCTAACCCAGAAATACATGTAAGTAAGGATGTAAATCAAGTTATGATTACATATGTATAGCTTAACTACATGTTGTTATGATAAATTCATAGTTATATGGAAGCACATTGAATTAAGTATGGCATGTAATATGATACTTATAGTTTGAAATGCCAACTTTACTGGTAGAAAGAAGTATTGTAATTTGTAGATCATATGTGAACATATAAACATATGTATATATATATATAATATGATCTTACATGATTGGGTTTGAATTTTGAAAGATGTTTTAGAGTAATGATTCAAAGTATGTGTGTAAAGTGAAATATATGAATATATGTTTACTTAATTGAAATGACCTGAGTAAGAATATGTGATGTCACATGTTGGCATGTTGAAATAAAGATCTACAGTGCTAAAGACTCCATTATAGAAATTTTATTAAAGCATATAATGGCATTGTTATATGAGACTATGTATACAAGTGTATACATTAGAGAAGGAGTATCTTGTCATGTGACTATTATATGAGAAAAGTGTATAAATTGTTTATGAATTGTGCATATATGTATATGTATTAGAGAAGATAGATATTTTTACATGCTTATGTACGGGTTCAAATGGCCTTATATAAGTATAGTCTTAACATACAGAATAGTCACATGATTTAATAGAATTACAAGAACATAACAGTAATACCCAACAGTGAAATGTTCACAGGTTTACAAAAAGTTACATATGAGCACTCTTATGAGTAAATTGTTCATAGTTATACAAGAGTATATATGTGCATATAAGAATATGAATGTATAAAGAAAAGATAAAGTAAATAGATCTTATTGCCTGCGTTAAGTCTAGGAAGTGGATAGATAGGCATGCCTATAAGGGTACCTTGCAGCTGCGATAGTTTCAACCCCGTTTGGGTTATAGTTAACCCCGTTTGGGTAACTAAACAGACATGGTCCCGTTTGGATCATTTTCAACCCCGTTTGGGTTGTAGTCAACCCCGTTTGGGTGACTAAACAGACTTGTACCTTCGGGTACCACCGTATAACCCATTATCCACCTCTTTAGAATAGTACAGGCTTTATACCAAAGTTAAGAATATTTTGATGTTTAATTTAAAGCTTTATGAAGCATGAAAATTCATAAATTGATTTAAGAATCTAATTTATATGCGAAATTCCTTTTCATCACATATGGAAATTATGATATTAAAAGATGTTGTGATATACACTTATGCATGATTATCGCATATAGAAATAGTATGTACAAAGTTATATAAATGAACTAGTGCATCACTAATATCTAGTTATAAACTATATAGAGATAGTATGTTTTCTATAGTAATATGTGGTTTGCTTGAGACAGATAAATGACTTGCAAGATTCGTCATGTTTGAAAGCCATTATATAAATGTTTTGCTGCAATAAGTGTTTTCTATAGCAAATGAATATAAGTTATGAATAGGCATTCACGTTGGTGATTGCTATTCAAATTAATTCATTTGGGTTATATGCTTTCCCTATATTTACCCGTTCTTGCTCTTTATTGAGAATTGATGTATATTGTCTTGTGCATACACATAAAGTATTTACAGATTTATAAATGATAAAGTTCACATGATAATGGTATTTGAGATAGAAGCAAGCTAGAAATTCTATGTATGCATTGGTACAATAAGTATTACAAATATAATTCTAGATAAATGATAAACTTTCATAGTACTAATGCTTTGTTTTACTTATGAATATGCATATTTCCATGTTGATCATAAGCTTATATATGAATATATATATATATATATATATATATATATATATATATATAAATATATTCCTAGCATATGTTAAAGTGTGTAATAGATGGAAGGAATGACTGAGTATAAACAGTGGTATAATAATCAATGAATGAATTGCAAGATTTAAAGGACAAATATGCTTATATGATTAAATGTTGTGTATATTAAGTATCAATGCCGAATTTACTATCATTAAATCATTCGATAATCATGTGTGGACTCTTGTCTGTATTTTCTTATATTGAGTATAAGTTATACTTTATAGTTCATGATGTATGCTTTGGCGACTACTGTGAGTGGTCGTTTGTAATATTTAGTGTTCCCCACTAAGCTTTATAGCTTAGCACGGATTTTTGTTTATCCGTGTAGGTTGTGAGAACAGGACTTTCTTCCAGGACTGATATCTGCAGCAGGTTGGCCAACACAAGTCTTAGAAGATTATAATAGAGTCTTCTTTTTGTCCTTATATTTTGTAGTTATGGAAACCTTAATTATGTTGGAAATTTTGTAATTTCTATAGATGTTATGTATATGTAATATTCAATGTTAATGAGACTCATCTTTAAGTAAAGCTTCTAATAGTTAACTTTTAGTTATCTGTTTAGTTGGATAACATATCAAATGTTATGATAGCATGCTTAATTAATTTAAAACAAAGTGTTATAGCTAAGTATAGGATAAGGGTGCTACAATGATGATGAAAATTTCTCCTATGACAGTAGCAGCATAAAAACTGCATGTCATAAACATACAATTTAGTATTTAGCCTTCATTTACTATTTATGACCTTGTAACTTTATAAGAAATAATAAGTAATTTTGAACCTATATTATGATAAAAAACTGAACATTATCTTGAAAATAATTGTCCATTAACTATTTACTCTAACATGTGATACCAATAAAAACTATTACTTAAGCATAGAAGCATATTCATACTTAATTATTATTGATACATGTCTAGTCAATGTCATATAATTAGTCATTATGGCTCAAATTTCTTTTGAAGCATGCATCTATCCTAAAGCAGCAACTAACTTCTTCCCCAATTTTAATCCATCATAGAGAATTTGCTCACTTGAATGGTAGAGTTGGTCGCGTACTTAATTTAAGAGAAATATTAGCATCATAGCTTTGTTTTCCAAATGAACTTCCAATTACTATTTTCAAATGGAATGGCAGCATAACAACTATCTGCTACATATAAATCTTTTCCTTAACCTAACAATCACAATACCCTTCCACTTACTTACCTCTAAACAAAATCCAACCAAAACAACCAGATAGTGGCAACAACAGTTTAGCCATCTATCAAGGGTTGATTAAACAAAATAAAAACACAGCATAACATTCTCTTGATTTAAGAAGAAAAAAAGCGTTTATTTCAATAATGTAGAACATATACAAAAATTTAAAGCATATGTCTATAAGAAACAAAATTTCCAGTTTGAGCACTTTTCACTTAAACACTGCTTAAATTCTTAACATCTCAATTCCCCAACCATCCAAAATGGAACAAAAGTATGTGTAATTAATAGAAGAAAAATAAAGTCAAATCAATCACTATAAAATTGCGAGAAAGGATATTAAGTTAAAGATATGTAGAAAAACACAAAACAAAATAAAACAAATACTAGAGAAAAAAAGATAAAGAGCTTACTTGTTTTAAGGTACGGTGGAAATTTGAGTTGAAAAAAAAATTCTTTCCTCTTTAAGTAGTAGGTAAAGTTACCGGTAAGAAATTCTTCTGGTGGCAACCCAAATAGATTTTGGAATGTTAAATTCTTGTGAGGTGATCATAAATTGAAATTCCAAATAGCCTACACTGAATGAGATGAAGGTTTTGTTATGAAAACTCAAGAGGTTAAGGTACAAAGCATCAATTTGATAATGTCTTGAACAACATATAGATAATAAGCAGTTCCCAAATGATTATGTTAAAACAAATAATTGAATGCTTACCTTCTTCCCAACTTCCTTTTCCATCTTCATTAAATACTCCTTAACTGTTTCAACACCTTTGTTATTGTCTAAAAAGATTCTCACATGTAACTTTAACTGAGAAGATTAAGCAAGCTTTCCCTTAAAAGAGATCCATAGGTTCACAAGTTTAGTGGATATGGGCTTCAAACATTTGATCCCAGCATGCCCAAGTGAGGTAGCCTGATCATAGGCACCATCAAAACCAAAAACTTCCACATCTAGAACTGAGGGTGGTTCTTTCATAGCATCAAACTCAAGTATGTCCATATTAGATCTCATTTAAAAATCAAGGAAAAAACTATAAAATACAAACCAACTCTATCTCACCAGGAATATTGACTGATAATTTCATCGGTAACAAGATAATCCATATTATTTCCCAAGAAAACAATCATCTCTCTGCGTAAAAACTCCACCACATTGGCCTCCACTCCTCATGGTTGTGGAGACAAACTGTGAAGAAAAGAGAAAGGAATTAGGATTTGGGAGAATTGAGATGATGCTTAAAGAGATGATCAATATGGATGAAAAACATACTGCGAGTTTGGGTTTTGTGGGCTTACACGGGTTTTTAACTTTATATTTTTTTTTATCTTAATAAAATAATTGAGAATTATTTTTGGAGGCAAATGGTTTAGAAGTCCCCGTTTTTTTTATTTTAGAGCAATAATGATTGGATTTTGTGTTTATTAACGATCAAATTTAAACCCTTCATTAAAATTTGAGTTCTAACGATCGGATTAAATTCCCTTCATTGATTGTATTTTTTACGATTTGATTTTTATCCCTTCGCTAATTTTTGGTCATTAAAACCTAATTTTCTTATAGTGTAAGGATAGATAGAAACCAAGAATACCTTCAGTTATCTACCTCGAGAACCCTTTTGATATAGTTCACATTATTGACATGTTGATTTATGTCTAAATCTACTCTTCTAGGCTATAGCTATTATATGGTACCATTATAAGGGTCAATATAAATTTCCATATTGAGGTAAAGATGGCAAAAATGAGAGGAATTACTACAAGTCCTAGTTTGGAATATCGAGCACGATCTTCTAGCTTCGAGATCTTCCTCAAGCTGTGATTATTTTCTTTAGGAAATGCTAATCTGTAAATGCCATTAATAACGAATATGACTGTCACAATCTATATTTTAAACAAAGCATTAGGTAAATCATCACCATACTCTCCAACTTAACAAATGACATAAACAATAAAAGGAACATGAACAATATGGTTCTATGGACTGAAAAAAATTTCCAATTGATAAACTGCATCATCCTCACTTAGATAATCAGTAACCATAAGCTTCATATGCTGGCATAGTCTCTGAACAATAACAAGCAGGTTGGGTGACTTTGATACAAAGACAAAGAACATATTGCCCATGAATTTATCTGTTCAAAGTTCAAAAACACTATCATAAAGAAGCTATAAATGTACAGAAGATTATTGAGGACAAAACATAGTGAACCTCAAATTACTGCATGTATTCAAAAATATCATTAGGAACTTGACAAAAAACCATACACACACACACACACACATGTGTGTGTGTGTGTGTGAATGCCAAAGCTACCAATTTTCGGTAGAATCTTTAAGATATTATACATGTGAAGGGAGAGAAAGGCACTTACTTAATGGATGTATAGAAGAAGAGTTTGAAATAGTGAAAATGGGAGAATTAAGAGGAAATTGAGAGAGGAGTAGGGCAAGAGGTATGGCATTATAAAAAACAGAGGACTTAAACTCTTTAAGTGACCCGATGGGACCACCTAGTAATCCAGTCGGGTTATGTGAATCTACCCCCAAGTGGCTTAGTGTCTTAGTAGGACCAAATTTGGCCCAGTTGGGTTATTTGATTTTGTCCCCATTCTCCACAAGTGACCAAGTAGGACCAAATATGGCCTAGCTGGGTCAATTTACACACAGATAATAGCAATCAACTCAACTGAATTCTTTCACTTCTCAATCACTCTAATTCCCCTTGGACACCATAAGACACTACAACACCTTAAATTAACTTAAAAGCACTATTAAATCACATTAAGAAATGCACCACACCATAAATATCAGTTGAGGTACAACATGGGTAGACTTATTTCTCAATTTAGGTTCACAAAATTTAGTTAGGCAATTCATTAAAGTAACACCTTAAGTTCATGAATTGCAAAACATAAAAACATTGTACAAAATAAAACACTAAGAACACAAAAAAAACCTAAAAAAATCTTAGAAAATCTAACTAAAGTAAGGATAAAAAATTAGTTCTAAATTTATAAAGTCTTAAACTAAACTTATGAAACAACTTTACATGTCAAAAAGAGTCAAGGTTACCTCAGTAACCTCTACCTGTGAAGCATTATAAGGCTTTAAATGTTACCCATTCACCTTGTACTCTTAACTATCTTTTAAACTTTTCACTATCACCATTCCAAAACCAGTATTGTTAATAACTTCATATGGTCCAAGCCACCTCGATTTCAATTTTTCTGGAAATTAATGCAGCTTACTATTATAAAGCAAAACTAACATTCCTAAAACAAACTTTTTTCTGGACTAACTTCTTATCATGCCAGTACTTCATCTTCTCCTTGTATGCAGCAGTATTGTCATATAACCAAAGTCGAAACTCATCGAGTTCATTGAGCTGCAAAAGTATCTTCTCACTTACAGTTCTTAAATCAAAATTATAAAACTTGGTATCTCAATATGCTTTATGTTTAATTTTGATAGATAAATGACATGCCTTCCTAAAACACAAGTCTAAATGGTGACATGCCAATGAGGGTCTTAAATGTGCTTTTATAGGTCCATAGAGCTTCATCTAACTTTTGTGACCAATCCTTCCTAGAATTATTGTTAGTCTATCCAAATATGGACTTCAATTTCGTATTAGACACCTCAGCTTGCCCATTGGCTTGGGGATAGTACAGAGTTGTAATCTTATGTTTAACACCATATTTTCTAAGCAATATTTTTAATTAATGATTGACAAAATGTTTTCCACCATTTGCATATGATTTAACTTATATAATTACTTTGCAATTTTTTCTTTTACATACATAAACACAACAATCTATGTCAAATTATCCACATAAATTTTTATCTTATGTTCTATTATTATATTCTCTAAAACATGTATAGTCATTTCATTCCATGTAACATATGTTCATTGTTGCCCGTACTATATATACATATGTGAATATTTTATGCATTTAGTATTTTCACTACCATTACCTCACATTCACTATTGCACCCTAAATTACAAATAAGATATGGATAGCAGGATAAAGGATACCAAAATGGTATCAATCACTAGATATCATCTAAGCAGCGTCGAAAACTAAAGACATATTAGTATCAATAGAACTAACTACCAAATGGACATTATAGCATTGGATACCAAACAAGCATCCTAACATTAGATACCAAATAGGCACCACAACACAACTAGCTTCAATCACTATCCCTTATAGGCATGCCTATCTATCCACTACTATATCTAATTTGGACCCAAATGATAACACTTCTCATTATTTCACTTGATTTGTATAATGTCACTTCAATTTCACTTTTATACCTTTCTATTGATTTGCTTTTCATTTTAAATATCCATATAACTTGTATAACATGATCATACAACCATTATTAGTGTACATGTAAGCATGAGTTAGTGACCAAAATCAATACAAGCATATGTGTAAAGTCTCTTCTACATGGTGTATACCACTATATATACCACAATAAAATATGCATGTTCTTAAGTATAAGTCACCTTTTATGTTGAGTTGTGGGTTATGGCAAAAAAACATTCTTAATTAACACATTTAAATCCATAACATTCATGATTCTTCATCCATGTCTCACTATAAAATTTCCCTTCCAAACATATTCATTCATATTGTAAAATGTAATTACATCTCTATAATACTATAAGATAATGTTATTATATTTTCATTACATTTGAGTTTACATAATAGTTATATTACAAATACTTTAGCAAAACAAAACACTACATTTACAATATATGATGCAAACATTCATACTTTAAAAAGACTTCACCCTAAGTTTTATACCGGACTTCCTCATGTATAATTTATCCCTATAGAAGAGTCCTCTCTTGGGTACCTACACAGATTAATATCCATGCTAAGCTATGAAATTTAATGGAGAACATTTAATTTTGAACAACTACTCATAGTAGTCATTTCAAGCACATACAATAATATAAATTAAATTCATTATAATAATAAAATCATACTTTCATTTCTAAAAACATAATCTTTGAACTTTTACATGTCAAAGCAAGCCATGTGTTTCATTTAATATTTCATTATAATCATGTTCTACATTTACCTGCACATGTTTTGTGGGTATGGATAATAGGTGTACTATAGATACCCAAAGGTATAATTCCTTTGGATACCCGTAGGTATCAATCTTGTAGATATCCAAAGGTATCAAACATGTAGACCTAAACAAGGTCAGTACTATAGTCCTAAGTAGAGATGAATCTATGGATCCAAATGGGGTCAAAATATGGTAGTTGCAATATACCCTATAGGCATGCCTATCTATCTACAACAAACCCATATACGCAGGCATTAAGTTAACTCTTACATTTTTACATTTATCATGTGTATGTATTACAATATCACCTTTATGTAATAATACACATTCACATATAATCACCTTATTTAGTTAACATTAGAAATGATTATTTTCTTAATCCATCTACCCATGTATACACAAAAATAGGTTTATAAACTTAGTAATTATGTAAACTAATATATACACACACACACACACACTCATATTTAACACATCTTATATTTTAATATAAAATCTCATATTCCAATATATTAAGTCATGTTATGACCTTATACATTTATTTATAAAGTTTCATGTGTATCTAAGAAAGTTTGGATACAAATTGGTGACTTTTTAGATGAGAAAATTTGAATTTTAGCCAAAACATGAGGGCTCAAGGCAGGTATGGATGGCTGACAACCATAAAAGCTGTAAGAATTGGCAATTTTAGTCCAATACCTACCCTCATGGTAGGAAGGAATGGCTTACAACAGTGAAGGTGCTAAAATCCTGAATTATCGGATGCAGGTTTACATGAGGTTTTAAGGCCATTTTTTCACAAGCTGCTCCAAAATAGGGGCAGTATCAAGTATCCTACTTCCAAACTAAATTTCAAACTTCTTAAAGATAGAATTAGACATTGCTTCTTCTACAAAGTTCCAAATCCATTTCCTATGGTTATTCTTCAACTAGAATCACTCTATTTGGAGCTTTATAGGTTAAGTCATGGCCGACACAAGAAAGCTGGTCATGGTGAAACTTTAGATAGACTTTCCCCATATTAATTTATTTACTAAAATTTTCCTTTCCTAACTAATTCACCCATAAATCAACATTTTATCTTCAAAACCAAACTTACCACAACACATATATATATCAAAACACCAACGAGCACTTGCATAATAATTAAATGCTCCTATACCTTTAAAAATTGCCAATTTGACCCTTTAACCCATCTCTACCTTCTTCCCTTTTCTCTTACTAGTTTCCTCCTCTAAACATGA
This sequence comes from Excoecaria agallocha, assembly GCA_037975025.1. Classification (NCBI taxonomy): domain Eukaryota; kingdom Viridiplantae; phylum Streptophyta; class Magnoliopsida; order Malpighiales; family Euphorbiaceae; genus Excoecaria; species Excoecaria agallocha. The sequence continues at coordinate 1,008,180 of JBBPFJ010000027.1, forward strand.
TTAAATACATGAGTAAATACTCATACTCAATACCAAATTCTAGCTTCTTAAATATGGAGTAAGGGAGAGATGAAAATGATTAAAAAATCTTACTTTATTTGCTAAAATAATAAACTCTCTTTCTTCTCCTAATTTGTAACTTGAACATGTAATTTTTTTATGAAGGAATGGAGAATATTTTGGTGAAAATTTTTTTGAGATTTTTCTTCAAGTTGGATGGCTATCTTTCACTCTTCCTTTTCTTGTTATTTTTTTTAACTTTTCTTGAGAGGGATATGTGCAAGCTTCCTATTGGTCCATTTGTTAAACTTAGGGAAATTACCACATACTTACTCTTTTCCTATAGTTTTTTTAATTTCCTTGAATTTAATTCTTTATATGCAATTTAATCCATGTCATATATCTCTTTATTTATACTTATGTACGCTGCTCATTTAATTTACCATAGTGCCTTTGTCTTTTAATTTTATTCCCTCCATGTCCCATCCTATAATATAATTGCCTAAACACTTTATGCTATAGTTTCTACTATATCCCATACAAATACAAATCCGACTAGGGTAGATCTTAGGGCCTCATATTTCTCTCTCCCTTAAAATTCATACCTTTATTAAATATTTATGCATACTGGGTTTTAATAATTTATTCGGGTTCACAAGTTGCTTCTTTAATACCATGATTGTGACACCTTAATCCCATAACCATGGATAATCATCAATCATCACCAATCATCATCATAACTAATTGAGATAAGGTGAAAATAATAATAATACAAGCCATGATTACATGCCAAAATAAATTAAATCAAACTTATAAATAAGAAGGCCTAATATAATTGGCCAACAGCACATAATGAAATCCTCAAAGGCAACTTTCGTCCATCTGATCTTCTCTTAATTGGTTGTTTAGGCATGAGCTACTAATCCACTAGAGCTTACCCTGAAACCTGCACGGATAAATAAACCCATGCTAAGCTATAAAGCTTAGTGGGGAACAAAACTCTATAGATAACTTCTTTCCATAATTCATTTCATTTCCTATAACTTTCACAATAACACAAGATAACATATAAGTCTATTGCATTGATCATTTCATAACGAACATTTTGGAAAGTCCTCAAAATTATTAAGAATACCATATTTACTTATGTCTAGAGTAGTCTCTAAATTATCTTATTTCAAAACTTGTCAATTTACTATCATCATCTTACTTCTTCTCTTTCTTTAAACTGGCTTCATTCATTCCTTTCCTAATCCTTACTACTTGTCATATTCAAACATTTGGATGCTGATAGTACAAAACTTTAATTTAATGCATTAATCATATTTTTACATAAGTTATGCATTCTGTATTAATCCTTGTACACAGGGGTGCTTATGCCATGTAACAACTATAGAGTTATTGTTAGACATGATTTCTTCATATATTGTTATATAATTTTCATTATAGGTGCATACAACTTATCCTGTAATGTTATCTTATCATTTCAATTTAAACATCATACAACATCATAATATATCATGGTTTGCACTTGGTTTATATCAGGATCATACATATGCATATACATGTGTAAGTATTCATATACATACTAGCGGGTTTGCATGCCATTTCAATGAATAGGTATTACATATCATAATTAACAGACAAAGTCTTCATACCATGTGTAAACATGTCATAACTTCCACATAAGAGATGTGAGATATCAAAATCAGATCATAATGAATATAACATTTCATTTCCTAGAGATATTTTTATAATATATTTCATAGTTCCAAAGCATATGAAACTCATTATGTATACTGTCACAAAATAGTTCTTATTATAACATTATATACATTCTATCAAAGCATGGCAATTTAAATCTCAAAAATATACATTCCATTAGTTTCATTTCACTGAAATGGTTTATAGTCAAAGAAATCATGATAAGCAATTTAATAGGCCATTCATTGTGTTTACCTTGCATAAATGAAGAAATTGATACATGATTTACTTTATCTTAGTATATTTTATCATCTTTAATTGCCTGCCTAAATACTAGTTCACAGAGGTGGATAACAGGAGCAATGAATACTCGAAGGTATCAAACTATGGATATCCGTAGATATCAAACAATGGACCTAAACGGGGTCAAACAATGTTTCTAGCAAGGACTAAATGATAGACCCAAACGGGGTAGAATAATGGTTCCATTAAGGAACAAGACCCAAACAGGGTCAACTATGGCAGCTGCGATTACATCCCTCTAGGCATGCCTATCTAATCCATAACTGAACTAAGACCCGCTGGCTTAACCACTTAAGAACATCTTTAATTTAACATATCCTTCTTTACTTAGCGTATCATTTGGCTTAAAGCCACTTTTCCTAAAAGAATGCATTATCATTCATATCATACATCAATATTGAGCTTTAAGTTTCATTACAAATGGATGCAAGTCATGTCATCACATAGTTGTATCAACATCATTCATACACACCGTAGTGGTTTACATGATAATGCAAACATAATAAAACATTATTTCCATCGATTTGTCTCGTCATACTTATAATTATGCATGAAGCCAATGAGGCAATTATGAAAGGGTAGTTCTTGCAACTAAAAAGCTTCATAATATCATATGCATGTCTATATATATGTGTGTGTGTGTGCATATAAAGGCAACTTCAATCATAGTAGTACATATTCTTAAGGTATTCATAACTGGTTACATAAGGAGTCAGACTACTTGTCATAGGATGGTTGAATCAATTATAAAATATTGACTTACACAACTCGTTGATAATTCTCAAAGGCGTACCTTGTTGCAATTTGCCGAGAGCAGCTTTTGTACCTCATCAAACTCACGTCAAAACATGGTTATTTTAAGCAATACTTATGCACTTACGATCCATATAGTAGTGTCATATGTACGTTCTTTTACAACTTAAAAGTCAACACTTGTTCATGTTTTATCCTATGATTCACTTCAATTGTTTATCAGATTATAGACAATAAGTTGTATACCTTAATATAGTCATATATATTTTAATCCTCTTACTTGTATTTTATACTCAGGTAGATTATGTGAGCTCAGTTCATCTTAGTCGTTAGCACCCTACAGACGCTTATGTGTTAATCATAATGATTTATGGGTATGAGCAAATAGGTGAGCAAGTTATTACATATTACTGCTAATCATTAATTCTTCTTGTGACTCGGAGTGTACTCAAGCTTCTACGGTTTTATAATTTAACATAAATTGTTATGTGCTATTTCTTTTTAACTTGGATATGTAACCTTGTGACTATAATCTTATTATCACTAAGTTATATCATAGTGTTCTCGTGTCATTGTAGAGGAATATCAATATGCAATATTTTTGGGCAAAGCCAAATCTCATGTGTATAATAATTATAATACCATCAAATACAAGTAAATATTTTCATGTATTCTAATGGTAGTATTTATTTACTAACTTTATTCTCATATAATGTTTCATTTAATCTGGTTTAATGTCACAACTTATCCTTATTTTATGCTTAAAATGCTTTAAAGTTACTTAAAAAGGTTTTAAAGTAGCTTTAGTGACACTATACGGGTTAAAAATCATGATTAGGTCAAGTAGGGAAGTGTCACAAGTCATGAGGGGTGTCACTACTCGTGGAAGGGAGCAAACTTCATGACTCGTACACTTGTTCAAGAGTAACACATGTCACAAGTAATGACAGGAGTCACGAGTCATGAACAGTCATGGGCAGTTTTCTGAGTTCGACTTGTAAGCGGTTTTTAACATACCAAAAGGAATTTTTCAATAAAAATTTCTTATACAAACTTGTTCCACTATGTGTCTAGTTTCTAAACATCAAAAAGCATCTTGATATCATTTATATATTTTTAGATATTTACAAAACACTGAGGTATGCTCTTATTGACTGGGCAGTAAACTGTTCCAGAATTCAAATAGAAATATGGCCTAGTTAGAAACAGATTTAGAACTAGATTTCTTCATATGAAATATAGGTATGGAAGTCTATTTTGAAACACAAAAAAAAAAAATCATTCAATTTGGTGTTCTCTACCTCAACTTATAAGCAAAAGAGTCCAGATAGATCTATTAGTCATGAAGAAACGTTTGACACATGAAGAGACTCAAGAGTGAAGCAAGTAGGCTAAACTTCACGACTCGTGAAAAGGTTCACGAGTGAAGCAAGAAGACTCATTTTTATGACTCGTGAAAGGGCTCATGAGTGAAACAAGGAGGTTGAATTTCACAACTTGTGAAAGGATTCACGACTCGAACAAGAATTCACGACTCATGAATGGATTCACGAGTCAAAGACCAAGGAAGAAAACACATTCATGAGTGACCCAGGGGTAAATAGTTCACAACTCGTGAAGGCATTCACGAGTCGAATAAAAATGCATGACTTGTGAAGGCATTCATGAGTCAACAGGTAACGAAGGCCAGAATCACGAGTCATGCGAGAAAAAAATAGGGCAAAAGTTCACGAGTCATGAAGGAGTTCACAACTCGGCACCTTAAAACAAACAGTCGTCCCTCCATCCTGATTTATGTATTCAAAAAACCTAACTTAATTCCTTTAATTTTATCGACAGGCAACACTTATCAATAGCACTCCCATTCACAAAATCATCATAATAGTCCCATACCTTATTGAAGCTTTAACTCTTTCTTTGATCCTCTTGATCCATCTCCTTTGCTCATAATTTCTTCCTTCTCATTCACTTGATCTATGTACTTCATTCTCTTCTCCTTAAACCTGATGATAATAATAAGATCTTGTAATCCCTCACCAAAACATCACAAATTAAAAGAAAAGAAGAAGAAATCTTTAAGGGAAACATTACCTTTGATGTTAGCTCACAAACCCTAGCTCATTTTCTCCAAAAAGTAACCATAGAGAGAGAGAGAGAGATGGATCCCTCAAAATGCCCATCTCCATCTCTTCGAAAACCCTAATTTATAGTGGGATAAATATCTCACCAAGGAAATTCCCACTATACCCTTATACACAATTAAACCCCCATTATTTCAATTTCTTCCAACTTAACCCCAAGACTTCCTAATTCACTTCAATTGTATCCTTTTTTTAATTATAATTTAACTTAACTCATATACTTACATATTGAAATTACCAAAATTCCTTTATTGGTACTTAATCTCGATAATTGCATACTAATCCAATTTTGCATTAATTAATGGTACTCCTCCTTAATTAACTATATTCCGATTAGGGCTATGATTGAGTCCTCACAATTCTCTCCCCCTTAAAAGAATTTCATCCTCGAAATTCAAAACAAGTCATCTTTATTTTTATTTTTAGTAATTCTTAACTATGCTTTAGCTATAAAGAACCATAATCATAAGCATTCTTTGTATCCATAATAAACTCATCCATCTATAATCTTTGGTACCTGTCTTTAATTTTCAGACACTCTTATGCTCGTATTTATTATCCTAAGTATCTTAATAACCTTAACATCTTGCATCATTATCTATGCCAAAGATCAAGTTCTTTTCTAGTCATATGAACTTTTCCTCAACCATCTTAATAAATAATCCAGACATACTTATAATCAATCTTATGTTATACTCCAATCATAAAACATTAAGGCATTTAAGCATTTCCACTATTAGGAGGTGAGAGACATTGATAATTCCTCAGATATCATCTCACAATCTCTGCCAAAATCTTGTTAATGGTCCAATATATATCCATCATAGGTCAACCATCTAACATAATTATCGAAATGTATGCCAATAACAATAACACCATGGTCTAGACCAATATCATCTTAATCTTTTAGAACAATTCCTTAATTCCTTAATGCCCAGAAAAGATTAAACCTGGGCGATCTAATACCACTAACTGTGACACCATAATCCTAAAACCATGGATAATCATCAATCATCATCATAACTAATAGAGATCAGGCAAAAATAATAATAAATAATAATAATACAGACCATGATTACATGCCAAAATAAATTAAATCAAACTTATAAATAAGAAGGCCTAACATAATTGGCCAACAACACATAATGAAATCCTCAAAGGCAACTTTTATCCACCCGATCTTCTCTTCACAGGTTGTTTAGGCACTAGCTACTGATCCACCAGAGCTTACCCTGAAACCTACATGGATAAATAAACTTGTGCTAAGCTATAAAGATTAGTGGGGAACAAAACTTTATAGATAACTTCTTTCCATAATTCATTTCATTTCCTATAACTTTCACAATAACATGAGATAACATATAAGTCTATTACATTGATCATTTCACAACGAACATTTTGGAAAGTCCTCAAAATTATTATGAATACTATGTTTACTTATGTCTAGAGCAGTCTGTAAATTATCTTATTTCAAAACCTGTCAATTTACTATCATCATCTTACTTCTTCTCTTTCTTTAAACTAGCTTTATTCATTCCTTTCCTAATCCTTACTACTTGTCATATTCAGACATTCGGATGTTGATAGTACAAAAATTTAACTTAATGCATTAATCATATTGTTACATAAGTTATGAATTTTGCATTAATCCTTGCACACGGGGATGATTATGCCATGTAACAATCATAGAGTTATTGTTATACATGATTTCTTCATATATCGTTATACAATTTTCATTTTAGGTTCATACAACTTATCCTGTAATGTTATCTTATCATTTCAATTTAAACATCATACAACATCATAATATATCATGGTTTACACTTGGTTTATATCAGGATCATACATATGCATATACATGTGCAAGTATTCATATACATACTAATGGGTTTTCATGCCATTTCAACGGAAAGGTATTACATATCATACTTAATAGACAAAGTCTTCGTACCATGTGTAAACATTTCATAACTTCCACATAAGCGATTTGAGATATCAAAATCATATCATAATGAATATAACATTTCATTTCCTAGAGATAGTTTTATAATATATTTCATAGTTCCAAAGCATATAAAACTCATTGTGTATGTTGTAGCAAAAAAATTCTTATTATAACATTATATGCATTCTATCAAAGCATGGCAATTTAAATCTCAAAGATATACATTCCAATAATTTCATTTCACAGAAATGGTTTATAGTCAAAGAAATCATGATAAGCAATTTAATTGGCCATCCATCGTGTTTACCTTACATAAATGAAGAAATTGATGCATGATTTACTTTATCTTAGTACATTTTATCATCTTTAATTGTCTGCCTAAGTACTAGTTCACAGGGGTGGATAACGGGAGTAATGGATACCTCAAGGTATCAAACTGTGGATATCCAAAGATATCAAATAATGGACCCAAATAGGGTCAAACAATGGTTCCAGCAAGGAACAAACAATAGACCCAAAAGGGGCCGAGCAATGGTTCCATTAAAGAACAAGACCCAAATGGGGTCAACTATGGCAGCTGCGACTATATCCCTTTAGGCATGCTTATCTAATCCATAACTGAACTAAGACGTGCAGGCTTAACCACTTAAGAACATCTTTAATTTAACATATCCTTCTTTACTTAGCACATCGTTTGGCTTAAAGCCACTTTTCCTAAAAGAATGCATTGTCATTTATATCATACATCAATATTGAGTTTTAAGTTTCATTACAAATAGATGCAAGTCATGTCATCACATAGTTGCATCAACATCATTCATACACACCGTAGTGGTTTACATGATAATGCAAACATAATAAAACATTACTTCCATCTATTTATCTCATCATACTTATGATTATGCATGAAGCCAATGAGGAAATTATGAAAGTGTAGTTCTTGCAACTAAAAAGCTTTATAATATCATATGCATGTCTATATTTATGTGTGTGTGTGCATATAAACACAACTTGAATCATAGTAGTACATACTCTTAGGGTATTCATAACTAGTTACATAAGTAGTCAAACTACTTGTCATAGCATGGTTGAATCAATTATAAAATATTCACTTACACAACTCATTGATAATTCTCAAAGGCATACCTTGCTGTAATTTGCCATGGGCAGCTTTCGCACCTCATCAAACTCACATCAAAACATGATTATTTTAAGCAATACTTATGCACTTAAGATCCATATAGTAGTATCATGTGTAAGTTCTCCTACAGCTTAAAGGTCAACACTTTTTCATGTTTTATCCTATGATTCACTTCAATTGTTTATCAAATTATAGACAATAAGTTGTATACCTTAATATAGTCATATATATTTCAATCCTCTTACTTGTATTTTATACTCAGGTAGATTATGTGAGCTCATTTCATCTTAGATGTTAGCACCCTATGGATGCTCATGTGTTAATCATAATGATTTATGGGCATGAGAAAATAGGTGAGCAAGTTATTACACATTACTACTAATCATTAATTCTTCTTGTGACTCTGAGTGTAATCAAGCTTTTACGGTTTTATAATTTAACATAAATTGTTATGTGCTATTTCTTTTTAACATGGATATGTAACCTTGTGACTATAATCTTATTATCACTAAGTTATATCATAGTGTTCTCGTGTCATTGTAGAGGAATATCAATATGCAATATTTTTGGGCAAAGCCAAATCTCATGTGTATAATCATTATAATACCATCAAATACAAGTAACCATCAAATACAAGTAAATATTTTCATGTATTCTAATGGTAGTATTTATTTACTAAATTTATTCTCATATAATGTTTCATTTAATCTTGTTTAGTGTCACAAATTATCCTTATTTTATGCTTAAAATGCTTTAAAGTTACTTAAAAAGGTTTTAGACTAACTTTAGTGACACTATAAGGGTTAAAAATCATGATTTTGTCAAGTAGGGAAGTGTCACGAGTCATAAGGGGTGTTACTACTCATGCATGGTAGCAAACTTCATAACTCATGCACTTGTTCACGAGTAACACATGTCATGAGTCGTGATAGGAGTCACGAGTCGTGAACAGTCATAGGCATTTTTATGAGTTTGAATTGTAAGGAGTTTTTGACATACCAAAAGGAATTTTTAGCAAAAATGGTCTTCTACAAACCTGTTCCACTATGTGTCTAGTTTCTAAAAAATCTAAAAGCATCTTGATATCATTTCTATATTTTCAGATATTCACAAAACACTAAGGTCTGCCTCTAGTGACTGGGCAGCAAACTATTCTAGAATTCAAACGAAAATATGGACTAGTTAGAGATAGATTTAGAATTGGGTTTCTTCATATGAAATATAGGTATGGAAGTCTATTTTGAAACGCAAAATAAATCATTCAATTTGGTGTTCTCTAGCTCAACTTATAAGCAAAAATGTCCAGATAAGTATATTAGTTATGAAGAAACGTTTGACTTATGAAGAGACTCACGAGTGAAGCAAGTAGGCTAAACTTCATGACTGGTGAAGGGCTTCACTGTTAGAGAGTATGCCCTAGAGCCCATGGAATAGGGATGTTTTTCATATGTATGAAATTTATATTCAAAATAAAAGGCATCATTCATTTATTAATGCTATGTTCGAATACATGAGTTTAAAAATCTTAAATTAATAAATGAAGTCTTAGATATTATAAACACAGTGCAAAGGCAATCATGAAGGTGTTCATGATGTGAGATGTCTATTGCATGCAAATGTGCTAATATCTAAATATCCCTAGTCATAAAATTAACAAGATAGGATATTGTTAATTCGGACAGACTAGCACATGTTATGCTTCTTGAATGGTTCAAGCAGTGGTTCTCATAACTATGATTATGGAAGATAATCAAAGCTAACATGTGGATTCTTGTTAGAAGAACAAGTTCATTGGAGACCTGCATAGAGAATCATCACATGGATATTAAATCTATGTCAGTGAGGAATCTCTTCATAGCGGTTGTCCAAGTATCCTTAGACTTGAGATCACCAAAGTTATCTTAAGTAGCAAGTGGTATACTTTGACTCCATAACTGATTACTTCCAACTGGGAGTCAACATAGTTAGGAGATTGGGTATATCATGACCTACTTGAAGATAGTTGAGTGATTGACAAAGGATTCACCATCCCAGATTTAACAAAGGAAGTTATCTCGCATGATTCTATAATTGCCTTGTTCAGAGAATCTCTGGCCAGAGTAATATGCCGAGATGGATGGAGATCCATGAAGGAAATTTTAGGAAGAATGGTTAAATTAATAGAACATACATAATTAGATTTATATGAGTTGACAGAAATCCATACTCAGAATCTAATTGAGATAAGAGTGGTGAAAGGAGTAATTGCATGGTAACTGTTTCTATGAAAGGGTACAGTCAAACCACATAACTTTCCTGACATTTGGGTAATCATGATGCCTAGCTAGAGGCCAATCATGACTTGTATAATGATGTATCAAAAGTATCAATAGGGATTGATAAGATGATTTAAAGGAGTTTAAATCATGTGAGTTTTGAATAGAACTCACAATTACTTATTATACTGCCAACATAGACAGGAACCCAATAGGTCACACACATATAAAGAAAAGGGTAAAATGGTAAAATAACAAGGATAATTATATTTGATATTATTATGAAGTTAGAGAAGTGAATAAGATAATAATTAATTAAAGAGTTTAATTAATTATGATCAAATAAAATTATCCGCGGAACTTTTGAGAAATGTTCTGTAAAATTGGACCTAATTGAAATAATGTATTTTATGATAAATTATTATTATCTTATAAGTGTTATAAGACTACTATAAGTGTTATAGTACTGATATAATAATTAATAGGTCCATTGGAGAAATTATAAAGGGCCAAAGAAATGAAGAAGTTAGAGGAAGCCCTCCAGAAGAGGGCCACATGCCAACTCCATACAGAAGGGCTTAGAGGGCTTTTTCTTGGACCAAATTAATTTATATATGTTACATAAGTGTTATGGAACTCACATATTTAATTTGGTTAGATTTGGAATCCATTTGGGTATTTAAATCCAATTAGTTGCACAAAGGGCCTAGTTTGTGGGTTTTGTGCATAGACTTTTATGAAAAGGTTTAAATTGAATTTAATTAAGCCCAAATGATTATAATTAATTCCAGAGGCCCAATTAATAATTCTCCAGTAATTTTAAAGAGCCCAATCTCATTAAGGAGTTGGAATTTTAACCTAACTATAAAAGGCCAACTAATGAGAATTAGGGTTAAGTGATTAAAACAAAAAAAAAAGTCTTTTTCTCTAATCTCTCTCTCCCTTTTGCGCCAACTCCTAAGCTAGCTCTTGGGAATTTCGGCCAGCCTTAGTTAAAAACCAATTTGTTTGTTCAATTTACCCCTCTCTAGTGTGGATTACTTATTGAAGGTGTTCGATTTTGGACACTATGGTTTGCTACAACCCAGTGCGAAGTAAAATCAACTGTTCAACAAAAATCAAATAAATTTGGTGTGTATTCATGGCAAGATCAAATCTAATGTTTAAAAAAAATTTTAAATTCCGCTCATGTATGTGATGCATGTAACCGTTAAATTCCAACATGGTATCAGAGCCACGGTTTTGCCATGGATATACAATTCTATATTTTTCTGCGGAATAAGTTTTGTTTTGTTTTGAGTTATTTATTTCATGAACTTTAAAATATTAGATTTGATTGTTCATGAATGAGAAATATTGATTTCTGGTTGTATGTGTGATCAAATAAATTTGGTGGAAACAAAAACGAAATTTTTGAATGATTGTGATTAGGGTTTGGCGTGAAACCCATTAGGGTTTGGCATGAAACCCTAGGTGATGTAGGGGTTGTTCTAATTTAATTTCTTATGGATCCATTTAAAAATAATTTAGATGATATTTTATGTGTTTAATATGTGATATTAAGCCGTAGGATCTAACGGAATTAAAATCGAACAAGTTTTGCATGAAAACTAGTTTAGTCGAAAAGTTCAATAAATTGGTGTTCTTCGTGTGTTCTTGATATGTTCTTGATTAGAACGACTTTTGATCTTCTAAATTTGATATATATGATATATTAAATTGTTTTTAATTAATTGGATTAATTAAAATGGGCCTTAAATTAATTTGATTAATTTTAATTTATTAAAACCACTTAATGGGCTTAATTATGTTTACGGACTTGATTTAAATTAGTGAATGACTTGGTGGGCCCAAGGAGTTGATTTAAATTAAACATTATAAACATTAATTAAGTTTATTAATGGGTTTTAAGGGCTGGAATGGGCTTGGCTCATTCCAAAAGGCCCAAATGGTCCAAAAGACACAAAACTAGTTTGTGTGTGAACACAGTTAGGGTTTTTCTTCTCTGGGTTTCGGCCTACATTTGTTTTAAGCCCAAAATTGATTCTTTTAATTATTTAATATGATTAATTAATTAAATAATCAATTTATAATTAATTAATAATCAATTGGATTGATTATTAAGACAAGAACACATGCATGCAAAAAGGTTTCCTAAAATGAAAGTTTCCAAAATGGAAAAAGTTTCCTAATTTGATCACATCATTAAAATAACTCAAAATATAGTTTCAAAGGTTGAAAACAAAGTTAGTAATCCATTTCTTTATGCATTTGAGAGGCATATAAGGGTGTATGATTGGCATGATGGTTAGTTATGGACAAAGCCCAATATGATTGAGCATAATGCATGTTTTGGCCCAATGAGAACTTTCATGTCCCGGCCACTTGTTTTTGGTTTGTATTTCATTTCAAATTGTAATATGTAATTAGATTACTTAGATTAGAATTAGAAATAGAGATGGAGACCAATATCAAGGAGCAAGATGGGCTGGATGGAGATCTAACAAGCTTGAAGATAATGTAATTATTTTCTTGTTTGAATCATGCATACTACCTAGGTGTGACCTTTTGATTTTCCTCTTGGCTCGGGGAAATCAATGTAGTGAAGTCCATAACTATACCATATTTGTATGCTTATATTTATGTGATAGATATAGGATGCATACCAATGTATGCCAACCATGTATGATGAGACTTAATTAACTAAAACCCTCAAACAAATACTAAGGTATATAAGCCTTCCATTAATTTGAGGAGAACCAGAGTTCTTTATAGTGTGGGTTGTTGACCACAGTCAAGCTCACATTATATCGAATATGTTAAAATCTAATTAAATGGGTCATCTTAGCTAGCCCATTAGTTTGTTGACCACAGTCAAGACTAATGGTTCTAGAGGCAAGATTAGGGAATGCATATATGATATGCATGCATCAAGAGTTGATAACCTAATTGAGCTAAAATTTTGCATGAAGGCTTAAATTATTATTTTAAGAATTATAAAATTAATTTTGAGTGAATTTGAGTTTGGAAAGAGAGGAAAATAATTTACAGTACATTAATTAGGCTTAACGATCAAATTAGGCTTAGTTAGGCCCAACCCCTTTAATTGAACCAAGCCCAGCCAAAATTAGCCCTATAAATAGCCTAAAAATCTATCATTTTCCAAAGACTTCACCTAGCCTTTGTCTCTCTCCCATTTCTTCCTCTTGGCTAAGGTACTTTTCGTTTCCTTTCTATTGATTTCTTCATTTTTTAATCAATTTTCTCTCTAAATTCAAGGTGCTCTACCATATTTTAGTCCCTCTACTATCTAATTGTGACCTATAATCTTTATTTGAGGAAAGAAAATTGGGAAAAGCTAAGGATTCAAGGTTAGGACATAAATTTGAGGTAAGAGAAATTAAAGATTTTAATTTGATTTAATAATTCTAATATACTAATTAAGATGTGTAGAGTATGATTATGATGTTATATTGTATAAAAGAAGAAAAATAATGATGGTTTAGTTTGATGGAATATTTAGCCACTTCAGGTTTAAAGGATGGGAAAGATTTTTCAAAGGTTGAAGGCAAAGGCGAAGAGGCTTCAAGTAAGGGGATTAAGCTTTTAAGATAAGCGGATACATAATGCCTTAATTTTCATCTAATTGCATTTGATTTAATTCTATGTATGTTATGTGTATCTGTAATTAATGTTTGTATAATTGAAATAATTGTTATAAAAAAAGAGATTCAAAAGATTATAAGTGATGTTTTAAATGGTTAAATTGAAGAAAATATAATTAAGTGGATAATTCATAAGTGGCTGAATTGGAGGTGTGTGTGTGTGATGGTTTATTTTGGTTAAATTTTGAATGAAATGTTATAAATTGAATGTAGGTGTAGTTTTGATGGTATACTAATTTAATTGAAATTTTTGGAATTTAGTAAAATATTTTTAAGTGAAATTTTACATTATGTTTGTAATGGAAATATTGAATTTTAATGAAATCAATTGAATTTATTGCATAAATAATAAAAATGATATTAACCAATTAGTTAATTGGAATAAAAAATGATAAGAATAAGATAAAAGGGATTAAACAAAAGTAATTAAAGAATGAAAAATTACATAGTTAGATTGAAAAAAGGACCTAAACGAAAGGAAATAAAAGTATAGGGGCCAATTGGTAAGTTTGCTAAGTGCTTTAAAAATGATGATAAACTCAAATGATGATAAATGATGATAAACTAAGTGAAATAAAAGGTAAATAGATAAAATAAGAAATTTCTTGAGTATTAAATATGAAATTTCCTATAAAATAAAGTTTGGGGATCAAACTATAATTTTACAAATAAATAATGAATTAACAGTGTAAAAGAATGTTAAAAAATTTTTAATGGAGTGAAATAGTACTTAAATGAAAGAAATTGAAAGTAAAAGGACAAAATGGTAATTTAACTATTATAGGAACTAAATTATAGTTCCATAAAAGTATACTGAATTAAAAATGTAAGTTATTAAACTAATGACAATTTTATGAATAAATGTGAACTAAAGGATTGAAATTCAGTGACTAAACAGAAATTTTCCCCTATATACAAGTTTAAGTGTGAAAAAGAAAGAAACAATGGTAAATGGGAATAAAAAGTGTAAAAAAAGTAAAAATAATGTTTAGAATGCAAAAAAGAACTAATTGAAAAGTAATGAAAGCTTAGTAGTAAAACGATAATTTTCCCAAATATTGAATTTAATGAGCAAAACTGATAAAGAAATAATAAGAAAGGCTAAAATGGTAATTTAGTGAAAAAATAGTTTAAAATAAGTATTTATGAATTGAAGGACTAAAATAAAATTTTGTATGCCGATAAATAAATGTGAAGTGAAAATAAGTAAATTAGTAGTAATTTTGTAATTAATGTGTAAAAAGGATAATTTTATAATTAAATAAAAAAATTAAGGTCTAAAATAAAAAGTATACCAAAGTACTGGTATTAATTAATATGAAATTGATAAATATTTGTGAAAAAAAATTTTTGAATTATGGTCAATAATTCATGAATGGATGGAAATAATGAATTATAATGAGATAATTCATAATATGTATAAAAGCGACAGAAAAGTCAATTGGTAAGTGAATGAGAATGTAAAAGTATGTGAAAGTGTTAAAAATGTGAAAGGAAATTTAAGAAAAGTAAATCACTCATGAAATGGGTGAGAATAATAAATAGGTCAAGTGATTACTGTACTGAAATGCAAAAGTAAGTGAAAAAGTTAAATATGTAAAAGTGATAAAGAACCAAATTGAAAAGAAAGCATTGTATGATCAATGTACTAGAATGAAAAGAAAGAATTGAATAGATAGTATTTTGAAATGAAAGAAAAAAAATGAATGGACAATATACTGAAATAAAATGGAAAAGCAAATTGAAATATCAGAAATATGAAAAATGAAAAATGATTCTGATATAAGCTAGAATGTTGTCATAGGTAGTGGTATATCGGTTTAATCTAGCTCAGGATATAATTGGCTACCCTTAGGAACACTTATACCGCAGTGTAAGTCATGCCAACTTGCTTTGCTATGGTAGGATTGTAATGATCACCTATAGTATCTGATAAGTGTGAATTATATATGTTTTTTAATGTGTTTTTAATTGTGTTATTTAGTTATTTTGGTTTTATTTAGGTTAAATTAGAGTTATTTTGTTAATATTTATGTTTTTAAGGTTAATTCTGTGTTTTGTATGATTTTCAGGGTAAAATTGATGAAAAAGGGTTTAAAGTGTAAAAAGCGCAAAGTTTTGGGCCAAAAGCGTAAATTTGAAGAAATTGATCAAGAAAACGAGCTTCCAGTCCAGAGCATTGAGCCGTGGCCATGTGAAATTAGTGAAGTACATACATGTGACCACGTGGAAGAGTAATTAAGAGAGAACGTGGCCATGTGAAAAGAGAATGAAGGAATTTGAGTGAAAGGGCGTGACCACGTGAAGGAGCAAGGAAGAGAAGGAAGCAAGGGACGTGACCACGTGAAGGAGCAAGGAAGAGAAGGAAGCAAAGGATGTGACCACGTGTGATCCAAGGCAAATTCCACACGTGGCCACGTGTGGAGGAGAAGAAAATGAAGCCGTGCCCACGTGTAGGAGAACCAGATTGGAGCCGTGGTCACGTGATTCAAGAATTCCTATTTGCGCAGTTTTTCTCAGTTTCTTGTTTAGACAAATTCTCCTGTTTTGAGCAGCCAGATTACTTCCAATTCAATTCTGAGAGTTTGGGAAGTAATTCACATCTACTTTGGCCTATAAATAGCCAGCTAAAACACAGAAGAGAGGGAGTAATCTGGAGTTTTTAGCTTTGTTTTTCTTAGTTTATTTTTACGTTTCTGGGTTTACAGTTTTTCTTCAAGCTTTTGTTTTTAGTTTTAATTATGTCTTGTGAGTAGTTTTCTTTAACTTTTGCTAAAGGATATTTGAATCCTTAACTTGTATTGCTATGACTTAAGTTTGTTTTTCAATTTAAATACAAGTTTGATTATTTCTTGGTTCTTAAGCATAGTCTTGTTTTTATTCAACTTTAAGTTAATTATTAACGTGACTAAACATCGGTTAACTAATTGAGTTAAGTTGATTAATGACTTGTATGTTCTTAGGTTAATTTAGTTGGATTAATGCATGTTATAATCTGAATAAGTTATGACTATGTGTTAATTTGAGTAAGTTGAGATTAATAAAGGTGTAATCAAGAATAGTTGGAAGTTAAAGCTCTTGAGAAAGGTTTTAATAGACATCTAGGGGATTAATTCAGACTTTTATGCTAAGTATTGAATTGTTCTGAATAAGGGAGTTTAATACTTAGAATGATAATCTTGAGAAAGTTATCTGGGTTTGTTAAACTGAATTTTCCATAATCACTTGTATGTTTTATTTTAATTAAGTCGTAACAATATTGGTTAAGGTGGATAGTCCTTTAGTGAAAGTTGTTTTTATCATTGATTTTTACCTCATTTAATTTACTTGTTTTCAATAGATCTTTTCTTGATTTTAATTTACGTTACTTGTTTTACTTTAGTTTTAGTTTGTATTCTTCAAACATTACAAAATTTGGGATTTCTCTTCTCTCTTTACCCACAAAAATTTGTTTTAGAATTGAATTAGCACACAAGCACAAGTTTCCCTTGGGTTCGATATTTTGGGTCTTAATCTTTATTTTCCTATATTACTAGTCGATCTAGTACACTTGCTAGACACCGATCAAGTTTTTGGCGCCGTTGCTGGGGACACATTGGCATTTGTTTGTTTACTTTGATTTTAAAGTGATTTTTGTGTGTTTTCTTCTCTTTTTCATCTCTTTTCTTATTTTTTTTGGTTGATTAGTGGTTTATGGTGAGAGACAACCCCATCTTGCCATTAGACCCTGAAATTGAGAGGACATTCCATAGGAACAGAAGAGGCAATATGAACGACCCAGAAATTGAACAACCTATGAATGATCCACCACCTAGGATAGAAGAGCAACACATACCCCACCAAGCTCCCAAAAATGGGTATCGACCTAGAACCATAAGGGATTATGCTATCCCTAGGTGGAAAAGAAGAGCATAGAACTATTAGAATCCCTTACCACCAACCCTTTGAGATTAAACCTGCTACCATCACTATGGTACAAAGAAACCAATTTTCGGGTTCGGATATAAAGGATCTTGCACAACATTTGGATATGTTTTTAGAAGTGAGTGACACTGTGCAAATTCCTAATGTATCGACTAATGCAATTAGGTTGAAACTCTTTCCATTCACCCTAATAGGAAAAGCTAAGGATTGGCTACAATGCTTCCAAATCAATCCATCCATTCTTGGCAACAAATGCAAGAAAAATTTCTTTGCAAATTTTTCCCACCCACTAAGACTGCACTCATTAGGAAACAAATTAGTGATTTTCAACAATATTATGAGGAGCCATTCCATGAAGCATGGGAAAGATTTAGGAGACTGTTGAAAAGTTGCCCTCATCATGAAATTCCTATTTTCAATTAATGCACATCTTTTATGCAGGTGCCCATCCATCAACAAGATCTTTGCTAGATGCAGCCTCCAATGGAAGTTTCATGAATCAAATTCCCGAGGACGCATTCTTACTCCTTGATGAGATGGCCACTAATGATGCTCAATGGGCAAGCTCTAGAGCAACTCAAAAGAAACAAGGAGTTCATAATGTTGATGAAATTGCAATGTTAAAAGCTCAATTGGAATTAATGGAAAAAAGACATTTAAAAGAAATTAATGAGCTTAAATCTAAAAATGTCTCTATGTTGTCTAATGAAGTTGATTCTTATGTAGGTATTGCAGGACCTTTGGGAATGAAGAATGCTAAAAGTATGGTAGAAGAAGTGAATGCCTTGAATCCATATAGCAATACTTACAATGTGGGATAGAGAAGCCATTCAAATTTTTCATGGAGAGAAGGTAATCAAGGTTCTTCTTCTAACCCCAATCCTAGACTCCAATTTAACCATGGGCAAACTTCCAATAATCAACTTTCATATCAAAGTCAAGCTCCACCACATTACTCTAACCAATACCCATCTCAAGCATACCACCAACCACCTGGTTTTCAAAAACCTCAACCTCCCCCACCTCAAGAAAAGAAATCTAACATTGAGGAAATGATTGCAAATTTCATGGCATCCCAAAACTCAATTTTAACTAGTCAAGATGCTAGATGGAAATCGCAGGATATTTGGATGAGAAATCAAGAGGCATCCATTAGGAACCTAGAAAACCAAATGGGGCAACTTGCTAGTTCTTTATCAAACCGTGCTCAAGGGACATTTCCATCTAATGTAGACCGAAATCCAAAGGAGGAAGCCAAAGCAATCACCTTAAGGAGTGGGAAAGAATTAGAGGAGACTGAACTTGGTAAGAATTCTTCTAAAAAGGTGGAACCGACAACGGAGGTAAGTGTTTCTAATTCTGAAAATACTGAAAAAGTATCTCCAACAGTTGAGAAGGGTAAAGGTAAGGACAAACTTGTTTCCACTGTTCTTGATGAGTCTCAATTACCTTTTCCTATTCTAGCTAGAAAAGAAAAACAAAATGAGCAATTGAGTCAATTTTTAGACATGTTTAAAAAGCTGCATATAAATTTACCATTTGCTGAAGCTTTATTACACATGCCTAAATATGCTAAATTTATGAAAGAATTGTGCACTAATAAGAAAAAGCTAGAAGGAATAGGAACAGTTCAATTATCCGATAATTGTAGTTCTATATTAACCAACAAAATTCCTGAAAAATTGGAAGATCCAGGTAGTTTTACATTGCCTTGTGAACTAGGGGAAATTTTGTTGGCAATACTTTATGTGATTTGGGTGCTAGTATTAATCTAATGCCTTATTCAATTTGCAGGAAATTGAATCTAGGTGATTTGAAGGAAACCCGAATGACGTTTCAATTGGTGGATAGATCAGTGAAAAGGCCAAAGGGAATCATTGAAGACTTGTTGGTTAAAGTGGGGAATTTTATATTTCCAGTAGATTTTGTGGTGATGGACATGGAAGAGGATAGAAAAGTGCCTTTAATTATGGGGAGGCCATTCTTGAACACAGCAAGAGCTTTAATTGATGTCCATGGACAAATAGTTACTTTAAGATTTAATGAGAAGGAAATGATTTTTAATGTTAATAAAATTTTAAAACATCCCTTATATGATTTTGAAGAATCCATTTACTTTATTGATGAGGTTCAAGAATGTGCCAACACAAAGCAAGAGGAAATCATTCTCAAAGACGAGCTTCAAAGTTGCTTAATGCATCCAAAAAGAATGGAAGGGTTGGACACAAAGGAGAAAAAATTGATACAAATTTTGGAACAAGAGCACAGTGAGGATAAGGAAAAGGAGGATGAACCATCCCCTCCTAAGGGAGACTCTGAACTTAAAACACTTCCATCTCATTTGAAATATGTGTTTTTAAGTGATAATGCTAATCCGATCATTATTTCATCTTTGTTGACAGATTTGGAAGAAGAAATGCTCATTGGAGTCCTCAAAAAGCATAAAGGAGCAATTGGTTGGGCAACATCCGACTTAAAAGGGATTAGCCCAAGCTATTATACACATCGAATACCCATGGAGGACAACTTTAAACCGGTGGTGCAACCTCAAAGAAGGCTCAACCCAACTATGCAAGAGGTAGTGAAAAAGGAGGTATTGAAACTACTTGATGCAGGTATTATCTATCCTATCTCTGACAGTAATTGGATAAGTCCTGTTCAATGTGTGCCTAAAAAGGGGGGAATGACTGTAGTGATAAATGAAAATAATGAATTAATTCCTACAAGCACAGTTACAGGTTGGAGAGTATGCATTGATTATAGGAGATTGAATGATGCCACTCGAAAGGATCATTTTCCATTGCCCTTTATTGATCAAATGTTAGAGCGATTGGCAGGAAATAAATTTTATTGTTTCTTCGATGGATATTCGGGGTACATGCAAATACCTATAGCCCCGGAAGATCAAGAAAAGACCACATTCACATGTCCATATGGAACATTTGCATATAGGAAAATGCCTTTTGGTCTTTGTAATGCACCTGCCACATTTCAACGATGCATGATGGCCATATTTCATGATTTCATTGAAAAATTTATAGAGGTTTTTATGGATGATTTCACTATTTATGGTCATGATTTTGCATCTTGTTTACATAATCTAGAATTGGTTTTAAAGAGGTGTCAAGAAACTAACCTTGTGCTAAATTGGGAAAAATGTCATTTCATGGTTAGAGAAGGCATTGTTTTAGGGCATAAAATTTCTGAAAAAGCCATTGAGGTTGATAAAGCAAAAATTGATGTGATAGAAAGACTACCTCCACCAACTAGCGTAAAAGGTATTAGGAGTTTTCTTGGTCATGCTGGGTTTTACCGTCGATTTATTAAGGATTTCTCTAAAATTGCCAAGCCACTCTCTAATTTATTGCTTAAAGATGCTGCATTTAACTTTGATACTGAGTGTTTGCAGGCTTTTAACCTATTGAAGCAAAAATTAGTTAGTGCACCGGTCATTGCATCACCCGATTGGAGCTTACCGTTTGAAATCATGTGTGATGCAAGTGATTACGCCGTTAGAGCGATTTTAGGACAGCGAAAGGAGAAGATTTTCTACACCATTTATTATGCGAGCCACACACTCACTGGAGCCCAAGTAAATTACACTACTACGAAAAAGGAACTCTTGGCAATAGTCTTTTCATTTGAGAAATTCCGATCTTACCTTTTAGGATCTAAAATTACGGTTTGGTCGGATCACGCTGCATTGAGACACCTTTTTGCCAAGAAGGATTCCAAACCGAGACTTATCCGATGGGTGTTACTACTTCAAGAGTTTGATGTTGAAATAAAAGATTAGAAAGGAGCAGAAAATTTTGTAGCTGACCATCTCTTTAGATTGGATCATGCTAGTATCGAAAAGGGAGAAATTTCTGACTTATTTCCTGATGAACATATTTGTGCTTGTTTTACTTATGAAAATTCAGTTCCATGGTACGCTAATATAGCCAATTTTCTTGTAAGTGGCTATCTCCCTAAGGAATTTACTGGGCAATAGAAGAAAAAACTCATAGCGGATGCCAAGCATTAGCTTTGGGATGATCCATACCTGGTCAAGATATGTCCGGATCAAGTATTGAGAAGGTGTGTACCGGAATCGGAACAAAGAGCTATCATGCACCAATGCCATGGGGGTGAAGTTGGAGGTCATCATGGACCAAATAGAACAGTTCAAAAGATACTCCAATTAGATTTTTTCTGGCCTACTTTATTTGAGGATGTAAAATCTTTCATAGCCACTTGTGATAAATGTCAAAGAGTAGGAAACATATCCAAGAGAGATGAGATGCCTATGAACAATGTGCTAGAAGTAGAAATATTTGATGTTTGGGGCATTGATTTTAAGGGTCCTTTTCCGAATTCATTTGGGTATGAGTATATCTTGGTGGTAGTAGATTATATAAGTAAATGGGTAGAGGCAATAGCTACTAGGACATGTGATGCAAAAATTGTGCTGGAATTCATTAGAAAGAATATCTTCACTAGATTCGGAGCACCTAGAGCTATTATAAGTGATGGGGGCAAACACTTTGTCAACCATCAATTTAAGACCTTACCCAAGAAATTTGGTGTCAAGCACAAAATCACAACCCCATACCACCCTAAAGCCAATGGCCAAGTGGAAGTATCTAATAGGGAGTTGAAATCAATTTTGGAGAAAATAGTAAATAACTCTAGAAAAGATTGGTCTCTTAGGTTAGATGAGGCTTTATGGGCTTATCGAACCGCATTTAAAACCCCTATAGGTATGTCCCCCTTTAGACTTGTTTTTGGGAAAGCATGTCACCTTCCCGTAGAATTAGAACATAAAGCATATTGGACTACAAAATTTCTTAACTTTGATTTGAGTAATGCAGGTGAAAGAAGAAAATTTCAGCTCAATGAACTTGATGAAATTCGACAATGGTCGTATAGCAATGCTGCACTCTACAAAGAAAAGACAAAACGATGGCATGACAAGCATTTAAGGGTAAAAGATTTTGTCCCGGGAATGTTAGTACTGCTTTATAATAGTCGTCTTCGTTTGTTTCCAGGAAAGCTGAAATCGAAATGGCTTGGACCATATCAAGTGATAGCAAGCAATCATCTCGGTGTAGTGACAATCAAGAACTTAAAAAATGGACGTGAATTTCAAGTCAATGGTCATCATCTTAAACCATACCAAATCGGACAGCAAGAGGTTGCTGAAGCAACCATGGTCCTTCAAGATATTTAAAATTCGGTTTGAAAAGTCTAGCTGAAGACTTTAAAAATTCAGAACTTCTATTCTCTCTCTTTGTTTTATAGTTGAGTTTTAATTAAGTGTTCATGATTGTTGCATTTTTACATGTTTGTGTGTTTTGATTCATGAAAAGATTGAAGAGAACAATATTTTTAAAAGAAGATATGTTTTCAAAACTAAGAATTGGGAAAAAATTACATTGAAAGAAGAGCTGTGTTTCAAAAACGGAGAAAGGAGGCAGGAAATATACCTACAAGTGACCACGTGAAGTTCTTCATTGAACCTCACGTGGCCACGGGTTGAACTAGGGAGACATTTCTTTGAAACACGTGACCACGTGGATTTTTTGTATAAAACCACACGTGGCCCCACCTTGTACAAGAGCAATCCCACACGTGACCACGTGTGGTTCTTCTTTGGAACTTCACGTGGCCATGCCCCAACTTGCTGCCTATATACACTTCACGATTTAATTTTTTGCTTCACTTCTCATTCTTTCTTCACTCTAACCCGTGTCCACGCATCAATAACCCTAATCTTCACCCGTGCCCACGGATTTTCACTCTCTACCAACACTCATCATCTCCATTAGCTTCCTCTTTCAATTTATTTTCTCTTTCATCATTCATCATCATGGTTTCCACCTTTGCATCCTAATTTTTAGGTTTTTGAACATCTCACACGCCATCTCCACTTTGTATTGCATTTTTGGTGTACTTTTCATTCTCAAGTAAGTATTTACTTCCTCTCCTCCGTAATTACTAGTTGTTTATCATCAATGGTAGTGTTTTGTGCAAATTTGTTCAATAAATGTTTAGTTTTTAGGTTAATCTGCACTTCACATATTGTGTGCATGTTTATTGTCTTTGCTTATTTGGATGATTATGATTATTGAGTGCATGTAATAGATGGTTAATATAGAATTGGATAATAAACGCTCTTGGTTATGCTTTTGAAATTCATGCTCAAACTTATGGTCACAACGTGTTCGATGAAATGCCTCAATGAGTTTTCTTTTAATAAAAACTTTAACCTCCACTCTTTGGTTGGCATATTTCTAGTTTGCATTGATGCATATCAATTACCTTGTGAAAGAGTTGTTTATGATCTTTGTATTTTGCATGACATATGCTATTAAATTTTCACTTCATCCAAATAATGCATCATACATATTCATGCACTTATAAGCAGTCTATTTGGTGTTAGAAATTAATACTTACATTGTGTTTTCTTTGATTGTAGTGGCACCTCGAAGGACTAAACACCCTGATGTCGCTAGTTCCTCTGGGGTACGAATTCCATCATATGTAGACCGGGCGAAGGTTAACAAATTTGATTATTTTAGCAAGTGCAACTATGTGCAGCCCGCCTACTTAAGTCATTTGTTACTCAATATCCCAGCTAGAAATTTATGGGATTATGAGATCGAACCGTTGCTTCAAAACATTGGCTGGGGGGAATTCATAAAAAAGAAACCAAAGGTGTACCCAGAGATGGCTAGAGATCTTCTGTATTCTTTTGAATGTTATTTCAAAAGAGATGATTCGGAAGGCACAGTTGGTTTTAAGCTAGGTAAGAAAGGATACTCTTTAACCTTCACTCAATTTTCTGAAATTTTAGGTTTTGTGCCAACTGCTCCCTGGGAATTGGAAAATGCTTCACCTGTGGAGAATTGGGAGAGAATTAAAGATCTTGAATTGAATGAGCATTGGGTAGGAGGCCAATGCAAGGTACATGCTCTAAGAACTCATGCTTTGAGAATAATTCATCGATTTTTGGCCAAAACTATTTATAACAACTTAAAGAATGCCAGTACTATTAGTGTCTCTCAAGCCATGGTTTTAATATGTATGATGGATGGCATTGCAATTAATAGAGCCGGCATTATAGCTAGTCGAATTAAGGATTTGCAGAAAATGCCAGGTAACATTGATAATATCTTTATTGGATGGGTAGCTACAGTTTTGGCAGGTGCAGTTAATCTTCCGATTTATGGCGAGCCACTTCCAGGAGATTTGCCTTGCATTGATAATAGAATGTTGAAAAGGATGAAGATTCTGATACCTAGTCCCCGAGGACATTGGGCAACACGATAGGAGTATTTGAGAGAAACCCATATTAGGATTGTGGAGCAAGAGGAGTAGCCAAATGAGCCAGAAGAGGAGCATGTTGCCCCAGCTGTCCCTTCCCCTATTCATGAGCCCATAACACTGGAATGGGAAGCACCATTTAATCAATTAAGTAGTCGGATGGATACTCAACAAATGAGGCTCGATCAAATGCAAGCAAGGTTAGATATGCTTCGGGCTGAAGTAAGGGAAGGCAATAGGAGAGTGGAGCACTTTATTCTACAGTTTTGGCAACGTTTTCCTCCACCACCACCTCCATTTCAATAGATTTTTGGTTGCTGCGGACAGCAAAGTCTTGAGAAGGGGGTAGCCTCCTTTCAGGGGAGTTTTCTATCTTTTTTTTTTCTTTTCTCTTTCATGAATCAAGTTTTTATGTTGTGTTTTGTGTTTTATTTTCCATTAGTTTGTTTTTGTTTATGTTTTGTTTGGTTGTTTAAGGTTGTAAAATTTATATAGTTTACTGTTTCACTTACTTTGCATGAGAACTTAGTTTGCCCTAGTTATCTTCAAAACTTGGAACAATTTGAACTTAGATTTAGAATATGCATGTTTTAAACCTTTACTTAGCAATAGAACATTAATGTTGTTTAATAAATCTTTAGGTAGGTTAATTTTCAACTTGATAAATATTTGTTAGTTTCTACTTCTTTTGAGCACTTAAGACCAATTTTTAAAATTAGAGAAAAACAATGCATTGAAATAGTTAAGTGATGAATTTTAGAACACTAGAACCTTCCTCATCAACCTTCAAAGCATAAAAGCAACTCAAAACAACTTGGAAAGTGATCTAGGCAATGTTTTTCTTGTTGAGCCATATTTTAACTTATTTTCCTACCCTATATGCATATTTATCCGTTGTTAGCCATTTTTGAGCCTAATGAGGTATGCTTAATGCGTGCCATATTTATTTTTCTTGTTACACTCATTTATTTTACCATATAGCCTAAAAAGTTTTTAGCTTCCCTTCTAGAATTGGCCACTCTAGGATAGGATGGATTAATAGGAATTGGATATCTTGATAGGTGTAATAAGATGATTATGATCAAAGGACTATTATTGAAGTCAAAAGAAATAGTGAATTGTTACCTTGTTATTATCCATGTTATATTATTGTATTGACAATATCAAAGCTAGAAAAGAAAAGGGAAATTGTGAAAAAAAAATGAAAAAAGAAGAGGAAAAAAAATGAAATAAAGCTAGCATGTATGGCAAAATCTTAAGTGTGGGGTAGTTACAAGGAAAAGTGGTTATGACTTCTTGAAAAAGGGTATAAATTGTGAATGAAAGAGAGTTTTAATTATTATTTCTCTCTTATAAGAGCTTTGAATTGTGAAAAGTTGAGAAAGTTTGGCTAAGTTTTTGTTAATGGGATGAAAAGTTAGTTTATTTTATCTTAGAGTGGCTAATCTTATTGTTGATCTTTTATCCATTCTTTGATAACCCATACCCTTAGCCCCATTACAACCTTTGTAAGACCTATGTGATTTTAAGTTTGTTTTTGAGTTGCTTAGCGGAGATGACCTTCGGGTTTCGGTGCTAAAGGAGAGGTCTATGGTGTTTCTAGAGTTTTAAGCACGAAACCATGTGTATACTTATGTGTACATTCATTCTAAACTTGACTATGAATTTGCATTGGTCTTTTGGATTTGGAAAATACTTAAAATGATTTGGTCTTACACACACACAAGAAAACTATCTCATATTCTCTTGTTTGAAGATTGATTTATTTAGAGGTTATATTAAGTGCTTGTGTTAAAATGCTAAGTTTGGTTATGAAATTACATATCTTAATACAAGTTTAAAAGTTTTGAAGGAGGGTTTGTTCTAATTTGCTTGAGGGCAAGCAAGGTTTAAGTGTGGGATATTTGATAAGTGTGAATTATATATGTTTTTTAATGTGTTTTTAATTGTGTTATTTAGTTATTTTGGTTTTATTTAGGTTAAATTAGAGTTATTTTGTTAATATTTATGTTTTTAAGGTTAATTCTGTGTTTTGTATGATTTTCAGGGTAAAATTGATGAAAAAGGGTTTAAAGTGTAAAAAGTGCAAAGTTTTGGGCCAAAAGCGTAAATTTGAAGAAATTGATCAAGAAAACGAGCTTCCAGTCCAGAGCATTGAGCTGTGGCCATGTGAATTTAGTGAAGTACATACACGTGACCACGTGGAAGAGTAATTAAGAGAGAACATGGCCATGTGAAAAGAGAATGAAGGAATTTGAGTGAAAGGGCGTGACCACATGAAGGAGCAAGGAAGAGAAGGAAGCGAGGGACGTGACCACGTGTGATCCAAGGCAAATTCCACATGTGGCCACGTGTGGAGGAGAAGAAAATGAAGCCGTGCCCAGGTGTAGGAGAACCAGATTGGAGCCGTGGTCACGTGATTCAAGAATTCCTATTTGCGCAGTTTTTCTTAGTTTCTTGTTTAGACAAATTCTCCTGTTTTGAGCAGCCATATTAATTCCAATTCAATTCTGAGAATTTGGGAAGTAATTCACATCTACTGTGGCCTATAAATAGCCAGCTAAAACACAGAAGAGAGGGAGCAATCTGGAGTTTTTAGCTTTATTTTTCTTAGTTTATTTTTACGTTTCTGGGTTTACAGTTTTTCTTCAAGCTTTTGTTTTTAGTTTTAATTATTCTTGTGAGTAGTTTTCTTTAACTTTTGCTAAAGGATATTTGAATCCTTAACTTGTATTGCTATGACTTAAGTTTGTTTTTCAATTTAAATACAAGTTTGATTATTTCTTGGTTCTTAAGCATAGTCTTGTTTTTATTCAACTTTAAGTTAATTATTAACGTGACTAAACATCGGTTAACTAATTGAGTTAAGTTGATTAATGACTTGTATGTTCTTAGGTTAATTTAGTTGGATTAATGCATGTTATAATCTGAATAAGTTATGACTATGTGTTAATTTGAGTAAGTTGAGATTAAGAAAGGTGTAATCAAGAATAGTTGGAAGTTAAAGCTCTTGAGAAAGGTTTTAATAGACATCTAGGGGATTAATTCAGACTTTTATGCTAAGTATTGAATTGTTCTGAATAAGGGAGTTTAATACTTAGAATGATAATCTTGAGAAAGTTATCTGGGTTTGTTAAACTGAATTTTCCATAATCACTTGTATGTTTTATTTTAATTAAGTCGTAACAATATTGGTTAAGGTGGATAGTCCTTTAGTGAAAGTTGTTTTTATCATTGATTTTTACCTCATTTAATTTACTTGTTTTCAATAGATCTTTTCTTGATTTTAATTTACGTTACTTGTTTTATTTTAGTTTTAGTTTGTATTCTTCAAACATTACAAAATTTGGGATTTCTCTTCTCTCTTTACCCATAAAAATTTGTTTTAGAATTGAATTAGCATACAAGCACAAGTTTCCCTTGGGTTCGATATTTTGGGTCTTAATCTTTATTTCCCTATATTACTAGCCGATCTAGTACACTTGCTAGACACCGGTCAGTATCTGTTCTGACTGTTCTGCTCTTTTTTGATATGATCTAAAGGGGATTTATTCTTCAGGATCATCCCTACTATATTGTACTGTTATGAGCCCGTAGGATCCATGTCTCGTATATTCGGTCTGAAAATTTCTGCTAAAAATGTATTACGAGCATAATGATAATAATGACATAAAAGTGCAAAGTGTGAAGTGTGAATGGAAATGAAAAAGGAAAAAAGAACTGCTATGAATGAAAATGAGAAGTTAAAGACCAAAACAATAATTTAACCAAATAATGAATTTAATGGGTGAAAGTTATACAATAATAAAAATATGTATGAGAATGATAAAATATTGAATGAAAAGCTTAAAAATAATTCTTTGTAGTCCTAGAGGATTAAAATGTGATTTGACACGAAAATGTTAAAACGAGAATTGATTGATAATTTATAAGCAAAATAATGGATTTAAAATGAAGACAAGTGAACTGATAATAAGATTGTAAATAGAATGCAATATGATAGTTTTGGAAACAATTGAAAAATTAGGGAATCTGTATATAAATTGCCATAAAGTGCTGTAATTGTAGCAAAATGATAAGTTAAATGTCAAATAAGCAAATTAGAGTAAATAAATTATAAAAGATAGCACCACTGTAAATTAACGAAAGTGCAGGAACTAAATTATAATTTAGCTGATAGAATGTTAATTGAAAAAAATGAAACTGCAAGTGAACCATATTATATGGTAAGGTAGGGCAAAAAAGGGAAAATGTTACACTTAAATGAAAATAAGGACTAAATCAAAATTGTTTGTGCCATAACATGTATAAAAAAATAAGAGAGAAAGGAAAAATTAAACCTTAAGAGTGTATGTGACTGAAATAAGAAGATCCCTTTTAAGATAAGCAATTGGGTAAATGCCTAAATATCTTAGTAAATGAATGTATATCTGAATGATTGAAACAACTTTACATGATTAAATGCACATGTGCATGATTGTGTGATGCACATCAAAATGATAAAATGAATAGTTAATGTTAAAGAATGTTCATGGAATCATACACGTGCGTATATGTATGTACGTATGCATGCATGTATGTGTATATGTGAATGGTAATTTTGTGGAAAGTTTGGGATATGTATCTACCACTGGGCATTTGATGCTTAGCGCGCAGACATTGAGTCAACTCTTACATTTTTACATCTATCATGTATACGTATTATAATATCTCATTTATGTAAGCATATACATTCACATATAATCACCATGTTTAGTTAACATCAGAAATGCATATTTTCTTAATCCATCTATACGGTCATACATACACAGAATAGGTTTATGAACTAAGTAATTATGTAAACTAGTCTGTATATAAGTAAATCTATATGCTAATATTTACCACATCTTATATTACAATAGAAAATCTCATATTCCAATATGTTAAGTTATTTTATGACCTTAAACATGAGTTTATAAAGTTTCATAAGCATTTGAGAAAGTTCGGATGCAAATCGATGACTTTTAAGTGAAAAAAAAATTCATTTTAGCCAAAACAAGGGGCTTATGATGGGCAGGGATGGCTGACCACCATGATGATTGCAAAAATTGGCCATTTTAGTCAAATAGCTACCCCCACGATAAGTAGGAATGGATGACCACCATGACAGTACTAAAATCCTGAATTATCGAAGACAAGTTTACATAAGGTTTCAAGGCCATTTTTCATGATATTTTAGCATGGTTAGGGGCATTTTTAGGGTTAATATTTCCTTTAAAATTTGTTCCATTTTGTTTCTCATTTTTAACAAATGAAAAATCACTCCATTTGAACTATTAAATTATGAGATATACTAAAACTATCACAAGTTGCTCCAAAACAGAGGCACGGTTAGGTCCTTTACTTCCAATCTAAATTTAGGGGGTCTTAGAATCAGGATTAGACCTTGTTTTCTTTTATAAAGTTATATATCTATTTCTTATGGTCATTCTTCAACTGGTTATTTGTTATATCTATTTCTTAAAGTCTAATCTTAAAATCAAACTTACAATAACACATATACATCAAAATACCAAAAAACACATGCATAACAATTATATGCTCCCATACCTTTGAAAATTGCAGTTTGCTCCTTTCACCTTTTTCTACCTCCTTCCCTTCGCTCTTACTGGTTTACCCCTCTTAACATGATTAAATACACATGTAAACACTCATACTCAACAACAAATTTTAGCTTTTTAAATATAGAGTAAGGAGGAAATGAAAATGAATAAAAAATCTTACCTCTATTTGCTTAAACACTAAACTCTCTCTCTCTCTCTTCTCTCCTAATTTGTAACTTGAACATATAATTTTTGGTGAAGAAACGGAGAGAATTTTAGTGTAAAATTTTTGAGATTTTTCCTCAAGTTGGCTAGCCATCTTTCACTCTTATTTTCTTGTTATTTCTTTACTTTTCTAGAGATGGATATATGTAAGCTTCACATTGGTCCACTTGTTAAGGAAATTACCACAAGCTCTCTCTTTTCCTATAGTTTTTTTTTTCAATTTCCTTGTATTTCATTCCTTGCAATTTAATCTATGTCTCATGTTTCTCTATTTATATATGTGCATACCACTCATTCAATTTACCATAATGCCCTTGTCTTTTAAGTTAATTCCCCTCATATCCCATCTTATGATATATTTGCCTAAACTATTTATGTTGTAGTTTCTATTATACCATATAAACATATAAATTCTACTAGGATATATGTTAAAGCCTCACAATATAGCCATTAACTTGGTTAGGAACTCACTTAATTTATCTTTTCAAACATTCATCATGTTCTTACACATTTTATGATGATCATGAAATCAATAGTTATAGCCAAATATGCATGACATATTCCTATACTGAATATACATGTAGAATATTGAATTATATTTAGTCATAATTTGCCTTTAATCAATTTTTATTTTCATAATTAATACAATAACTAATTATATGACATTCACTTGAAATCATAAGATTTTTATTTAAGTTCATATATACAAGTCATAACTTTTCATCATTAGACTTTTATATAATTCACATGTACTCGTATAATTTATCTCATATACACCTTGTTCAGTAATGTTTTTATATGAATATTCACACAATTATAGTAGATAACGTCTTATATGTCATTTTAACATTAAATATGTCATATTATACTTGATTACATTCATAAAATTGATATTCAAACTTGTATGTTCATAGTATTCACATATAAGAAATAAATGTGCAATAAATCATCTAAATGCATGTATATTTCCTTTAGTATGCTTTATATTCAAACCTACACTTTAATGTTTAAACACCCAAGTTAGATATGATGAGTCATTATTTACTTATTTCTAGGTGTTCCAAAAGTTTCATTCATCAAAGAAGGTTAAGTTCTATTTCGATGGCTTTCGAAAAACAAATGTACAATAAGGCTCGTGCGAAAGCAAAAGGGCACATGGTGTGGAAGAAAGTCTTCCTATCATGTGGTTATAAGAAAAGTCACTATTGGCAAAAGAATTCCACACAAAGCGGAAGAAAGTTCTCCCTATTGTATGGGTCCAAAAAAATTACAGAGATTTTACTGGACAACAACTAAGTTCAACTTGTGCTAAGTTTTGCACTATGTAAATGAACTTTTTATAGGGTTGGTAGGGGAGAATGGTATTCTATCAATTCTTTCCCTATGTTTATAGTTTCCAATGAATAAAAATTCTTGCAATTTTGACTTGTAGTCAAAAAAATGCAAACTACTCCTAGATACTTTTAGGATAGATTTATTACTCTATTTTGTAAATTTTTAGGATTGATAAAAGTATAATTAGACTATACTTCCTTTATTAAAGTTACTCTATTATAAGTATTATTATATAAATATTGATTTATGTCATTTGGAATTCTATAAAAGAGTTATTCTCAATTTATTACAGACTACTCCATTAATAAGGGCAGTAATATGTCATCATGTTAAAGCTCACATTTGAAGGCTTTAAGGGCTACACTGTGTCATGGTTTCTTATAAAAAATATAGTTCTATGTCTTATCTTTTATCTTCAATTGGAATCACCCAATTTAGAGGTCTATAGGCTGAATTATGGCTAAAAGAGACATATCGGTTCAAGTGAAACATTATCATGCAAAACACACCAACTCTTTAAGGCATTTTCCAACCATTATCATGTAAAACTACACCAAACCTACTTTTTGTAATGCTCACTTTAGTTACCTTTTATTTACATTTTACTTTATTTACTTGCTTATACAAGTACACATATACACATATAAATTTAACATGCTTAAAGTATATTTACAAAATAGTTCATTACATGTATTCCAAATTCTTTACATGGAACAATTATAGAAAAATAAATTTATACTAGCATTAGTCTCCACTCGCTATCCTTTTAGTGGCCTGTAGATGTTGCCAAGAAAATTGGTTTTTTAGGTCTATACCTGTCTACCTACATGGAAAGAAAATCCATGCTGAGCAATGGCTAGTAGGGAGCAAATAATGCAATTGACTTCTTATCGAAATCCCCAATAAAATTAACATAATATAACACATAATGAAATAGCATGTCTTTTCATGTTGCAATATAGTTTATTAGTCATACTAATAAAAATAACATCACTTAGAGACACTAGTATTACACTGAATCATCAAGGTATATACATTATTAATCACTTATCAATGATTGTCAATCTAATCACTTTCCAGTAACTAGCGTACTTTGTCACATCACCACTCACATATATTTCATTTACTATAGTAGTTCCATGCATTAAAGAACACTTCAATATAATTTTTTATTTACATTACAATATTCAATGAGAAACACTAACGCTACTATAAGGCACTAAAATACTTACACTATTGATCACTCATTATTAATCATTAATTAGATCACTTTCATCGCCTAAATTCTTGTTGATGGTGGATAACCGGTACAAACATTGGATACTGATGAGCAGTATCAAACACTTGAGATATAATAGTCTCGAATTACTAGATATTGGTAGTTATTGAAACACTAGTAACCTTCCGATGACAACATTTGCAGCTGCAATCACTGTCCTCTTATAGGCATGCCTATCTATCCATTACTATGTGAAATTCAGGCTTCAATAAGTTATTAATCACTGAAGAATATCACATTGAATATATTTAAAATCATAAATTTAATACATACAATAGAACATGCAACAAAATTACTAAAAATTTATATTCACTTACACTTCAAATACACTTAAAATACACGTTATCATGATTATCATTTGTCATGTGATATATATAACACTACACATATCATTTATCATGTTCACTCACATTTATTACTTGTATAAATTTTTATGTTTTAAAGTTTCATCTATAACTTTATTTCAATACTTTGATATGCTCTAAATACATTTCATGTCATATATCACTTTATTTTTATATTTAAAATACTTTAAATATGTTCGAAAGGTTCGGTAAGTTTCAGTGACAATTCAGCACCTAAAAATCAAGTATAGGAGAACATAGGGTAAGATCACAGTGCCCAATGATTTGTTGTGACCATGAGATAGGTGCAAATTCGGTTCTGGAAAGGTTCGTTGTGGTTACCAATTGGTTGTGACTGTGAGGTTCCTTTTGTCCTAAGAATTCTAAAGGCAAATTGTTCAGGTCAACATGTATGTCATTTTAGACTAAGTAACAACATTTTCAAACAAAGTGGTCTTCTATAAAGTTCTTCCACTATGTCTATAGTTTTCAAAATATTAAAATCACTCTGTGGATATATAAGGCTTGAGATATCACAAAAACAATACAGATTGCTCTAGATGACAGTATAACAAAGGTTTTTCAACTTCAAGCTCAATTTTGAACACCTTAGGGACAAATACAGGTTTTGGTGTCTTCTACAAAGTTATAGATCTATGTCTTATCTTTAATTTCTAATTAGAATCACTTCATTTAGAAATCTATGGAAAGCATTTTATTGTTTATACTAAAGCTAGTTCAAGTGAACCACTTAGGATGTATGTTAGGGCTTTATAGAGAGAAAGGACAATCATAACATAAAAGAATTGTCCAACCTCTAAGGTTTCTCTGGTGATAGGAGTGGAGCTAAACTAAAGCCTTCGCAAAAAGATATATAAAGATACTTCAGTAGCTTATATTTTCGATTAGGTAAGTTAAAGTTTTTAATATACATAAAATTTGATTTAATTGTTATTAAAGCCACGCTATTAGGTTGATGAATGCTTACAAATATGGGTCATTTGTGTGAATTTACCAAGAAAGAGTTGAGTGGGAAGAAAAACACTATAAAAATGAGTATTTTTAGAGAAATGTAATAGCATGCGTATCTAATATATGCACATTTTAACCATTTGATCGTATGGCCCTATGGTGTAAGTACCAGATTAATACTTATTTTTTTAAAATGTGATTTGAAGGAGAAAAAGAAAAAGACAAAATGTGTTTTTGAAAAGTGGGATTTTTTTTTTTTAAGACAATTGTGAAGAAATCCCAAAGTTTGATTTCAAAAAATTGTGTTTGGGGCTTGGGCCTAATATTTGATCCTTTTTATAGCATATCTTTCGTCGGTCTTGTTACTGGGCCTGGCAATGAATGGATCTTTCTTTCTTCTTCTCCATAAACCCTTTTTTCCCTCTTTCAGAAATCTGGACCAGTCTGCAGTTCTCTAGAGATCCCTCTCACTTCCCGCTCAGCATTTTAAGATCCTCTTCTTTTCCTTCTCTGAATTTTAATTCCCTCATCTGATTTAGGGGTTATTCTCCCACCCTGCACTATCAATGGCGGCACCTGCAGTCTCTCAGCCCCGATCTTCTAAAACAGAGTCTTATGTCGACAATAAACGTAAGGAGGATATACGCCATGCTAACATCGCCGCAGCCCGTGCGGTGGCCGATGCTGTTCGGACCAGCCTCGGCCCCAAAGGTATGGACAAGATGATTTCCACGGCCAGCGGCGAGGTTATCATCACCAATGACGGCGCTACCATTCTTAACAAAATGGAGGTCCTTCAGCCCGCCGCGAAAATGCTCGTCGAACTCTCCAAGTCGCAGGACACCGCCGCTGGTGACGGTACAACCACTGTCGTTGTCGTAGCTGGGGCGCTTTTAAAACAATGCCTTTCGCTCTTGTCCAGTGGAATCCATCCCACGGTAATCTCTGATTCTCTACATCAAGCTTCTATTCAAGCTGTTGATGTATTGGCTGCCATGGCTGTTCCTGTCGAATTATCGGACCGTGAATCCTTAATTAAATCTGCAAGTACTTCGTTGAACAGTAAAGTAGTGAGTCAGTATTCCGCGCTTCTAGCTCCATTGGCTGTTGATGCTGTTCTCTCTATAGTGGATCCTGCTAAGCCTGAGTTGGTGGACCTTAGGGATATTAAGATAGTTAAGAAGCTAGGTGGAACTGTAGATGATACTGAGTTGGTTAAAGGTTTGGTCTTTGATAAGAAAGTTAGTCATGCAGCAGGTGGGCCAACAAGAGTGGAGAACGCCAGGATTGCTGTAATTCAGTTTCAGATTTCACCTCCAAAGACTGATATAGAACAGAGCATTGTGGTTTCTGATTATACTCAAATGGATAGGATTCTGAAGGAAGAGAGGAACTACATTCTGGGTATGATTAAGAAGATTAAAGCAACCGGGTGCAATGTTTTGTTAATTCAAAAGAGTATCTTAAGAGATGCAGTGACAGATTTATCCCTGCATTATTTGGCAAAAGCCAAGATTTTGGTGGTTAAAGATGTAGAGAGAGATGATATTGAGTTCATTACTAAGACTTTGAATTGTTTGCCTATTGCAAACATTGAGCATTTCAGAGAGGAGAAATTGGGATACGCTGATCTTGTGGAGGAGGTATCCCTTGGAGATGGCAAGATTGTTAAGATTACTGGAATTAAGAACATGGGAAGGACCACTACTGTGCTTGTGCGTGGGTCAAATCAGTTGGTCATTGATGAAGCGGAGCGGAGTTTGCATGATGCGTTGTCTGTAGTTAGATGTCTGGTTAATAGACGGTTTTTGATTGCTGGTGGTGGTGCTCCCGAGATTGAACTCTCAAGACAGCTTGGGGCATGGGCAAAGGTGTTACATGGGATGGAGGGGTATTGTGTGAGGTCTTTTGCTGAAGCATTGGAGGTGATACCATATACTTTGGCGGAGAATGCAGGTTTGAATCCAATTGCAATTGTGACTGAACTTAGGAATCGGCATGCTAAAGGGGAGATCAATGCGGGCATCAATGTGAGAAAAGGACAGATTACAAATATCTTGGAGGAGAATGTGGTCCAGCCATTGCTTGTGAGCACAAGTGCAATAACACTGGCCACTGAATGCGTGCGGATGATGTTGAAAATTGATGACATTGTTACAGTCAGGTAGTTTCTTGTTGGAGATGTAATATGTGTCTAGCTAGGCTTCATTTCTGAGCTGATGAGAATTGATGTTTTATGTTTCTAAATTCTAGCACACGGTTGAAGAGTTTTGATCTCGCTGTGGTTTTGTTGCTTACTGTTTCCTTTGTTTTTGAATGAAGTTCACAATTTTTGGGAGATTGTGTAGCTTTTTCTTTTGTATTCCCTTAGCTTTCAACATGCTTCGAGTTTCATTTGCAAGTGGCATCTGGCATGATATAGAAAGGCCATTACAATATTCGAGCACGCACTATTTATTCGAATATAATCTTAAGATTTTTTTTTTTTTTGACAATCTCAATTATGAAAATTATACTGAACAAGGAATAAACTTTATGTTATTTTTGTAAGAAGGATTACTTTGGATTGACTCAGTTAGCTAGATGCTTTTTTTTTTTAGCTGAATAGGCGAATGGGAATAATCATCTATGATGGTTGACTTTCCCATTTAATGTCTGATATTCTCTCACTTGCTGGTATTACTAAAAACTTCTTTATCATGGATTAGTTCATGTGCTTATGACAAAAAATTGGCTCGTCCTGAGGAACAGTACTGTGTCTTTAGACTAAGCATTTTGACCTTCTTCTGATAAAACGAAAGAGTTTCGATTAGACAAAGTCATCTTGTCGTTTCAGAGAAAACTATCGGATATAGATAGTCATTTTCTATGCCTTGATCTCACTCGAGGTTTGGAGGGGTAGGGCTGTCTTTCCACCCCTCTAATGGCTTATAAATACACCAGTTTTAGAAGAAAAAAGGGTTTCTTCCCCCTCCCCCTCTCTCTCCTCTTCCATTTGATTTTGTTGCACACTAAGAAACAAAAACCCATTTTTGAAGCTAGTCCAAAAGCTTGTCTTGGAGATTTAATGGAAGTTACCTTCCACCCTATACTGAAAAACATTCAAAGGTAATATACGTAAGGATCGATTTGAATAGAAGATAGTCTTTTTATGCTTTATGTACATTATTACATGGATATATGTAAGATACGCGTAAATGTGATTGTGAAACCTTTGTTTTCATATGTCACTTCCTCACACCCAGTCGCACAATCCATGTGTGGATGGTTGTGAGATATTTTCCAACATAAAAATCCCATTTTGAAAGCCTATTCTTTTCTCTTAGCTTTAATCTTTGGGGAGTTGTTTACAAGATAGTTTTATTTGTTTTACACACTTTTGTTGGTCCATGGGTGACCAGAAACAAGTCTGGATATTTCATTGATCCATTCTTAAATCAACAAAAATCTAGACTGTTTCAAAGAGTAGATCTAGTTTCGTCTGATCAGAGGAAATTGCTTATTTTGATCCATCTAAGTTCATTATTTGCATCTAATGAGACAAGTTTTCGAAAACCTTTCTAGATCTAGATGAACTTTGTTTGATTAGACAATGTTATCCTAAATGATTTCGTTTGATCATATGGAGCTCTCTGTCTTATTGAACGAAACCTTTAGAATGCAATTTTGGGATAAATGGATGTTTGCATGTTTCGTTATGATTAAATGTTTTCTTTTAGGGTGCTAACAATGTTTACTATATATTTATATCATGATGAATGTCTTTGTATATCTCTATGTATAATTGTATTTGGAGTAGCTAAGTGTTTTTATAGATCATATGTTATTTGGAAAATAAACATCACAAAAGTTTTGTATACATGATATCGATAAAAGAAAATTCAAATAAAATGATTTTCATCAAATTAAAATAATTTCACAAACTAATTACCGATTAATAAATAAAAGGTATTTTAGTGACCAAAGTCACTTCTCCTAAAGACATTTGTCACATGAAGAGGGATTAATGTCCCAAATTGCTTTTAATGATTAATAAAATGAATTGTTTTTCTGGTGTTGATCACGAATAATGGCATAAGAACTCTTCAATAATGCGTTCCTGGATGACGCTTTGAGATTAATGGCAAGTCGATTAATAAGAAAACATGAAGGGCATTTTAATATTTTTTTTTTCATTATTTTATTTTGATCCTAAATTATGCATTTTATAAAACAGACTTCGTTTATATATGATTATTGGACATTGGTCCATTATTCAAATGAATTGGGCCTCCAACCCATCTATAGGAACTAAAATGCCCATGAAGTCTTTTTTAAATAAAAATGTCCCTGAATTTATGAAATTGATATTAAAATACCCCTAAATTTATGAAATTAATATTAAAATGTCCTTTCTTTAAGCTGTTGTCAAGTCAAGAGTAACGAAGTTGATGTGTCACATTAGTAAAATTGATTATTTCTTATGTGTTAAATATGCAAGTAGGTTTATGTCTTAAAAGCACTATGTAAGAGCATAACCGACAATAATTTTTTTCAAATTTTGTTTTCCTTATATCTCCCAAACACTATCTGTCCTTTCTCCCTCCAACAAATGCCTACTTTAGGAATTTTTTTTTTGTTTGCTAGAGGGAGAAAGCGTATATCGTGCTTTGTAGAAGAAAGGGAGAAGAGGGAGAAATGCAACCAGTTTTATTAATGTGACATGTTTGCTCCGTTGTCGACTTAATAAGTTCAGGGGCATTTTTATTTAAAAAAAAAAGACTTAAGGGCATTTTAGTCCCTTTAAAAAAATATGGAGGGCATTTTAGTATCCTTATTCAAAAATGTTTAATGATGGCCCCTAACTTATGTGGTGCTTACCATTACGTACCATGAAGCTAATGGTAGATTAATGAAATGGTATTTTAGTATCATTATTAGAAGTTAAGGGGCATTTTTGCTTCAAAAATACTACAAGAGCATTTTTGTCCCCCTGCAAAAATATGAAGGGCATTTTAGTACCTTTTTCCTAAAATAATTTAAGATCACTCGTGTGAATATGATGTATGGTTGTTTCTTCTTGTTTTATTGTATTCATACTTTAAAGGGAAAATAGCAAATATTGAAACCATAAAAAAGAATAGATATTAATTATAAGGCATAAATAAGATCGACATTTTTAGACCTAGATTTCTTATGTTTTAATCCCTAGCCTAACACATTGAGTAGCAACTATTAAAATTGCCTTAAACAAGGGATGTTTTTGAATGTAAAAAATGAGCAGGTTGACCCTTACCCGCCATGCTATCCTATGTGAAAAGTTGGACCTATTTTTGCTACTAATGTAGATACTCTACTAGCTTTTCTTAACAAGGAAATATTGAAATTCCACATGTCTACATTTTTGGCAACTCCACTAGGGATCATTTCCTTTTATGAGAATCTAGTCTGAAGTGCAAACATTTCTTTTAAGCATTGGGAGACTATTAGGGATGGTTATCACCACTCCAAGCCAACGTGTCTATTTTAAGCATTGGGGGACTATTAGGGATGGTTATCACCACTCCAAGCCAACATATCTAATGGGTTTATCAAATGATAACTTGATTGGTTTTTACTCTTGTGATGAGATAGGCCCATCGATAAGGATCATGTTTGGATGACAAATGGCCTTTGAGTTGACAATACCACAACCCATAGTAATGAGTATTAGGTATTACAAAAATAGTTTCCTTAATTATTCTTAACCATATCAATTTTATATTTCTTCTGAATCTGGTAGTAATTTTTTTTATCATCCTGCCAAATTGACCACCTTTATTCATATTTACTATTCATTTAGTAATTTTTCGATGACATAGTGGCTGTAATTGTTCTTATCCCTTCCAAACATTCAAACTCAAAACACTCCCAATATATTCACATCCATCTTAAGCTCAATTAAGTTAACTGTTGACCATAATCTCATCACGTACGTTTATATTCCGCATTCACAATTTCATATATAACAAAATCATCAAGTATTAAACATTTGAACATTTAACCCTTATCTTTCCTCCAAAATAGTGCAAAATTTTCTTTAAATTCATAACTATATAATTACATATATAATATTCCTCTTTATACATATAAGGCCATGTACATATTCATTCCATTTACAAAATCAAAATTAATTTCTTATAAATCATAAGGCCCTAAGATTTGCACCAATTGCCCTGTCCTTTCTAAAACTCTCATCTAGTCATATTATATTTATGAGTAGTAACAAACTATTCGTTAAGCATTTTGTGTCTAGTGGTGGATATTATACTAACATTTTTTATAATCACACAAACATGCACACTAATGAAATTTTGGATCACATGTATACATATAGAAATATGAAATTCAAATTCAAATAAATACATTTCTCACATATTATAAATTTTATGGTTAATTACAAAAAATGGCCTCAACTATAGGGTACCTTAAAATTTTGGATCCCATCTTTAAATCTTGCAAAAAATGACCTCAATTATAAGGTAAATTATAATTTTGGGACTCTATCGTTATTGAAGGGGATGTAGTCACTGAGATTGGATTAGGCTTTATTAGGGTTACCTGATGATGATAACGTTGTGTTCGAGATGGTTGAGACATGGCAATGCCTTATTCTCTCTTCTATAGGTGTTTTTATCAAGCATAAGAAAATGTTTGCATTGGGTTTTAAAGGAAAAGAATACTCTTTTATAGTCTCATTTTCGTATTTTTGCAAAATGGTGGGAAATGGGGTTTTAGATTGGGACTTTTAGCTTATTCAGGAGTGAGTCACGGGCTAAACTCATAGACTCGGTCCATGACTCACCCTTTGACTAACAATTTGAAGTGTCTGGTCACTCCCCTAACATGGTCCGTTACTGGCTAGTGAGTCACGGACCCGATCCGTGAATCGCCAGTTAGTCATGAACATAGCTCATGACTCATTCATTTTTGGATTTAAATTTGCTATGGGTACTATTGCATATGGCCCGTGAGTCATCACACACAGTCCCAGCCTATGATTTTATATTTTTCAACAAAACTTTTGATTCTCTTTTTACGAGGCAAAGGATTATTTTCTGTAAAAAAATCTATTTTGCTTTGGTCTAAATCTAAACTTAATTAAGGATAAATGGAACATTTTCTTCGGATTAAGGATAATAATTAAAATAAAGGAAAAAAGGGGCAAAAAAGAGAAGAAAAGAACTAAGAGTGGTTTTGGAAAATCACTGGTTTTAAAAGAAAAAAAGAAAGAAAAGGAGGATTTTATATAGAAGAAGGGAAGGAAAAGAAGCACAAAGAAGCTATTTTACTATATTTAGCTCATAGCAACACTGAAGGTAATAAAAGAGGTTATTCTTTCATCAAATTATTAAAAGCTTTTTCTTATCTTTATTTAGGTTTCAAGCTCTGCTCTTGATGTTCTTACTTATAAATATTTTGTGTGAATTGGTTCTTATATATATGATGTTTAATTTTGTGTATTTAGTATTTTTTATGTGTATTTTCTTAAACTATGCATGAGTTTAGGTTTATTTGAAATTTTTGGGTTGAATTTTGCATCTTCCATGGTAGCTTCTCTGTAGGATTCAAGTTCTTTCACTAGATTAATTCTAATAAAACATGTCAATTGTGTGGTTTTAA
Source organism: Excoecaria agallocha (assembly GCA_037975025.1). Taxonomy (NCBI): domain Eukaryota; kingdom Viridiplantae; phylum Streptophyta; class Magnoliopsida; order Malpighiales; family Euphorbiaceae; genus Excoecaria; species Excoecaria agallocha. The sequence continues at coordinate 1,050,697 of JBBPFJ010000027.1, forward strand.
TGAAGTTTATGTGTGTTTTGCATGATTTTTAGCCTTATAATTTAATTTTGGAGGTTGAGTTTTCATTCATGGTGATGTTCTAAAATTACTGGTTCATTCTATGATGACTCACGAATCTAGTCCATGAGTGGTGTCATGAATATGGCTTGTAACTCCATGTAACACCCTACAGTTATCCATAATTTCCACATATTTTACAAAATTAATATCCAATCATTCACATATCATTCGCATACACATATATTAGTATTCATAACATTATTTATTTATACAATAATAACTATAATTCTTAAATATCAGACACTAATTACGAATCAAACTGCTTCATTTTATCCGATCCCAACTATCTTTATGTACATGCCCTTCGATCTTTCTTCTTCATGTCCCCAATTTTCTGTTGCTGTGTGCAGTCAACAAACCGCACACTAAGAACCATTGTTTCCTAGTGGTGGATACAACTACACAAGATTTCATTCAAATAAATTTTTATTTTATTATTTGGTTGTATTTATTACCTTATTTAACTAATTATATATATAGGTATTTTATTGGAAATACCACTTTATTCACAGTACTTATATACCCACATACATATTTATTTTTTTTTCTTTTCGTTTCTGTCATTACTTGATATTTAATAATGATATTGTTTCTCATTCCATATCTTTTTACACACATATTTCTAAATTATTCACTAATTCTCATATCTTTAATCCAACTATTTTATTGATCTCTTCTTATCACAATTTATTTTTAATTATATAATTTTACTTCAGTGTCCATATAAAGTACATTTATCCACTAATTACGTAATACTTTATTATATTATCTTCCTTTTGCTTTTTATGTAGTCTTTAAATTCAGTTTGTTTTTCCTCATATATCACTTAGGCTTTGTATGTTGCTAAATTATTAGCTAAATTCTTATTATGGTCACATTGGTCTTTTTGTTATCTCCTTTCTTATTTTTACAATTCATTCAAGCTTTTCCTTTCATTTCAATTCTTAAATTTCCTCGACTTTCCAATCAATTATAATTTATCTTATTTATACTAAATTTACTCAAATTCTTCTTTTGCCCCTTTTTGGCCAACACTAAATTTTGATCCCTATTAATTAATTCTCCGTTAATTACTTTACTTTATTTTATTCTTTACTTCACAATCAATTTTTTTCATTATTCTTTTATACATAATAATTTACAAAGATATCTTCTCATTCAATTTTATTTTTAGAATTTCACCATTTAACCCCTAAATTTGTAGTTCCTCATAATCACAGTTATTTTAATTTTTTTTATTAATTCTCATATTTAATCTTTTATATATTTCATATTTTAATGGCACAATAAAATTAAATCCCTAAATTTTTGCTCATCACATTTAACGTTGTTTATTTCACAATCACATTTTCTCATCATTCTTTTGTACCAAATAATTTATGAATTTATTTTTCGTTTAAATTTTATTTTCTCAATTTTACTATTTGGTCCCCAAACTTGTAATTTATTCCAAATCACTATTATTTATGCTTCACCTCTGACTAAATTTCTTTTATACTTATTTTTCATATTTAATTCCACTTATTTTATATTTTTTTACTTGATGGAAATATTCAATTTGGCTAATTAATTTCAGTTTTATAAAATAAGTTTCTTTTTCCATCTCACTTCAAATTATTTACAAAAGTTTGTGAAAAATTGCAATTAAGTCCCTAAAGTTGACTTTTCTAAATTTTTAATCAAATTAACTTGAATTTTGATCCAGTTGATTTTCTTCGACTTACAATTTAATCTATATGCACAATTCCATTTTAGTCCCGTAATATTTGACTTTTATCTTATTTTAATCAAATTGATCTCAACTTTTTACCAATTTGACTTTCTTTGACTTTTAATTAAATTTAAGTGCATAAATTGCATTTTTGTCCCTTAAAATTTTACTCGGGGTGGCTAATTATAATTTGATCCTTGCATTTACATTTGTTTATGATTTTACCCTTTTTTCACATATTCACAAACCTGACACAAGGTGATCCAATTAATAGTTAGGAATTGGATAAGAGGTTGGATGAATTTGAAAGAAGAATGAGGTCCATGATGATAGATATAATGAATTCCAGGGCACAACCTACTAGTTAACTGCCTGTGATAACTACTATAATCTATTATAACTAATGACTATTAGAGGTACTCCAGTTATCACTTTAGTGGGTTCTTCTTTAGCAGTAGAATCGAGGAGAGTGGGATGAAAAGTTCAGTTTATGGAGTAGCGAGAGGACAAAGGTGTTACTTTTGAGGAAGGCTTCATTCCTAAAGAAGAGGAAGAACCATATGTGCTATAAGCTCAGAGAGGGAAGTAGCCAAGGGTAGAAGATCCTATTATTAGAAAGATGGAGGAAAAGATAGAAGCAATGGCTTGAGTGTTATCAATCGACAAAAGGGATTAGTTCGGGAGATAAGGATCTAGAGAGTGAAGATCTACTCCCTTAGAGATTTAAAATGCCTAATTTGCCTAAGTTTGATGGTATCCTGACCCATCTTATCACATTAAGCAGTGCACCTTGGTCATGAAAGGTATCACTCTTATCAAAAGGTAGAAGGTTGAATACTTTAGCTTTAGTCTCACTGGTCAAGCTATTGATTGGTACCATAATTTGGATAGGCATACTAAGGAGGATTGGGATAGACTGATGAAGGATTTTTTAAGGTAGTATGACTATAGCATGGGAATGGAGGTTACTTTGAAGGACCTTGAGCTATTACAAGAGAAGTTGGATGAATCTTTTCATAAATACCTTACTCAATAGAGGAATAGGGTTATGAAAATGAAGAGAAATCTTGATATTTCTAACCAAATTAGACTTCTCGTTAGAAATTCTAGTCCTTATTTGAATGAAGATTTGAAAATGAAAGGGCTGAAGGATTGGGAATCCTTAAAAAATATTGTTATTGAAGTTGAAAGGGAATACCTAGCCAAGAAGGCAGGTTCTACAAGTAGTGGTGGTTTCGGTGCTGGGCACAGATGGTATGGAGCTACAGGTAGAGAGATCGATGGTGTTACTACCACTATAAGGAAAATTAATGACATATCAACTGCTGAAAGTTCACAGAGGCATTATTCTAATCATTAGCTAATGAAGAAAGGGAAATTGCAAACTTTGCAAGCTAGACTAGCCCGAATTTAAAATCAATCTAATCATCGAGATGATCAATATTATGCATTTCTCTAATATATGGATCACCTTATAGACCATTGAAAACCTTGAGGGATAAAATACAAGATCTTATTAATAGTAAATAAATTATCGATCTACAGAAAAGGGAACAAAAGAAAGGGAGTTACAATGTAGTTCCACCTCCTCTATCCATGATTGGGTTGGGTTTGTCGAAATGGAAGGTCTTGTGTGATTTATATGGTAATGAGTAATTGACTATCATTCATCCAAAATAGGTGAATACAAGGGAATAACCCATGTTAGAAGTGAACGTGGTTAACTATTGGCAATTGCTTGATGAAGAGGAAAGTTGCATTGGTCCTCTGGATTTATGGGATTCAAAAAATGAAGAAGACGTGCAAAAGGTAGAACTAATTACTCTTAGTGGTCGGGTAGTACCAGAGGTGGAGAGACTAGTAGAGCCTCAACAATCGCTTGCAAGTAAGGATCAGGATAAAGACCATATTCTCAAGCAGTTGAAGAAGACCTTAGCTCAGATTTCTATGTAGGATTTGCTTAGGTAGTCACCTTTTCATAAACAAAAAATAATGAAGTTCCTATCTGAATCTAATGTTGTCACCACTATCTCACCTTCAGAGTTACTTGATTTGGTGAGGGGAAATACTGGAGAAAACATTTTATATATATATGGAGATCTGCCCGTAGAAGGTCATGAGCACAACCGTCCTTTGTACTCAAGTCAATGGCATTCCTTACCTTTGGACTAAATGAGTCAATGCTGAGTAAGTCTGACCTTATAGTCATAGCTTACAACAATTCCCACAAGTAGTCAACATGCACTTTCAAAATTGATGTTCAGATTGGGAAATCAGTACTAAGGTGGAATTTATCATGTTATCAATACCTATAAACATTTTAGTGTTTCTGGGGAGGCCATAGTTCTATAAGTTAGAAGGAGTTTTGTCCACCCTTCACTAGATGATTAAGATTCCTTATAGAGGCCAGGTAGTCACTATAAAAGCTATAAGAGAGAATCAAGTTTCTATATTTGGGATAGCTAGTAAGCCTTTCACGGGATTTCATATGTCTATTGTCAATGTCGATGATAAAGGTGAGCAAGACTCCACTTCACAAGTAGTAAATATGATAAAAAGAATGAATTTCTTGCTAAGAACAAGTTTGGGAAAGGCTTCTCTGAGTCCTTCCAAAGCTATCACTACTACAGGCCAAACCATGTAAAATGGATTGGGTTATAAGGGGCCTGTTGAGAAGAGGAAGGGTTCAGTAAAGTTAGGAGATATACCGCATATTCTTGATAGCTTTTGTGCCTATATCAACTTCACTTTGGTATTGTGGCGAGGCTGAGCCCATGATAATTAGAGATGATGTTGACCGGTGTCTAGCAAGTGTACTAGATCGGCTAGTAATATAGGGAAATATAGATTAAGACCCCAAATATCGTACCCAAGGGAACATGGATTGCTAAGAATAATACCTATGTATGAATTAAATTAATCCAAGATTGTTTCCCAAATGTTTTTGTTTTAAAAGCAAAAATTAAACAAAATAAACAATTAAACAAAAAAAAACTAAAACATGAATTAAAAACAAAGCAATAACTAGAATTCTCTTGCTAAGGAAACTATCCACCTTAACTTTCATTGTAATGACTTAAATTCAAAGAACAACACCAGTGATTATGAAGAATTCAGATAAATAAGATCAGATAACTTTATTCAAGATTATCATTCTAAGCATTAAACTCCTTTATTCAGAACAATTCAACACTTAGCATAAAAGTCTGAATTAATCCTCCTAGATGTCTATTAAAGCCTTTCTTAAGAGATTTAACTTTCACCCATTCTTAGTTCTTCCTCTCTTAGTATTAACCAATAAAATTCATACATAATCATTTCATATTTCGGATAATAATCATGCATAAACATTAAAGAGTTAACCCAAGAACATGCAAATCATTAACTATGTCAAAACCAATTCTTAGTTATTTATTCAATAAACCAACAACCAATCTCAACACAATCAAAGATAAGAATATGCTCAAAACCAAGAAATAATTAACCGATATTGAAATTAAGCTCAAAATAAAGTCATAACAATGAAAATGTAAGATTTCAAGAATTCATTAGCAAAAGAAGAAAAACTACTTCCTAAACATAATTGAAAACTAAAGACAAAGTTGAAAAGAAAAAATAAAAATACAAGAACACGTAAAGTAAACTAAGCTAAATTCTAAGATTAATCCCTAGTTCTCTAATCCGATCTTAAGTTCCCTTCTTTGGTGTTTTAGACTGCTATTTATAGGCAAAAGATGTTGTGGATTCCTTTTCAAACTCTTATAATCAAATAGGAAGCAAATTCTGTCCAAAACAGGAAGTTCGGGAGAATCCTTCGTCGAGTTAGAAAAGCATCACATGGCCATGTGTTCCCTAGTGTATTTTCACACGTGGCCATGTGTTGGTTTGTGAAGAAAATCACGTGGCCATGGGTTCTTGCATTCTTTTTCTTCACGTGGTCACGGTTCTTCATGTATACTTCTTCACGTGGCCACGGCTCAAATTCTTCAATGCCTTCACGTGGTCACGTGTCAAAGCTCAGGACTGAAGCTTGTTTTCTCGCCTAAACTTCCAAATTTACAGTTTTGGCCCAAATCTTTGCCCTTTTTACAATTAAGTCCTTTTTCTTGCAAAATAACCCTGAAAAATACCAAAATTTACAATTAACTCCAAAAACATAAAACTAACAAATTAAACTCAAATTAAACCTAATTAACACAAAATTAACTTAATTAAATACCTAAAAACACACTAAAAATATCATATAATTCACCATTATCAGATGTGGTGCTAGGTTTTGAAATCTTTAATGATGTTAGGTCAGTGGAACCATTAGGCCTAATAAAGGATTTTGGGATGGGGAGATCATGAGATTGTAACTCTAGAATTGCTAGCTTTTAACTCAAAGGCAAAGAAAAGGTGGAGTTTTAAGTCTTTATAACTGAGATAAGGGAAGGCACTGAAAAAGCTAGCACTGAAGCTGGTCAGAAAGTTTTAGTGGATGCAGATAATGGAGCAAGCTCATATGAGGTGTCAAACTCACTGGATGTAGATGAGGATGCTTTTGTAGAAACACTTTTTGTACTTGAACTTTTTAACAATGATGTATGTGGCTCTACTTATATAAATAATATGAATGACTTTGCTTACTTGTGTGATGTTTCACATGGTCATGATCATAAAGCATCCATATTTGACATTAATTTAACAAATACTACTTCATTCAATCTAGGTACACTTTAAAATCCAAAGAATTTTTGATAGCATATGATATCACCCTTAAAGATAGAAAAGAATTTGAGAGAACATTAAAAAAATATGAAAGTCTTTACTTTGACTTATGAAGATATGCCCAGAATTAATCGTGCAATTGTTAGGCATGCTATTCCTACTTATCTTAGATATAAACTTGTCAAGCAGAAGCTCTGTAGGTGCAAGGTCCCAACTATAGCCCTAGTTAAAAATGTTTGAGAATGAATGATTTAATGAATCTATATTTGATTAAGACTAAATTATATACGTAAATTTCGAATTAGAGTAAAGAGGGCAAGTGACATTTTTAATTTATTTTATGAGTTGAATATGAAATGTTTAAGGGTACAGTTAAAGTAAAGAATATAATTTTAGGGTGAAATTAGGAAAGAATTAGAGGAGGCTAAAGTTAAATGTTACTATTTTCTAGACAAGTTTTGACAACCATAAAATTTACAAAGGAAAAAAAAAAAGATGGAAGAGAGGGGGGAAGATGGAAGGTAACATTGGGGAACCAAGGTAGTGGGTTGCCAGTATCAGTGATCGTCCGATGTTAGCTCCATCACTGATGGCCCTTGCAGCTACATTTCTCTATCGCGACCACCGCTCTCCTCTATCTTTTTTCTATCTATTTTTATTTGCTCTTTTTCGATCAACTCTGGTGATGAGAGGAAATGTGGGTGGTACCAAGGGACTTCTAAGGGCAAGATGAAGCTTTGATGTCCTTTGTTCCTCACCTCTCATTGACATCGGGTAGATCGAAGAAGTGGTGGCCATTACCTTTCAGCATGTTTTCGATGGAATAGGACGACGACAAGGCATTTGACCACCGTCAGCAATCTTGGGGTGCCATAACTCTATTTTGACACTGACTGTGCATCTTTAGTGAGGCTCTGATGAAGCTTTGGTGATCAATTTGATAAGCAACGGTAACAAGTAGATTTAAGCTGATTTTTGACTCTACATAGGTACAGAATGCCAAAATGATCTCCTTTAAATTTTAGTTAAATAAATTCTAAAAATTATTGAAAAATTATTGTATATTAAATATTAATGTCTGTCTTATGTGTGTGTGTAGTGATAGAGTATGGAAATTAGGTTTAAATTGAATGGTAAATTATGGAATTGTTATAGGTTGATTTCAAGGCTTATGGATTGGTAACATAAGAAAAAAAATGCTGGAGATGAAAAAGGAGCGGATAAATTAATTGAAGAAGTTGTCAATTTGTCCAGTTAAGTCATTGATTTAGTTTTGTTATCAGGTATGCTTGAACTTATTGTAAAGGGGTCACGAGAAATATTAATAAATATTAATTGCATGTAAGAGTTATTGATAGATCTTGAAACTATTAATTGATAGTGAACTTAAGATGTGATTTTAGTAGAATTTCAATTAAAACTTATGATATAAGTTGAGATTCAATGGATTGAAAATTTGAGATTTATTTAAGGATGCTTAAAGATAAGATAATGTTTTGTGGATTGAGGTTTAATGCTTGAAAGTGAACAATGGTGAATTGTTCTAAGCATGCTTGATGATTTTGAGAAGGGAATGGAAAGTGCAGGAATGGTTCTTGTTCTCCTAAGTGAATGATCATGGTTTGCCTAGCCTTTTTCCTATTGTACTGTAGATCCCAACCTTAACTTATATTCTTATGAATTTGTTTTGATATAGTTTTTTAGTACACTGTAAGTAATATAGCCTCCTTAATTACTTAAGTTGGATATATCTATCTCTAATGACATAAAATATAAGGAAATATAGTAAGAAAATGGTAAGGATAAACCAAATTGGTTATGGCATATTCTTAAGACTTTGGAAAGTATGGTTGCCATAAATATTGATATAGTATTGTCTTAACTTATGTTTATAAAGTTTTGGTCATATCATATAGTAAAAATTCACTCTGTTATTATGTTGGGGAAAATTGCATTGAATAGCTATTGTTTAAGTAAATTAGTAATCAATATGATCTAATAGACTATAAAAGAAAATTAGGGTATCATGAGAAAACCGATGGATAAATGTTATGCACTTCCACATGTTGGTTTTAATATATAGGTGTTTTAAGATTAGGCATCTAGATAGGTGATTATGATATTGAACTTATATGTATGTATAGATGTTAAGATAATATGAAATGGTATAGGTAGATATATATCTTAGATTTGTAAAAATTCTTCATCAATTGTAATATACTAAATAAATGTATTTGATATTTTGGTTGAGTATACATGTGTGATGATTAAATTGACTACAATAGAGTAGGTGAGATGGTGATGATGAACCATAAAAGTACATCCTTCAGAAATGATTATGTGTTTACGTGTTGTGTTAGGCACTCACGGTTTATATGATTATATATGATTTCATTTCCATAAACACAATGTTGCAATGTATGAACTACCATGACTAGTATAAGTATTGTCAACATATGGCTATTAAAATGTTTAAATTGATTTAAAAGAATATATATAAAAAGTAGGCTTCTTTAGGTGAGTGAATGGTTTTCTAAGGAAAATTAATGTGTATTTTGTATGTTTTTGATAAATTATACTATAAAATGAATTTAGAGATAATAACTTATTTCTGTGAATTTTTGTAGAAATTATAAATTTTATTTGAATATTTTTGAGATAATATATGAATATTTACAAAAAGAATTTGTTGAATTATTGTAAAATAATTCATGAAATAAGTGAAAATAGTGAATTATTATGAAATAATTCAGAAACTGTATAAAAGTATTGGAAATTTTGAATGACTGTATTACTGGACTTAAAAAGTAAGTAAATCTATTAAAAATCTGAAAAGTAAATATAAATTAAGTGAATATTGCCCCTAGTAATAGCTAGGCGATCAAAAACTAGTTCAGGATATAATTGGCTAGCCATAGGGACATTTATACCATAGTGTAAGTTATGGCGACTTAATTTGCTATGGTAGGATCACTGATCTTGCATAGTATCTATTCTATTGTGTTATTTATTTTTTGAGAAATGATATTTTAGGGTCATTTCTCAGTCTGTACTGTGGCCCCGTAAGGTCCACGTCCTGTATATCCGATCAGATAATTTTTACTGGAATTGTACTAGGGGCATTAATGTGAGAATAAGTTAAAAAGTGCTAAAGATAAGAAGTTGTTTTATTGAACTAAAATATAAGAAATTTGATAGTTTCAAAATATATTTGCATTAGAATTATTCTCTTACATCTAAAAAATAGATAATAAATTGAAGGTTACAATATTAATGAGTATGTGATTCTTCAATGCTAGATATGCATTCTGGACCTATAAATTATGAGTAAATATTGTACACTAAGGATTCGTCTTCAATAATAATATTATTTTAGGGAGTCATAAGCTAGTTTTTTAATCTATTATATATATATATATATATATATATATATATATAACTTTGTTACAGATTAAGTGCATAATATATGGTACAATATGGTGCTATGTAACATATAGTTTACCATGCTAAAATTGTATTGATGACTACGTGAGAGTGAGTTCAAAATGCATTCTATAATTTAAAATGGTGTAATAAGTATGAAGGAATTATGCCTAACATCTTATGCTGTAAAAATTACTGATGAATTACTTGTTGAGTTATTAAGTTTTTGCTGTCTATATGAGTGATATGTTCCTTCTCTTATGCTTGTGATTTATTGCTGAATGTATAACCTTGTACCTAAGGTAACTGGAGGTATCAACTAGTATTATTACTAAACTTGATGCTTGTATAATTGATGATTTCTATTAAAAAGATTGTCCTTAGTATATGTTGTTCCCCACTAAGCTTTATAGCTTATCATAGGTTTTATTATCCGTGTAGGTAACAGGATAGGCATATTTCTGGATAGATAGCTGCAGTGGCTCAACTATCTAAAGAGGGGATCTAGATGTGTGCAGTTTACCTTTGCGATTCACAATTGTAGCGAAGGTATTAAATGTAAATTGTTCTATTATTTTGGAGTATTATATTGGCTAAAGAGTGTAATATGTATTTATAAATCATGTTAGGAAATGTGGCTTGGAATGAGAATGGATGTATGAGGTGCATGTATAAATTGTTTATGTGTTGTTGTGCCCCAAGGGGCTAAGGGAATTGTTTGATTTTTAGGTGGGTTAGATAAGTTTCTAGCTGTTATATTGCCAAATTTTTAATTAGTGATTAGTCGATTGGATAGTTATAGGTATATTGGCAAGTTTGACTTATAAGTAATAAATATTGGAAATTTTGCAATCAATGGAATAGTTAAGGTTTAGTATAAAAAAAATTTCTGGCTTATCACTTAATTTGGTAAGACTATGTTAGTAAGGGTGTTATAGCAAGCTTAAGCTAGAATGGGTAAAAAAGGTCCAAGAGGATATACAGAAGCAAATAAAGGCTAAGTTCCTCGTAAAAATCTAGTACCTTACCTAGTTGGCAAATGTGGTTTCGATAACCAAAAAGGATTGAATAGTTTGAGCTTATGTGGATTATGGGAACCTGAATAAGGTTTGTCTGAAGGATGATTTCCCCCTCCCTCACATAGACATCCTAGTAGACAGTATAGCTACTTGTTAGACATACAACTTTGGCAATGGGTATGCTAGTATAACCAGATTTTGAATAAAATTGTGGATAAAGTGAGAACAACATTCATCACTGAATGGGGTACGTATGCTTATCGGGTCATGCCATTTGGATTAAAAAATACAGGGGCCACCTATCAAAGAATGGCCATGAAGGTTCTAGATGATCTAATTCACAAAGAGATAGAGGTGTACATGGATGATAGGATGATTAAATAGGTTACCCGTAAATGTCAATTCGTAGGCCTAGAGAAATTATTTCATAGGATTGACAAATACAACCTTCATTTCAACTCAAAGAAATGTGTGTTTGGGGTTACTTTTGAAAAGCTCCTAGGATATATACTGAGCCAAAGAGGGATAAAAGTGGATCCTGATAAAGTAAGGACTATCAAGGAAATTACTACATCGTAGAAAGAGAAAAAAGTTCGAGGGTTTCTAGGGAAGCTACAATATATCAGCTGGTTTATTGCTAGTCTGACATCAATTTGTGAGTTTATCTTCAAATTGCTCCTAAAAGATCAAGTAGTGATATGGAATGTGGATTTTCAAATGGCTTTTGATACCATCAAGAAGCATCTCTTGCACCTGCCGGTGTTAGGGACCCCAAAGTTTGGGAAGCCTCTAATTTTGTATCTGGCCATAAAAGATGGTTCAATGGGGACTATAATGGCTAAAAAGGATGATTTTAGGCTGGAATATGTAGTATACTATCTTAACAAGAAAGTCCTACCATATGAGATCAAATATACAGAGGTAGATAAAATCTGTTTATCAGTTATTTGGGCCTCTAAAAAGCTATGACACTATTTTTGCTAGAATAAAGTATAGGTGATAGCTAAACAGAATCCTCTTAAATACCTACAGGAAGTGCCATCATTATTAGGAAAAATGGGAAGGTGGTTGATCCTCTTACAAGAATTTGATGGTTAATATATAACCTGAAAAATGATCAAATGAAGGGCTATAGTAGAATTCCTAGTAGGTCAGTCATTGGAAGAATAAGAGATATCCTATGAGTTTTTTGATGAAAACATCACAACTATAGGAAGTCAAGGATGGTAGATGTTGTTTGTGGAGTTATGAACAATAAAAAAGGCAGGAGTAGGGGTAATCCTAGTCACCCCTAAAAGATAAAAGCTACCTTTAGCCAAAAAGCTTAGATTTAAGGCTATCAATAATAAAGCTGAGTATGAAGCATGCATTTTTGAGCTTGAGGCTTTGCTGGCTCTAGGGACAAAGAATGTTTAGATTTACAGTGATTTATCTCTAGTGGTACATCAAGTAAAGGGAGAATGGATGGTGAAAGAAGAGTAGTTGATTCTTTATGCAAATTACTTAAAAGATTTGGGTGATCAATTTGAAGTTTATGCATTCAAGTACATACCTCGGGATAAAAATCAGTTGGATGATGCTTTGACGTTGCTGGTATCAGTGAGGGATAATCCAGAAGGAGTGAAAATGAAGCCTATACTCATTTCTAGTTCTGATAGGCCATGTTATAAGACACAATAAGTGATGGATGTCGAAGTTGATGATGGAAAGACATGGTATTATGATATTTAAAATTTCCTGGAAAGGTCAATGTTTCCAAAAGAAGCCACAAAAAAGGATTAGACGATGCTGCATAAGTTATCTACTTAGTTCATCACTGTTGATGGAGTCATATATAAAAGGCAATCTGATGGGATACAATTATGATACATAGATGAGAAAGAGGCTAAAAAAATATTATGGAGGAAGTTCATCCGAAGTCTACAGGGCCCACACGAATGATTTGGCTTTGGCTCAAAAAATAATATGTCAGTGGTTCTTCTGGCTTACTATGGATATAGATTGTTCTAAGTATGTGAAAGAATGTCAACTGTGCTAGCAGTATATGGACCTAAGGCAAGTACCTGTGTCAGAATTATGTAATCTAACCTCGTCATGGCCTTTTGCTTATTGGGGTATAGACATCATGGGGATGATAAATTTACTAGCATCAAATGGACATATGTTTATTTTTATTGTTATTGATTACTTCTCCAATTGGATAGAAGCACAATCATATCAAAGCTTAGGTGCAAAGGAAATGGTAAAGTTTATAGAAAAAAGCTTGATATACAAATATTGGCTTTCACACCACACTGTGTCTGATAATATGTGCCATTTTCGGAGGGAGACCAAATGGATGCTCAAGAAATATGGAGTGCGTCACAATAAGTCTTTGAACTTATTTGCTTAAATATATTCACAGATGTTTCTTTTCTCTTGTACATATGTTGATATGGATGCTATTTAAGTATTTATGCTATTGATCTTATTCAAGTTGATGGATTTATACTTGTTTAAAAGATATATCATGCATGTTCTATTTTTACACACATATTCTATATTTTTATGTCAATTTCAGAATGAGGGCTATTAAATCTAGGGTTTGTATGTTGTAGATCCAGAAATAGAGAGGAAAATGAATAGGTATTGGATTGGTTTGGGTCCAAAATGGGAAACTAATTCATATCTAGGTTTTGAAACCTATGCTTCTATTAGCTATTCGATTAGCTCCAAAATGTAAAATTGGATTATGAGAGTAGTTGGCTTCAAAATTGGAAATTAGGGGTGTAGATGGTTGTCCACATCTAAAATATATAATTTTATGTTAAAATGAATCTTACATTGGGTATGGGAAGGATTAGGTTTCCAGGAAATGCATTTTGTTATTGTTAATTCCAAGTCATTTATACTCTATTTTATTGCATTGTTCAAATTAATTTAGTGTTAACTTAACTTTTCATTTAATTGTTTAAATTGGTAGATATAGCTCACACCAATATACACTTGGGATATTCTTTTATACATAATTTCAATGAATCAAGTAACTTGCATACGACCATTTTCCTTGGGTTTGATATTCTTTAGGGCCCTAAAAATGCTCCACTATATTACTTGTCAATTCAGTGCACTTGTTGAGGTCACAAATAACACCGATCAAGTTTTTATATGTAAAGTTTAGATTTTGAAGTGGATATTATGTGTATTTTTTTCTTATTTTTTATTCTTTTTATTTTTTACTTATTTATTCTTTTAATCTTCTCAGGTGTCAATTATATAGATGAAGAAGGCAATAATAAGTAAATATGAATATGCTGGACCACCACTAGCCTTAGAAAAGAAGCCAAGTATTGAAGACATATTTCTACTTTTTTGACTAGCCAAACATAATTTATGTCAAGCCAAGACACAAGGTGGCATGCTTAAGAGTAATGGAATCACAACTAGGATGCAGTAATGTGCAATCTAGAGATATAAATTGGGCAATTAGCTACTTCAATGTCTACAAGGCAATAAGGTACATTCCCATCAAATGTGGATCAAAATCTAAGGGAAAAGGCTAAAGCTATAACTTTAAGGAGTGGTAATGAAGTCTAAGAAATCAGCAAAGGTAAATCTCATTCTCAAAAAGTGGAACTGAACATTGAGGTAAGTATATCTTACCCTATTATTATTAATGATGAAACAAAAGTTATTGATAAAGGAAAATTTTTTCTTAAATCTAATGTGTCTGTTAATAATGGTTCAAATTTTCCTTACCCTACTGTAGCTAGAAAGAATAAACATAATAAACAATAAGCAAAGTTTCTTGCTATGTTTAAAAAGTTATATGTATATTTTCCATTTGTTAAAACTCTTTTACACATGCCAAAATATGATAAATTCATGATAAAGCTTTGTTCTAAATAGAAAAAGCTAGAGGGTATAGGAACTGTGTAATTATCTAAACATTTTAATGCTATCTTGACAAATAAAATTCCTAAAAAAATTAGAAGATCCAGGGAGTTTTACTTTGCCTTATGTACTAGAGGTTGTAAAGAAATAGGTACTTAAACTAATTGATACAAGTATTATCTATCTTATTTTTAATAGTAGTTGGGTTAGCCTAATACAATATGTGCCAAAAAGAAGGGAATGGCCATAGTCACTAATGAACAAAATGAACTTGTTCTGATACATACAGTTACGGGTTGGAGGGTTTGTATTGATTATAGGAAACTGAATAATGCCATTGGGAAAGATCATTTTCCATTAGCATTTATTGATCAAAAGTTAGATAGGTTAGTAGGGAATAAGTTTTATTGATTTTAGAAGGCTATTCAGGGTATATGCAAATACCCATTACCCTAGAAGACTAAGAAAAGACCACATTTACATGTCCTTATGGTACACTTATATATAAGCAAATACCTTTCGGTGTTTGCAATGTGTCTATTATATTCCTAAGATGTATGATGGCCATATTTCATAACTTTATTGATAAATTGATAGAGGTTTTCATATATGACTTTACCTCATATGGGCATGATTTTGATAGTTGTCTAGCTAATCATAACTTGGTATTAGGGAGATGTAAAGAGACTTACCTTGTACTTAATTGGGAGAAATGCCATTTTGTGATAAGGGAAGGTATAGTCATGGGTCATAAAATTTTTTAGAAGGGGATTGAGATAGATAAAGCTAAGGTTGATGTAATTAATAAATTATCTCCCCCAACTAGTGTCAAAGGCATTAGAAGTTTTCTAGATCATGCTAGTTTTTATTGCAGGTTCATTAAAGATTTTTCTAAGATTGTAAAATAATTATCAAATTTATTAACTAAAGATGTTGCATTTTACTTTATCAATGAGTGTTTGTAGGTATTTAACTTATTGAAATAAAAGGTAATTTTAGCATTGGTAATTTCATCAGCGGACTAGAGTTTGCCTTTTAAGATCATGTGTGACATAAATGATTATGCAGTAGGAGCAATTTTAGGTCAAAGAAAGGACAAGGTTTTGGGTTAAAGAAAAGACAAGCTCTTTCACATGAATCAAACCACAACCGAAAAGGAGTTTTTAGCCATTGTGTTTACATTTGAAAAATTAAAGCTTGACCTTTTAGGTAGAAAATTTATAGCGTGGTTGGATCATACATCCCTTCTATATCTTTTCACTAGGAAAGATTCCAAACCTCGATTGATTTGATGGGTTTTGCTACTGTAAGATTTTGACATAGAGATTAAGGATAGGAAAGAGGCTGAGAATTTAGTTGCTCATAATCTTTCACGTTTTGACAATTCTTATGTGGAAAAGGTGGAAATTTCTGATTTGTTTCTCAATGAGAGGATTTTTGCTATTTGTGCTTGTGAAATTTCAATTCCTTGGTTTGCTGATATTGCCAATTACCTTGCATGTGGATTCATACCCAAAGACTATTCATGGTAGCAAAAGAAGAAGTTGAAGGTAGATTCAAGACATTATTTATGGGATGATCCCTATTTGTTAAAGTTATGTTCAGATCAGATTCTGAGATGATACATTCTTTAGGAGATACAATTTGATATTGTGAAGTCATACAACGGAGGAGAAGTCAGAGGTCATTATAGACCAAATCAAATGCTTGTCAAAATCTTATAGTTAGGTTTTTTTTGCCTTCTCTTTTTACTGATGTTAATTCCTTTATATTTTCATGTGATAGGTGCCATTGGCAATAACTCTAAATGCATTGAGATGCCCTTAAACAATGTCTTAAAAATAGAGATTATTGATGCTTAAGGAATTGACTTTATAGAGCCATTTTTAAATTCTTTTAAATTTAATTATATTATGGTCATAGTGGATTATGTCAGCCAATGGGTAGAGGCCATTAGTACTAAGACTTGTGATGCATGAGTTGTGTTAGAATTGTAATGCTCATTCTAGTTTTCTTGATTTCACTATTACCATATGTATTATATCACATATATTATTCATATCATAGTCTATTTATGCACATATCTTGATAACATTAGGTCATTCACATATATATAACATCGTATTCATTACTATCTTTAATATGTACTCTTGTACAATATAAAATTTATAATCATTTCTTTATCTTACATTTCACTTCATTTAATACAAAACATTATTTACAATAACAAAAGCAAAAGATAATAACTTTATACTTTGACTCTTCCTAATACCGGTGCTGGCCTTAATGCTACATTTTTTGTCCTTGTGGGAGAGTCATAGCTTGAGTACCCATATGGATGAATACCCGTGCCAAGCTATATAGCTTAGTAGGGAATAGTTAACATAACATGTGAACAACCACTCATAGTGGTCATTCCCAAGCACATAAGCATGCATAAGATATGGGTTTACAATCAACTTAATCCTAAAAGCAATTATACACAACGAGGAAGAACAATGTCGATGCAATATTTGATGGGTAAGTTTAATCATATCTTTGACCCAAAACCTTATCCTCTCTTTATCCTAAAACCCTTCATCAGTTGATAAAAATTCACGGGTTGCAATGATGTAGGTCCTATCAATCGCTCCTTAATTCAATCATTTAAACCCTCCTCAGACCATTGACATTTAAAAGCTTTAGTTAACATGGGTTTAGGAGCATACTTACTTAGGTTGTTCAATTCATTTTCATACTCAGCAATAGTCATACCCCTTTATTTCAGATTTAAAAATTGCCTTAACTTTGCTTCTTTATAGGCTTCAATGCCATATTTGCTTTAAACTCCTCCTCAAAGAACTCCTAGGTAAGTGGGTCAGGTAGTTAAGGCTACTTTAGCACAAACTTCCACCAATCATGTACCACCCCTTAGAGTAAGGACATGACACAAGTCATCTTTTGATTAGATGGACATTGAATCTCATTGAACACTCGTCTAATTTTATCTAACTAAAATTTTTCTTTTTTAAACTCCTGCAAAGTGGTACCCATAAATTCTTTTGCACCATGCTTTCTAATTTCTGCAATGAGAGCGTTAGGTTCCATAATCCTTTTTAAAATTTGAGCCATATCTTGTAAAATATTTAGTAGCACTTTTCAGGAACAATAGTAGGTATATTTTCTTTGGTAGAAGTTGAAGATTCTAGGTTGGAGGGATTTCATAGTATGAGAAAATTACTTTCATCCGTTTCCTCTATTGCTTCCCTATATCCCTCTATAATCTTCTATCTATAAGAAAATAGGGAAATCTACATTAGGCCAGCATAAATAATAATCTATGCATGCATGTTCTTAAACTTCTATTGGTTAGAACTAACTAAACCATGCTCTGATGCCAAAAATGTAATGATCATTCTAATTTTCCCAATTTCACTATTACCATACATATTATGTTACATATATTATTCATATCATAGTCTATTTTTTCACACATCACAATAACATTAGGTCATTTGCGTATATACAAAATCATATTCATTATTACCTCTAATATGTACTCTTGTACAATACAAAATTTATAAGCATTCTGTTATGTATACATTTCAATTCATTTTGTACAAAATGTTATTTAAAATAACAAAAACAAAAGATAATAACTTCATACTTTGACTCTTCCTAATTCTAGTGTAGGCCTTAATACTGCAATTCTTATTCTTGTTGGAGAGTCCTAGCTTGAGTACCTACAAGGATGAACACCTGTGCTAAGCTATACAGCTTAGTGGGGAATATTTAATATAACATGTGAACAATCAATCACATTGGTCTTTCCCAAGCACACAAGCATGTACAATATATGGGTTTACATTCACCTTAATCCTAAAAGCAATTCCACACAAATGAGGAAGAAAAATGTTAATGCAATATATGAAGAGTAAGTTTAATCATGCATAACGTAATATTATTTAGCATTTACTTTATCCTTTCATCATTTTTCTGTGAATGTCTACCTATGTTATGTGGGTGTGGATAACGAATGCTATGGATACATATAGGTATCAATCATATGAACACCCATAGGTATTTAACCTATAGGTACCTAAAGGTATCAAATCTATGGACCCAATGGGAGGTCGAGATTGTGGTCCCCATTTGGGACAAACTGTAAATCCAAATAGGGTCAACTTTGGCAGCTACAACTATGCGCTATAGGCATACCTATCTATCCACAACCAATTCCTATATGCAGGTATTAACATTTTTTCATATTTTACATTCATCAAGTTTAGTTTATTACAATACTCATGTGTTCACATAATGGTATCCATAATAATCACAATAGTATAGCTTTGATTATTAAAGCATATTATTAAGAATATAAACATTCACATAAATATACATCATTTAGTTGGAATATCTTTAATCATATATATATATATATATATATACACACACACACCCCCCCCCCTTCAAACCTATATATTGATACCTTTTTTTTTTATATTCTATACACTAGTTACAAGGGTTCACATGTATAAACTTGATATTTAATATTCCAACATGATTTACATATATTTCATTTAAAATTTTACTCTTATTTTTATGTTTAAAGTGCTTTAAGAGTATTCGTGAAAGTTCAGGCAAGTTTCGGTGATAATTCAGGATCTAAAAATCAATTGTATCTTGGAATAAGGGAGGCATAAGATGAAGAGTAATATTCTTGATCATATACAATTGTCTTAATTGGTATAGAGAGGTCCACATGATAGAGACAAAATAGTCTCTTTTATGTGCACCATTCTACACTAAGAATTCCATATATAGATTTGGAGTCTAACTTGTATATTATTTTAGACCTGATAAATAATATTTTTAGGCAAAGCAGTCTTCTAAAATTTTATTCCTGTATATTTTAAGTTTTTGAATAATTAATAATTATCTCATTTTCACTTCTAAATCTCAAGATATTTGTGAAATACTATAGACTGCTCCTATTGATGGGGCAAGAGGCATGTTGTGTTTTGAAGTTAAAGTTTGACAAGTGTAGAGGTAGAGCTAGAATTTGACTTCTTTATAAAATCTAGGCATGGTCGTTTAGTTTCTATCCTAATTGGATTACTTAATTTAGAGTCCTACAACTCAAGTTTTAGGTAAAATAGTCCTATTGGGTCAGATAAACCTACAAAAAAAATTTGCCATCTGAGGAACAACTTCTATACTTTAGTTCTTATGCATAATTAAACCTTTTATTCACATTTCCATCCCTTTATTACATCTTTCACACCATTTTAATACATTATAAATAACAAGCACACACATAAAGATGTTAAAAGTTCACATACCTTTTATGTAACCTAAAAGTGCTTCCTTTAATCTCCTTCAAACTTTTTCACTTTTTCTTGTTTCCTTCTTCTTATGCATACAATAAATCACAAATATAAATATCCATTTACTTCATAAATTTTAGTCCCTAACATATGGGATAAAGAAGAAAAGTGAGGAGTTTATTACCTTAATATTACTTAACTACTCTCTCTCTCTCTCTTCACAAACCTTATAGCCAAAATTAAAAGGTTAGTTTAGGGTGGAATGGGGTTACATCAGAAGAAAATGACTAAGTTGTAACTCTCTAGAGTGGTCAGCCATTGTGGGTTTTAAGTTTATAATTTCTCTTATTTTCTCATAAATGCTCTAGAGAAAGGCTAAGGGTTGGGTCTCACCCTATAGGCCTACTTGTGGGCCTTAGGTGAGTTTTATTTAGTTCCCTTCATCCTTGAGTTCTTCCTTTTTGTTTCTTTCCTACTTTAATTCTTTTCTTTTAATTTTAAATCCCTCACATACATTTCTTTCTAATGATGTATATGCATGCTTAATGTGAAATGGCCATATTACCATTTTCTTTTAAAATAATTATCTTTAGATCCTAACCTATAATGCATTGACTAATCAAGCATATATTAATAGTATTATTAATTAGACACATATATATTCTCCTCAGGCATAAGTAGAGGCCTTATAGGAATTCTTTAGGTGGAATGTCTTTACTTGGTTTGGAGCATATAGAGATGTTATTAGTGATGGTTGCAAATATTTTGTTAACTATCAATTTAAAACTTTGCTTAGAAAATATGGTGTTAGGCATAAGATCACAACCCCATACAATACCCAAGAAAATTAGCAAGTTGAGGTGTCTAATAGGGAGTTAAAATCCATCCTTAAAAATACTATTAATACATCTAGGTAGGTTTAGTCATAGAGATTAGATGATGCTCTATAGGCATATAGAACTACATTTAAGACCCTTATTAGCATGTCTACATTTTGACTTATTTTTAAGAAAATGCATCACTTACCATTCGAACTTGAACATAATGCATATTAGGCCATAAAACTTCTTAATTTTGATCTCAAAAGTGCAGACGACAAGAGGCTTTTGCAACTTAATGAACTTAAAGAATTTCACCTTTGGTCATACAATAATGTTATCATTTACAAGGACAAAACCAACCATTAGCATGATAAGAAGTTGGTCCAAAAAGAATTTATTTTGGGAATGTTAGTCTTGCTTTATAATAGTAAGTTGTATTTATTTTTACTGAAATTAAAGTCAAGATGGCTTAAACCTTATGAAGTAGTTGAAAGTACCAACTTTTTTATGGTAACGGTGAGAAGTTTAAAAGATGGTTAAGAGTATAAGGTGAATAAGCACCATCTTAAGTCTTAAAATGCTTCACAGGTTGAGGTTGCTAAGGTAACCTTAGTTTTTCTTAATAAATAAGATAATTCCACAAGTCCAGTTGAAGACTTCAAAAATTTAGAATTTCTCTTCTTATCTTTCGCTTGGTTTGATTTCTATAGGTTTATATAGGTCAATTTGTGTTCTTTGTGTTTTTAGGTTCACAATATTTTTGTAATTCAATTCATGAGTTTTAAGGTGTTAGTTTGCTTAATTGATTTAATGAAATATGTTAGTTAGAATGAGAAATAATCCAATTTATGATATACCTCAATTGGTGCTTTTGCTATATTTAGGTTCAAAGTGTTTTCATGGTACATTTACATGAGTTTTTATGTAATTTGGTGTATAATTTTATGATAAGAATAAAGGAGTTAAAGTGAGTAGCAAAAACATTAAGCAAATATCTATTAAATTTGTCTGAGTGAAAATTAACTTAGAAAGGACACCATGTGTCTCGATCAGGTCACTTAATGAAATTTCAGACAGAACCTAATGACTTGACTGGAATGCTAGGTGGCTTAATTGGGTCACTTTACCATTAGGAGTACATAACTGTGCAACACGGCTAGGACACTAGGTGGCTCCATTGGGGCACTTAAATTCCTTAAATTGATTCATTTTCTATTGTGCCGTTACTTTGCTCATTTCATTCCTTTCATGTATTTCTCTCTTTTCTCATCTTTTGAGTTCATCTCCTCCCACAATACACCAACACAATAAGTATTTTCTCTTCCTCTTCCATTTATAGATGTTTGTATTTGATTTAAGATTCATCTTTATTGCATCATCTTTAGTTTAATTTTTCTTTTAATTTTTTTTATTGCAGGTTACTAGGGGTATAATTGGCATGTTACTTTTGAATTTTCTTACAAATTAAGAAATCATCATAGCATGATGATTATTTTTATGATGCATTCTTCAGATGATTGATATTTTTGGCATTTATTATGTCATTTAGACAATATTTGGGTGTTATTTTTCATGCCCACCAATTATTCGATGAAAGGCTTTAATGACATTTAACATGTGATTTGTGCATCTTTTCCTCCAATTTTCTCATTCAAGTCCATATTTTTCCCTAATCATTATTAGATTTTAAAGGTTGAGACAAATTTACTTGGTGTTTACTGGTGCATTGCCATGAATTATTATCTTACTAAGACCCTTTGCTGTGCAATTCATTCTTGGAGTTTTTCCCTCTGCCATGCATACATGATGTTTTTCTACTTAGCATATGTACATAATTGATGCTCCAAAGTGTTACAATTTTCCTGTCATCCTATTAAATTACCCTTTGTGCTTTATTGATTTCCATGTTATGATATCTAATCTTGTGTTATTGTTCTCTTAATTGCTTGTTACTTTGATTGAGATATGTTTTATAACTTAAATGGTCTTCTTGGCTACTTTTTTAGTAGCTCCAAATAAAGAATATATAGAGGCTGGCTCAAGTTCATCTGGTTTTTAGGTGGCCTATTATATGAATCCTAGTTTGTATAAGATGTACTAATACTTCTCCGAGGTCAAATATGTGAAGCTTGTTTACTTGAATGACTTCTATCTAAATATTGTTGTTGGCAACATAAAAGCAGAGGTTAATCAATTGATAGAGAACATCGGTTGAACCAAATATTTTAAGAAAATAGAGGAAGTACACCCTAAAATAACTCGAGACTTCCTCACTACTATTCGATGCACATTTGATTTAGATGAAGATGATGATGGGATTGTGCAGTTCTAACTGTATAAGAGAAATACAAGATCACTTTTAAAGAATTTAAAGAGTATTAAGGCTTCCCTTTTGATGGTGTGCAGGAGCTACCTATTTTAACACCCCAAAAAAATTTGGGTGGTGATCTATGGTGAAGTTAAGCCAACTTTATATAAGGCTAAGCATACTAAGACCTATCACCTTAAAAACCATGCTTTTAGATCCTTCATAGATTCCTTACATTGTCATTCCATCAAGCATAATGATGGTGGCGGTATTAATTCTATGAAAGTGCTTATTCTTAGGTGTATGTGTGGGGAATTATCGGTTACATGCATCATATGCATAAGCGGAATTTAAAATTTTTAACCAATAGATCTGATCTTTCCATGAATTTATAATAAACATATTAATGAGAATAAGAAAAATCACCATTGATTTTTTTAAAACGTTGATTTTCCTTCTCACCGAGTTGTCGCAAACCACAATGTCCAAAATTAAATACCTCCAATTAGTAATCCACACTAGAGAGGGATTGAATGAACCAAGAATGATGGAACACAAGGGCTAGCCAAATTTCCCTTGATTCTAGCAAGGGAGTGGTGGCTAGGGTTTTTCAAAGAGAGAATTTCTTTTCTCTTAATGTTCACTTAACTCTAAAATCCCTATCACTTGGATTTTTATAGTTAGGTTAAAAATCCAACTTCATAATGGGATTGGACTCATTAAAATTGCTGGATAAATATTAAATGGGCTTCTAGAATTTTTAATAATTTATTTGGGCTCAACTAAATCCAATTTAAGTCCATTCACAAAAGACTATGCACGAAATCCCCAAACTAGGCAATTTGTGCATACAATTGGATTTAATCACCCAAATTAATTCCAAATCCATCCAAATTAAATATGTAGGCTCCATAACACTAATAAAATATATTTAATTTATTTTGGTCCAAGAATTAGGCCTCTAAGGCCTTCTATATGGGTTTGGCGTGTAACCCTTCCTTTGAAGGGTTTATGTACCAAAACCAATTTTTTGGGCCTCTTTTAATTTCTCCAGCTATTAATTATTACATCAGCCCTATAACACTTATAGTCCAATAATAATTAATTATAAAATATAATATTTCAATTAAGTCCATTTTGCAGAACATTTCTAAAAAGTTATGCGAACAATTCTACTTGATCATAATTAATTAAACTCTTTAGCTAATTATTCTCTTATTCATTTCTCTCTTCTATAATAATATCAAATATTATTATCCTTGTCAGTTTACCATTTTATCCTTACTCTATATGTGTGTGACCTATTGGGTTCCTATCCATATTGGCAGTATAATATTTAATTATGAGTTCTATTCAAAACTCATATGATTTAAACTTCTTTAAATCATTTTATCAACCCCTATTGATATTTATGATACACTATTATAGAAATCATGAGCATCCTCTAGCAAGGCATCATGACTACCCAAATGTAAGAAAAGTCAAATGGCTTGACTATACCCTTCAATAGAAATAGTTATCGTGCAATTTCTCATTTCACCACTCTTATCTCAATTAGATTATGTGTAACACCCTAATCTAATGCCTTTATCATGTATCATGTTATATCTTTCAATCACATAATAGTAGGTTATTAACCCAAAGTTGTATACATTTATAATATCAAATAGCCTATTTATATAGGTATCCTACACATCCATTAGATATTTCCCATAACTTTAGTCACTTAATTATGTATGCATAATGTCTTATTCTATAACATACTCATCATTTTCATGTTAGCATAACAGTCTTAACTTCATATATTATCCTGCATAACATTTATCCATTAATCAAGCATATTTATGACTAAGCATTCTAGCTACTATATGCATGCATGCTTTAGCATTCTTTCACTGAAATTATTACATCACTTACTTTATATTACATATATATATATATATATATATATATATATATATATATATGATAGCCCTTTTGATACATATTAAACATGCAAAAGAAATTGCACCAAAATAAAAAAAAAACCCTACATCAACTTCTATGACCTAGGTGTTGGCCTGTCCTGATGCAGAAATCGTTCCTGAGCAAAAGCTTTCATAGCAGTACCTACACGGATTAAATAACCCGTGCTAAGCTATAAAGCTTAGTGGGGATACTAATTTTGAAAGACAACAACTCACAACGATTGACGGAATCATATAACATACAAAAGTTGATAATAACTAGAATGACATATTTAAAATAAACAAAGGACAGAATAAAATATCATAATCAATAATCAAATCTCATATTTATATTAACATGCTTGAAATTAAAGAATAACGTAGGAGGATCAGTATCAAAAGTATCCAACTATCACATATGCAATGAGAAATATAGTTAAATATATTATCTCATGTATCATGCTTTGTTTATCTAAAATTTACTGTAACGCAATAACACAACCGTTTTGCCTGCTTAAGTTCTAAAGGTGGATAACTTGATTGGTGGATACCCGAAGGTATCAAATCGGTGGATATCTGAAGATATCAAAACTATGGACCCAAACAGGACCAACTGTACGGTGGACCGGTCAAGGACCCAAACGGGGTCAAGATACAACCCAAATGGGCTGTGCAAGATCCAGCAGGATCAACTATACTGTGGACCTAAAAAGGTCGACTGTGGCAGCTGCAATATCCCTATAGGTGCCTATCTATCCACAATTGAACTATAACTGCAGGCAAACTCTATTTAATCTTTCTTTTCATATATCATGCTTACACTTATGGTGTTCATTTTGCACATGTATAATCATATGATAGCTATATTGTTACGATGACATAACTGCATATGTAAGTTCATTTAATGATACAATTACTTTTTACCTACTATCATTAGATATCTCATGTTAGCATAATCATGATATGTTAATCAAGTGATGCATCATACCTATTCAAGTGCTCATCATTAATACTTTACAATATAGCATATCGTATATATATATGTCATCATGTATACAATACATAATCCCTATTGAATAGGAATATATAACATCATAATAATATACTTCATTATGTTATCATTCAGGCATCACACATGAATATAGTCATATATCGTATTTCTTGTTTTACAGTATAAGTGCACGTTCAAAAATAATGCACTCTATCATTAGAGTATGAATATGTAAGATTAATTGCATAAAACAATCATGTACACAAATTTCATCACAAATAAGTGTGAGATATTTTCATCACAAGTCCTTACCCATGTACACACGTGAATGTATATGTATACATATAATCTTGTATTAATAGTCATATTACCTGCTCTATCCAATTCATTTTGTAACCACATAAACACATATTTAGTTCAATTAATTGAAAATCATAAGATAAAGTACATTAAAAATCTGCACAGGGCAGCCTTCTGGACTCAACTTGTGAGCCACAAATGAATTTGATAATGTCATTTTTAGACTATATGATCTTCTAAAATATTATTCCCCTATGTGTCTAGTTTCCATAGCATCAAAATTCACCTTAATATCTTACCTATATCTCAAGATATTTGAAAAATACTATAGGCTGTTCGTGGAACCAAAACAGTATTAGCTGTCACTTATAAAAATTCATAGCATAAAATAAAGAGGGATTTATACCAACATTTCTTCATCAAAAAAGTACTCCTAGGTATCTAGTTTACCCAAAATTTTACAGAATAAGATTTTGAATTCTCTACTAATACTTATGCCCAAAATACCAACATCTGTACCTTAACAGTCCAAACAGATTCAACGAATTTAATGCTAATTATTTGAAATACTTAGAAATAAAATTAGGCATTACTTACTTCATATATTATGAGTCTATTTTGCACAGAAATTAATTTCATGTCATTCTGATCATTGTACATACACATATCTCAATTATTCCCCAACCTGGTCCAGAATCCGAATTTAAAAGTTCTCCTAAATTAAATAAATCATAAAAAAATATCTAGAGGCAGAATTGAAGGTAGGTTCCTTCTTCAATTTTGTAGGAAAATGTCATATATAACTACAAAAATTTGATTTGTCACAATTAGAGGTCTCTAGTACAAATTACACTAAATTTTCAGTCAATAGGTCAGAATTTTCATCTCATCTCTTCATGCACATTTCATACATTGAACTCTCTTTTAATTACTACAAATTCAATTTAATCACAACAAGTTCCAGCAACCATATTCACATGCAACAACCAAATTCACATGCATTAAGGTAGGCCTAATCCCATACCTTAGCCGACCCCTATCACTCCCAAGCTTTCAATCCCTTGCAATGTCTTTCCCTTTATCCTTTCTATCTCCTCCTTCTTTAACTACAACACAATTCATTCCCCATTATTCCATCATTTCCAGTACTTGTTCATCATTTACTACAACCAAGATGAGAAGAAGAAGATGAATAAATTCAATAGAAACCACTTACCTTAGAGTTAAGCACTTAAATGCCTTAATTAACCATCAAGATTTGTCACTTAACTTGCTTGAAGATTCAAAGACTTGAAAGAAAATGCAAGGAAGTAAATTTCTGGTTTTTCTCCTCTCTCAATGCCGACCACACCTTCACCCTCTCTCACTTTTCTCTTTCCATCCACTAAGATTATTCTATTTATAATGCTATGGTAAATGTCCCCTTTTGTCCTTCAAGATTTTGCATGTCACATTAATAACATCCAATTCTTTGCATGTCACAAATTATACCCCACCATTTAATTAATTCTTAATTTAACCTCATCATTTAACCTCTTTCTTACATTAACCTCTCCATTGTTCTCAAATTCTCAATTGACCCCATTAAAATGTCATAATTACCAATTTACCCCAAATCAATAATTATACTCCAATTAAACCCTCAATTCAAATTACATTACACTAATCAATTTATTTTCCATGCCATTAAAATAATAAAAATGTCATTTATCCCTTAACAAATTATTTATATGAATTTCTCATTAAATTCTTAATCTTAATCAATTAAAACTCCTCTCAAAACATGAAATTTAATTAGGGTCATGTAAGGGGTCTCACATTATGAGTATGGATTTCTGTCAACTCATATAAATCTAATTATGTATGTTCTATTAATTTAACCATTGTTCCTAAAATGCTCTTCATGGATCCCTATCCATCTTGGTATATTACTCTGGCTAGAGATTATCTGAACAAGGCAATTATAGAATCATGCGAGATAACTTCCCTTAATAAATCTGGTATGGTAAATCCTTGTTAATCACTCAACTTTCTTCAAGTAGATTATGATATACCCAACCTCCTCACTATGTTCACCCCCAGTTGAAAGTAACCAGTTATAGAGTCAAAGTATATCACTTGCTACTTAAGATAACCTTGGTGATCTCAAGTCTAAGGATACTTGCACAATCGCTATGAAGAGATTCCTTACTGACATAGATTTAATATCCATGTGAAGATTCTCTTTACAGGTCTCCAATGAAATTGTTCTTCTAATAAGTATCCACATGTTAGCTTTGATCATATTTCATAATTACAGTTATGAGAACCACTGCGTGAACTATTCAAGATGCATAACATGTGCTAGTCTGTCCGAATTAATAATGTCCTATCTTGTTAATTTTATGACTAGGGATATTTAGATATTATCACATTTGCATGTAATAGACATCTCACATCATGAACACTTTCATGATTGCCTTTGCATTGTGTTTATAATATCTAGGAGTTTATTTATTAATTTAAGATTTACAAACTCATGTATTTAAACATAGCATTAATAAATGAATGATGCCTTTTATTAAGAATATGAGTTCATACATATGAAATCCATCCCCATTACATGGGCTCTCAGGCATACTCTTTAACAATCTCCCACTTACACTAGAGCCAATCACTTATATGTCTTAAACCTATGTTATTTATATGATGATCATGCTTTATCTGGGAAAGTGCTTTAGTGAGGGGATCCACCACATTATCATCTATGGGGACCCTTTCTATTTTCACATCATTTCTAGCTACTATTTTCATTATGAGATGGTAGCATCTGAGAACATGCTTGGATCACTGATGAGATCGTGATTTCTTTGCTTACACAATGGCTTAATTGTTGTCACAATATAAAGGAATCAGATAAATAATGCTAGGCACCACTCTTAGTTTAGATATGAACTTTTTGGTCCAAACTACTTCTTTGGCTGCTTCCGAAGTAGTAATGTACTCAGCTTCTGTCGTGAAATCAACAGTTGTTTCTTGTTTGGAACTCTTCCAACTAACTGCCCCTCCTCCCATTATGAACACAAAACCAGACTGTTATTTACAATAATCTTTATCAAATTGGAAGCTAGCATCCGTATACCTATTTACTTCCAAATCGTCCTCCCCATATACCAAGAATATATCCTTAGTCCTTTTCAAGTACTTAAGGATATTCTTGACAACTGCCTAGTGTACCTCTCCAAAATTGGATTGGAATCTGCTTGTGACACTCAAAGCAAATGCTACATCTGGACGTGTATATAACATATCATACATGATAGAACCAATTGTAGATGTATATGGTATTCTATTCATGCTCTCTCTATCCTTTAGTGTTTACGGACACATAAACTTAGAAAGGTATTTTTCATGCATCATGGGTATAAACCCTTTCTTAGAGAGATCTATATTGAACTTCTTCAATACTTTATCTATAAATGTACTCTGAGAAAGACCTAGCAACCTATTGGATCTACCTCTATAGATCCTTATTCCCAAAATATAGGATGCTTCTCCAAGGTCTTTCATGAAGAATTTCTTGGATAACCATATTTTAACAGATTGGAGAAGAGAAATGTCATTTCCCATGATTAATATGTCATCCACATATAGAACTAAGAAGACAATTGCACTTCCACTGACCCTTTTATTCACACAAGGTTTATCTTTATTCTTTGAGAAACCAAACTCTTTGATTGTCTCATTGAATCGTATGTTCTAGCTCTTAAAAGCTTGCTTCAATCCATAAATGGATCTTTGAAGCTTGCATACCTTTTTGCCATCTCCTAATATAAACCCTTCTGGTTGTGTCATACACACATCCTTAGTAAGATTTCCATTTAGGAAAGCTATCTTCAATTCCATTTACCAAATCTTATAATCATAATGAGATGCAATGGCTAAAAGTATTCTTATAGACTTAAGCATCGCTATAGGAGAAAAGGTTTCATCAATACCTTTTTTTTTATGATAGCCTTTTGCTACTAAGCAAGCTTTATAGGTAACTATATTACCAAAGAAGACCCATTTGCACCCTATGGGTTTTATCCCTTCAGGTGGTTGAGTTAAAGTCCATACTTTGTTCTCATACATGGAATCCATTTCAGACTGCATAGCCTTAAGCCATAAATCACGTTCTAAACTGTTCAAAACTCTTGATAGCTTGTAGGCTCATTGTCCTCTACTATAGTTATACCTCTATATGAATCAATGTAAAATTCATATCTCATAAGGATAGAATGTATCCTAGTAGATCTTTTCGGATTTTGTGTATAATTAGTTTCAACTATAATCTCATCATTATGAAATTCAGTCTTGGGTTCAATTGGTTGATCTACTTTTACTTGTGGGTCTTAAACTTCACCAAGTTCAATTTTACTCCCACTATCCTCTCATAAGAGAAATTCTCTTTCCAAAAAGACAACATGCCTTGAAACAAATGCCTTTCGTTCTAAGGGATGATAGAAATAATATCCAAACATTTCTTTCGGATATCCCACAAATAAACATTTGTTAGACTTAACATCTAGTTTGTCTGACATTGTCCTCTTCACATAAGCAGGACAACCCTATACTTTCATATAAGAAAGTGTGGGTTTCTTGTTATTCCACATCTCATATGGAGTAACCTCAACCGATTTACTAGGAACTCTGTTTAACACAAATAGCAATTTCTAGTGCATATCCCCAAAAGGACTTAGGCAAGTCCGCTCGGCTCATCATTGATCGAACCATATCTAATAGTGTTCGATTCCTCCTTTTAGATACACCATTATGTTGTGGTGTATATGGTGGATTCCATTGAGATAAAATTCCATTATCTCTAAGATAATCTTGAAATTCTTGACTTAAGTACTCTCTACCTTGATCTGATCTAAGTGCCTTAATACTCTTGCCAAGTTGTTTCTCTACTTCATTTCAGAATTCTTTGAACTTTTCAAATGTTTCTAATTTATATTTCATTAGATAGATATATCCAAAGTTGGAATAATCATCTATGAAAGTAATGAAGTAGGAGTAACCTCCTCTGGCATGTGTAGTCATTGGACCACATACATCTAAATGTATTAAGTCCAAAATCATTTTAGCTCGTTTTCCTGTACCAATAAAGGGAGCTTTTGTCATTTTTCCTAATAAAAAAGATTCACATGTATCAAATGATCCCAAATTACCTGAATTGTGTAATTTGGTTATGCGTTTCTCATTTATATGGCTTAAACAACAATGCCATAAATATCAGGTATTTAGATTATCTTTTTTCATTCTTTTGGTATCCATATTATGCACTTCTTTAATTAAATTAAGAACAAATATACCATTCTCAATGATAGCTTTAGCATAAAACATATTGTTCTTAAAAATGTAACAACATTTATCTTTTTAAGAAATGTCATAATCGTTCAATAAACAACTTAAAGAAATAATACTTTTGGATAAAGCTGGAACATAATAACAATTATTTAATTCTAGTATTAATCCACTTGGAAGAGACAAATGGTAAGTCCCCACAACTGTTGTAGAAATGTTTTATCCAGTAGCTGACTATAGACATATTTCTGCCTTTCCAACTTTTCAACTGCTTTTAAGCCCGTGTAGATCATTACACAAATGAGATCTACATCTGGTATCTAATACCAAATATTTTTTTTGAAGAAATAGAATAAGTATTAATTTCAATCTTATGAATACCTAAACTAGAAGCACCAGCTTGCTTCTTCTCCTTAAGAGAATCTAGATAGGCTTTGCAGTTACGCTTCTAATGACCATCTTTTCCACAATGGAAGCATGTTCCTTTAGGATTCTCTTTCTTGGCAACCTTCTTCTTGGAAACCCCATTATTATTTGGTAATGCCTTGGTCATCATCTTCTTCTACTTCTTGCCTTTAGCAGAAGTGACAACCATGACACTTTTTGAATCCTTCTTGAAGGATCCATTAGCTATTTTGAGCATGTTGATTAACTCAGGAATGGTTACTTGGATCTTGTTCATGTTGAAGCTAAGCACGAAAGGTGCATAACTTAGAGCCAATGAGTATAAGATTAAATCTATGTATAGATCATTATCCATTACATAGCCAAGTCTACTCAAATGCTCAATATACTTATACATCTTTAATGCACGAGTAGTATCCGAAATGCCTTCCACCATTTTACAGCTAAATAGAGCTCGAGCAATCTTATATTGCTAAGTTCTATCCTGAGAAGAATAAAGCTCCTCTAGATGCAAAATGATGGTTCTAGCATCCATCATCTTATGTTGTTGCTGAAGCTCTAAGGACATAGCACCCAGCATCAGACATGCCACTGCTTCACTATCCTCCATGTATTTTCGATAAGTGCCCTTGATCTCATCAATGGCATCATCTGATGAAAGTAGTGGTGGATCTTTATCCAAAACATAATGGATCTTTTTAGCTCTGAGAATAATTCTTACTTGTCTGATCCAGTCAAAATAGTTGCTGCCAACTAGCTTGTTATCTAAGATTGATCATATGTTAATGTTTGATGTGCTCATGATGAAGACCTAGATGTGAAAAGAAAACATATGAGAGTATGTTCATATATATGTATTTATTAATTAGGTCTTTAATTAATCCATTTACTCCACTATTTTATTACGAATTAATAGCCCTCACTATATAATCCGAGAAAACCCGATGGTTTTCTTAGTGGGCCAATATCCAATCCTTGATATATAATTTGACCTTGACTATGGTTAATAAGCCAAACTCTATACCCTTGAAAGATAGGTATCTCTATACCAATTGTGTCTTTATACAACTATTTGATCATTAGGTTATCAACTCTTGATATATGCATATCATATATGCATTCCCTAATCTTGCCTTTAGAACCATTGGCCTTGATTGTGGTCAACAAGCTAATGGGATGGCTAAGATGACCCATTTAATTAGATTTGAACATATTCGATATAATGTGAGCTTGACTGTGGTCAACAACCCACACTATAAAGAACTTTGGTTCTCTTCCAATTAATAAAAGGCTTATATACCTTAATATTTGTTTGAGGGATTTTAGTTAATTAAGTCTCATCATACATGGTTAGCATATATTGGTATGTATCCTATATCTATCACATAAATATAAGCATACAAATATGGTATAGTTATGGACTTTACTACATTGATTTCCTCGAGCTAAAAGGGAAATCAAAAGGTCATACCTAGGTAATATGCATGATTCAAACATGTAAAAATAATTACATTAACTTCAATCTTGTTGGATCTCCATCCAGCCCATCTTGCTTCTTGATAGTGGTATCCATCTCTATCTCTAATTCTAATCTAAGTAATCTAATTACATATTACAATTTGAAGAAGAAATACAAACCAAAAACAAGTGGCCGGCACATGAAAGTCCTCATTGGGCCTAAACATACATTATGCTCAATCACATTGGGCCTTGTCCATAACTATCCATCATGCCAATTATACATCCTTATATACATTTCTAATGCATAAAGTAAAACCATATAATGGAATACTAACTTTGTTTCAACTCTTGAAACTTACTTTTAAGTTATTTCAATAATGTGATCAAATTAGAAAACTTTTTCCATTTTGGAAACTTTCATTTTAGGAAACCTTTTTGCATGCATGTGTTATTCCCTTAATTATCAATCCAATTGATTATTAATTAATTATCAATTGATTATTTAATTAATTAATCATATTAAATAATTAAAAAATCAATTTTAGGCTTAAAACAAATGGTAGGCCGAAACCCACAAATTTAAACCCTATAGTGTGTTCACACACAAACTAGTTTTGTGTCTATTGGACCATTTGGGCCTTTTGGAATCAGCCAAGCCCACTCCAGCCCTTAAAATACATTAATAAACTTAATTATAGTTTATAATATTTCATTTAAATCAGCTCCTTGGGCCCACCAAGTCATTCACTAATTTAAATCAAAGAATTCTTAGAAAGGTATGCGAGGATCAACTGTCAGATTGCATCTAAGATAGAATTCCTTAACCACTTATGGTGTAGACAATGCATTTCATACATACGTTCTTATATGCTTTCATACATTTTTGTACACATTGTACACAATCATTTGTATGTGTTACCATATACATAACCTTGCAGGTAAAACGAAAGTATGCTCAACTGCCCTTATTTTAATTTGCCTAGTTTTTCATGCGTGATAACCTAGAGATTCAAGGATTTTTTTTATCGATACAATAACCACTTCAGTGCTATTAATTTGCAAATTTCAGGGAGTATTCCTAACTTTGTTTATCTTTCTAAG
Organism: Excoecaria agallocha; assembly: GCA_037975025.1. Lineage (NCBI taxonomy): Eukaryota > Viridiplantae > Streptophyta > Magnoliopsida > Malpighiales > Euphorbiaceae > Excoecaria > Excoecaria agallocha. Next base: position 1,085,460 of record JBBPFJ010000027.1, read on the forward strand.
GTTTTGACATAATTGTCTTTTACATATTTGAGGATCATCACTTCCCTAGTGATTTTGAGATGGCCACAACTTCATCCTAGTTTAAGTTTTAGGTAGTATTTCTAGCTTGAATTATCTTACTAAATTATGCCCAAGGTTAACATGATTTTCTTTTAATTTATAGGTTCAAGGATTATCACCTCTTCGATGCATTCAAAATAGCCATGGTGTTATCATTTTTTTTAGAATAATTCGAGGTTCGCTACCTCCCCAACGCATTTATAATGACCATTATCATGCCAACCTTTCGCCGATCTTAGGGAGTACCCTTATTAAAATAGCCTTACCCACAAGCCTAATTTATCTTATTAAGATATGTCCCAAGATTCTGATGTAATTATTTTTTTCAATTTTAGAATCAAGGATGACCTTTCTACTCCGAATGTAGACTCAAGGGGCATTTTTTTCCCAATGCATTCAAAATGATTGCAGCTGCCATGGCATTGTCTTTTTTCCAAACACATGAATTATTTTTATTTTAGTAATTTATGCATCCAATTTTGTTTATCTTGTCAAGCAATGTTAAAAGTTTTGATATAATTGCATTTTATAATTTACTTTCGATTTGAAATTTTATTCTATCTTATCAATTCTTAATTGCAAATGGGTTTGATCTCAATTTGAGAAATTTCTTTTCCATTAAAACATGGGTTGAATAAGAGGTAAGCTTGTTCTGTCTCTTTCTGCTAAATTGCATGAAAGCTTTAGCTATATATTGTAATTTTTAAACTTTAAGAACCTCAGGCTAGTTTTGAATGAAGAAAAACTATTTACAAATGAGGGGATTGGGTAAAACTCAATAAGAGTATTATAACCTTTTTTATTACCTATCAAAACAACCATAGGGTGAGACAAGACCTGGAAAATGATTCAAGTAGGCCTTCTTTATATAACTTTTTAAATGAAACTTCCTCTTATCCAGATTTCATAATTGCTTATTAGCCCCTTAAACCTTTATTTCAAGCATGTTGAATGCATGCGTATTTTATTTTTATACACATGGAAACAACCCATTAACCCAAAATAATTTTGGCTTTCCCTTAGGTTGGTGACCACTGTGGAAAAGCTGATTTGTCATATCAAGAATAGGGAAGATTAATCTCTACAAATCTTAGTTTAAATCTTATTCATAAAGATTTAAAGTTATTGGATGAAATAAAACTGCAAACAAGGATTAAAAAAAAGGAAAAAAGAAGCAAAAGCCTATAAGAAAAGGAGAAAATAAGAAAGAAAGAAGAGAAAAATACTGAAAGAAGAAAAAAAGAAGAAGAGGGGAATGGGAAACCCTTGAAGCCAACCTCAAAATAATATAAAAAAAATAAAAAATGAAAAGGAAAGGGAGACCTTGAGCTACTATCTCTTAAACAGTCCCCAATAAGTTAATTGCTATAGCCAAATCCAAAAGTCCTTGGATAATGGGAAAATGGGTAGAGAATAGTCTTCCCATCAATTGAGAAAACATAACGATCATATTCCTCTAGTAACTTGACCTTTCCTTGATAGCCACTCACCCAAGCCTAATTTTACAACCCATGTAAGGCCTCCTAATTCTGGGTTTGATCTTATCCAACTTAGTAGAGATGACATTTTATTATGGTTTGGTATATAAGAAGAGGTATATTGTGCTTCTCAAGCTTTAAGCAGGAAGCCATGAATACATTTATGCATTTGAGTTAAATATCATCCCAAAATTTGCGTTCAAAATTTTCTTTTTAAAAGACAAGGATTTTTTTGGCCTTTAGCACAAATATACAGAAAATTGATTAGTATGCACTATGCTTATGTATTGGTTTTGTAGGTCTTGATATTAGTATACCTATCTTTTTATCCCCTCATTGAGAGTTACCTTTTAATTTCCCTTATTAAGATTAAACTAGTTGAAAACATATCCCACTCGGCTTATATAAGGATGAATAAAGTTTATGTTCAAAGCATTTGATAAGCAACTGTAGACATTGAGTTCTGAGAAGCCCAGATCGGAGTTACTTGATGAGGAAGCATCATTTGTATTATAGATTGAGAATGAAAACTTTCAGTCTTATCCATGATTTCTATAGAGTTTTTAAGGTTTTTATTAAACTTTGTCTTTTGTATTTTTTCAAGACCAAAGAGCTTTTAATAGCAAAAATCACCCTTTTCTGTTGATGGATTTCCATCTATCATGAGGGATGCCTGTCTATCATAAGGGATGCCCATTCATTGTTAAGGATACCTATCTATCACAACAGACTCCCATCGATCTTGCATTTTTCAGTTTTTTCCCATATTTCTTTAGCTAAAACAGGCATTTTTCGAGATTTTTTTATCACAAATCTAATATAATCTTAAGGGATTAATTTAGTGAGTTAAACTTTAAAAATAGGAGTTTTAAAGGGATTTAAAGTCATAAAAATAGGAGTTTGAAATGATTAAAAATTCTAAAAAGGAGAGTTTGAAGAAAATTTAAACTCATACTCAAATAAATAGAAAAAAACCTAGGGTTTTTGGGGTAGGGGCTATTCTTTTTCTTCTTCCTTATTTTTCTTTCAATTAAATCTTTACACAAGACCAATATATTTTTTTTATCAATTATAGAGACAAATTGGAGAGGACTTGAAGAATAATTTTCTATCCTTCTAAAAAGCAATTGAGGGTAATATTTTTGGCGGCATTCATTTTCCTTGGACTATTTTTTTGGTTTTCTATCATAGAGCCATGGGATACTCTTAAAGTTTTAAAATCTAATCTCCATCATTCAAAATGAAGTATGGGTGTTAAAAAGCTATTGTCCAAATATTAGCTTGATCCAATGGTTCAATCTCTAGTAAATGGCATATTGATAAAGATGGGTAAAGAGTTACATTTTCATTCTGAGGTTTTATCTTGAAGCCATGAAATAATCTCAAGGTCTTAGAATCTAATCTCCACTATTTAGAATGAAGAATAGGGTGTTAAAGGGCAATTGTCCAAAAATCAACACAATCCAACAACTTAATCTTTAGGAAATGACAAATTAGTAAAATTGGAAGTTGAAGGTAATATTACTAAATTAATTTATTTCTTGATCTAGTTTCTAATATATTTGAATTTATATACTTTATTCTTGAATGTTGTAAATTTATTTTTTTTAAGCTTATTTGCATAATATTTTTATCACATATGTTTAGACCTAGGTTGTGAAACATATTTAAGGGTATTTTGATGTGACATATTATGTGAAAGTGTTGTTTAATTATTTATATTGATTTTATGCCATGATTCAATTTTATTTAATTAGTTGATTTTACTTTGATGCTTTTGTTATGTTATGATATTTTTATATGTATGTGATGGTCTAGGATTGCATATTTTAGATTTATTCCTTCATTGGTGCTTATTTTCTCTTTCTTAATTTAAATCTATTTTTTGTTAATTTAATCATTTTCATGTTTAATTGTATTTTTAACATGTTAGCATAATTTTGACATATTTTAAGATTTTTCACCATTATAAGTTTTCTTTATTAAAATTCTATATTTTATGATTAATTAATTACTAAGCATGTTTTAATTATAGTTAAATTACTAAGCATGTTTGAATGTGTATTTAATTATCATAGTTAAATTTGGCATGTCTTATTGCATTAATGGTATTTGCATGATTCATTATATTTTTATTGTTATTTTAATTATATTTTATACTTTTTTCATTATGTTTCTTTGATTGTTCTTATTCCAAAATGTATGTTATTTTATTTTACATTATTATTTATTTTCTTTCTTACATTACTAACCATTAATTTCCTTTGTTGTTTTATGAGTACTTTTATCTTTATTACATCAGGTTTTAGAGCTTGAGATGCTGAATACTTTGGAGAATGTCCATGGGTGATTCTAATTCTATTTTATTCATTTATTTATTTATTTATTTTATTTATTTCTTTATTATTTGATTATTTGGATGTATTATTATTTTGAGGGATGTAATAGGTAGTAAAAAAAAAAGATGATTTTCACACCTTAAATCAAAATGCACTTAAAATCATTTTCATTAATCAAATTGGGATTTTCTTAATAAAAATGGACCGATGTCCAACTTTTAACCTAAAAATTCACACGTAAAAGAGAGTCATATCTTTTCACCTAAATTGGGATCATTCATCCCGTATTTTTTAAAAACTATTAAGGACTCTCCATCCTTCTTTTCTAAATATGTATGAGGACAATTTGCCTCTGTAATAATTTTAAGTAGGATTTACCTTTAAGTATTTATTTATCACTTTGTTTTGAATAGGATGTTTACTTAAATTATATGCATTGTGTGAGAGAGGGGAGTGGATTAATTTTAAAACATAATTATAAAACAACAATTAACCAAGGTACCTAATAAGAGTGATATCCCAAACACTAATCTTTGTTTGGGCATCAACAGGTAGAGATTTCTTTCCTAACATCCTATTGGGTGGTGACTCCATGACACCTGCCTTTTTACGCCCATTATTAGATACCTTTATGGGTTAACCATCAACCATAGATTAGACTTGATCCCTATTTATGACAAAGTCGCCAATTCATGATTAAAAGTGAGCCTCCTCTTGTCTCGAACCCTAAAATTAGGCCTTCAAGAGTCAAATCGCAATTAAGAGAAGGCTCTGGTATGCATCACAGTGGTGATTCCATTAGGGGACCAAAAAGACCTTACTCCAAAAAGCTTTTTGGTTAAGTTCTTTTATAAATAGGCTTTATTACTAACACTATCTCCTTTCTAAAATTGCATGTATTATAGAGCCTTCAAATTAAGTTAGGTATCCATTTAATCCTTGGTGTTATCCTAAAGCACACCCTATGTTCACTCAATATAGTGAGGTATCAAAGAGACCTACCAGCCTAAGTTCAGTATCAAATGGTATATAAAATGGTGACCCATCAATCGTTATACTCATGATGAGTTAGACCTTGTGGTAGGGACCATGATTGGGTAGCTCTAAAGTTTAATCACCCTTTATTCAAGCCCATGTAATGATAATAGCAACTTCCCCTAGTTTGTATAACCATAATAATTTTTGCTAGCTATGTGGTCCTTTATGTATTGCTAAAACTCAAACAAATTTGAAGGGTACCAGTCAAAGGATACCGTCATGTGTTATGTATATAATTCATATACCTTACCATATCATGCATCATTTTAACCCTTCACGTTTTTAGCCATTGTAGACTATTCATTCAAGTGGTTTATGGGACAATTACCTTACCCAAGTTAGAAATGGCAGATACACCATAAGCACATGGTGAGTTGGACAGAAGGATAAATATAAAGCTTTAAGAGTTTGAGGAGAGGATGTTAGCCCTAATTGGAGGAATATTTCCACCACCTGCTGGACCTTAGCCCATAAATCAAAACACTGCTGGGGCTATTCCCTTAGCAAGTGTTAAGCAAAGAAGGAATAACATACCTGCCCCTAAAGAGGACTTCATAGAAGATGAGGAAGAGAATAAACCAGTACTGGTAGTGGAGAATGAGAACTTCTAGGTAGAAGGCATGATTCTTAAACCCATTTCCTATTGAATGGAAGGGGACTCAGCCCTAGGATAAAGATCTGGATAGTGAAGTGTTGCTACCCCAAAGATTTGAAATGATTGAACTACCTAAGTTTGATGGTACTTCAGACCCATCAATGTATGTAAAGTAATACACATTGGTGATAAAGGGAACCACTTTATCTAGAAAGTAAAAGATCAAGTATTTCTTCCTTAGCTTGACATACCCTACCATTGATTGGTATCACGAGTTAGATCGCAGGTCAAATTAAGATTGAGATCTATTGATGGAGGATTTTATAAAGTTTTATAACTATAACACTAGAATGGAGGTCACTCGTAAAGATTTAGAGTTGGTATGCTAGAAACTTGAAAAGTCCTTTCATGAATACCTTACCCGCTAGAGAAATAGAGTAATGGAGATAAAGCAAAAGATAGACACCCCTGATCAAATAATACTCTTTATCAGGAATGCAAGCCTATACCTAAGAGATAGATTTAAAATAAAGGTGCTTAAAGATTGTAAATCTCTTAAGGATATCGCTATTGAAGCTAAAGGGGAGTATTTGGAAGAAAGTGCAGAGCTATAAATTTAGAAAGAAACAAACATGGAAACAAGCAAAAGAATGGAGACCCAAAAGTAGGGGCAATGATGAGGTTACAAAAGTTTTAGCCATAAGAACAAAGGGGAATCATTATACAATCATGGGTAAACCGTTGTCTTGGTACCTTGCTCATTTCAGTAGGCAAAGGAAGTTATAACCATCACCATCAAAGCTAGCCATAAGCTAAGGGAAACCAAAACACAGAACTAATTGGTACTATACTTATGACTAGCACATAGGGTATAGAATTGATTACTGTCATCCCTTGAATATTTAGGATTTGGTTGACACTCAGCAAGCATCACTCCCAAAAGGGGAGGAATTAAGCATTCCTTTACTAGCTCCATGTCACCACCAACATTGGGGGTGAAATCAAAATAAAGATGGGATCTGACATAGTTTTTTTTATGATGTAAAAAGTGTCCTTGAACTAAGATAACTTTTTCCCTTTTGATTGCATTAATGATATGAACTTTCTTTATATTTGCAATATCTCATTTATTTGCATCATGCATAATAGTAACCATAATTAATTTCTAAGACATTAATTCAATTAAGATTACTCCACATGATCTCAAAAATGAAAAAAGAAACATCTTGAGTGCATCCATTATGACTCCTGAAGTGAGGTAAATTCAAAAGATAAAAAAATGAAAAAAATAACAAAAATAATAAAAAAATAGAAAAAATAGGTTGTAGCACTGCATCGGTTGTCAATGCCTTTTTGCAAGAGTTAATGGGAAGAAAGCTATGAAATACCCTTATTATGAACTTGACATATATTTATTGTTATTCCCTTTTGCAATCATAACTATGCTGGAACAATCTTATATCATGTTTAAAGGTAAGTCTCAGAAGGCTACTAGTTTTATCCTAATATCTAGAGGATGCTCTATCTCACCAACCATATATCCTTAAATGATGTTATTTAAACCATTACTGCAAGTTACTTTGGAAAGCATGGATTGTCATGAGATCAAAATGGAATACAACTTAAGCATATTATCATCATAATCACTATTTATTTTAGCCATAATCAAGAAAGCTCCTTAGTAAGAGAACTATACATAGGTTGAACACATAAAAAGTTATAAGATAGTCATAGACAATAAGGAAATGTAGGACAAAAAATAAAACTTTGATGACAATGTAAAATTTGAAAGGTTGCAAACATAAATAGACATGCCAACAACCTTAATGATAGTTTTCCTTACATTAATGACAATCTGTAGAGTACTAATATAGTCATTGGAAAATATATGCCCAAGATTAGAGTAAAAAAATAAAATAAAAAAATATAGTAAAAGAGGCTTGATCCAAGAAGTTATTCTAATATAGTATGATAGCATAGTGAAGGTTAGTATATGGCACATATTTGTTGTGACAAGAGCATTTCAACAAGGACAACGATGATAAATTGATAGATGATATTGAGGGTCAATATCCCTTATGGTGATAAGCCATTATCCTGAAAACTTTTCAGCAGGACCATCAACTACATGGACATTTAGGCATGCTAGCAGCAGGTATTATAAAAAAACCCTACTAGTCAAAAACAAAGAAAAAAGGTAGTATTGTTAAAATTGGGCTCCCCCCTAGGGTGAAAATCGAAAAATACATCCTAGGTAAAAATTAAGGGTTAAAAGAAAATGTTTAATCAAGAAAACCTGAAAAGGATGGTTGACAATAAGAGTCGGATTCACACAAAGTGTCACTTCTTTAGATTAAATGGAATTAGTGTTTTTTGTATTACATATTTGGTTATGATTACTGTCATCACATACGATGCATGTAGATGAGAATGAATGGATAATTCATTATAAGTATGGTTAACCAATTGAAAAAAACCTATGACACCTACAAAGACATGTGTTGAAGTACGAATTAAGAATGTAAATCCTCAAGAAAAGGAAACAAAAATTAAAAATTAAAATTAAAAAAAAGAGGCCGTTAGAGATAAAAATTATAACTGGCTCTTTAAGTAAAAGTTAGGCTAAAAGATAAGGTGAAAACCTAGAAATCGGTAGTATGTTCTAAAAAAAACAAAAGAAAAAGTTGGAACGGGTTAGGTCCATTCCAGGCAAAAGTTAGGCACATGATTATGTGAAAATCCCTAACAGGATGGATTTCTTGCTAAAAAAAGCTAGTGTGAAAACCCACGAGGGGTGCACTACCTTTAAAATAATGACTTGGAGCAAGAAAGGGTTATCGAACATAAATACAATAGGATCAGACCATCACTTATCCCTAACTCATTTGGATGAGTAGATTTCCCTGCATTTTGCATGGCCCATACATTCCATTGTGCATAGCTATTTTGTATGCAGTTCATAAGCATAACTTTTTAAGTACATTTCATTCTTTGCACACATCTCATGCATCATAATTTTTTATGTGTGCTCCTGCACCCATAATTTTGAAAAAAAATGAAGAATAAAAATCAAAAGAAGAAGCACAAATAGGTCTCTCAAGCAAAGATTGACATAACAAATTCCTTTAACCAACACTACAAACATTTAACACTATCATCACCACACAATAGGGGGCAAGCTAGTAGGGCCCCATTCACAAAATGCTCCCAATAACCAAAATAATTTTCACTCACCTCAAAATGCAAGATGATATTTTATGTGCTTACATTTGAAATAATTAGGTAATATTCTCCATTGTGAATGATCAAATAGCAAGCTAACCTATCTAATTTTTGCACAGGCCTACATGACTCAACTACATGCCATTAAGTCCTTTTTTATGGCATTTTGAGTCTCTCAGCGAGCATTGAGTCTTTAAGTCCTTTTTAACGGCATTTTTAGTCTTTTAAAAAGCACTAAGTCTTCAAGTCCTTTTTCAAGGCAATTTGAGTCTCTCAATGAGCATTAAGTCTTTAAGTCCTTTTTTAATACATTTTAAGTCTCTTAGCAAGCATTAAGTCTTTAAGTCCTTTTCAAGGCATTTCAAGTTTCTTAGCAAGCATTAAGTGTTTAAGTCATTTTTCAAGGCATTTTAAGTCTCTTAGTGAGCATTAGTCTTTTAATCTTTTTTCAAGAAATTTGAAGTCTTTTAGCTAGCATTAAATGTTTAAGTCCTTTGTTAATACATTTCAAGTTTCTTAGTGAGCATTAGGTGTTTAAGTTATTTTTTAAGGCATTTCGAGTCTCTTAGCAAGCATTAAATCTTTAAGTCCTTTACAAGGCATTTCCAGTCTCTTAGCAAGCATTAAGTCTTTAAGTCTTTTTTAAGGAATTTCTAGTATCTTAGTGAGCATTAAGTCTTTAAATTCTTATCTCAATGTATTTTGAATCTACTAATGAGCATTATATGTTCAAGTCTTATTTTAAAAGCATTTTAAGTCTCTTGCATAACATTAAATGTTTAAGTCCTTTTTCAAGACATTTCAAGCCTCTTAGTGAGCATTAAATCTTTAAGTCCTTTTTCAAGGCATTTCAAGTCTCCTAGCCAGTGTTAAGTCTTTAAGTCCATTTTCAAGGCATTTCAAGTCTTTTAGTGAGAATTAAGTCTTTAAGCCCTTTTTTCAAGGCTTTTCATTAAGTCTTTAAGTCCCGTTTTTGAGTCATTTCGTGTCTCTTAGTGAGCATTAAGTGTTTAAGTCATTTTTTAAGGCATTTCAAGTCTCTTAGCTAGCATTAAGTTTTTAAATTCTATAAGGCATTTCGAGTCTCTAAGCGAGTATTAAGCTTCTAAGTTCTTTTTCAAGGAATTTCAAGTCTCTAAGCAAGCATTGAGTGTTTAAGTCCTTTTTTAAGGTATTTTGAGTCTTAGCAAGCATTAAGTCATTAAGTCTTTTTTCAAGGCATTTCGAGTCTCTTAGCAAGCATTAAGTCTTTATGTCCTTTTTTAAGGCATTTTGAGTCTTTTACCAAGCATTAAGTCTTTAATTCCTTTTTTCAAGTCATTTTGAGTCTTTTAGTGAGAATTAAATGTTTAAATCCTTTTTCAATGCTTTTTAATTCTCTTAGTAAGCAATAAGTCTTTAAGTCCTTTTTCAAAGTATTTTGAGTCTCTTAGTAAGCATTAAGTGTGTAAGTCCTTTTTTAAGTCATTTTGAGTCTCTCAGTGAGCATTAAGTGTTTAAGTCCTTTTTCAAGGCATTTCGAGTCTCTTAGTGAGCATTAAGTTTTTAAGTCATTTTTCAAGACATATTAAGTCTCTTAGCGAGCATTAAGTGTTTAAGTCACTTTTCAAGGCATTGTGAGTCTCTTAGCGAGCATTAAGTCTTTAAGTCCCTTTTTAAGGGGCATTTCAAGTCTCTTAATGGAGTATTAAGTCAATAATTCCTTTTTTCATAGCATTTCAAGTCTCTTAGTGAGCATTAAGTGTTTAACTCCTTTTTCAAGGAATTTCAAATCTCTTAGCGAGCATTTAGTCTTTAAGTCCTTTTCAAGGCATTTCGAGTCTCTTAGTGATCATTGAGTGTTTAAGTATTTTTAAGGCATTTTAAGTCTCTTAGCAAGCATTAAGTGTTTAACTCATTTTTCAAGGCATTTCGAGTCTCTTAGTGAGCATTAAGTCTTTATATCTATTCTACAAGCGATGAAATCCTCTTATGGGCGCTATGCTGGGAGCAATTACTAGAGGATGGTTGTCCTGCTCAATGACAAATCTACACCTCTACAAGGTTAGTATCTTCTTTAAATTACAATAACATACTAACATCAAGTTCTTTTTATAGGTACGAAATCTTTTCATGAGGCAAAACCTTTTTTGTATTAATTTTTCATGCCCTAAATGCTACTTGGACAAGTGGAGACTCACCACCTTCAATAGAATTAGTCTTGAGCCTTGATTCTTTATTACCCATACACTAATCAGGCAAGAACTTTTTTTATCTCAATTCTGCATGCCCCATGTGCTAATTGGATAAGTGGAGACTCAACTCCTCAAATGGAGTTAGTCTCAAGTGTTAGAGAGTATGCCCTAGAGCCCATGTAATAGGGATGTTTTTCATATGTATGAAATTTATATTCAAAATAAAAGGCATCATTCATTTATTAATGCTATGTTCGAATACATGAGTTTGTAAATCTTAAATTAATAAATGAAGTCCTAGATATTATAAACATAGTGCAAAGGCAATCATGAAGGTGTTCATGATGTGGGATGTCTATTGCATGCAAATGTCTTAATATCTAAATATCCCTAGTCATAGAATTAATAAGATAGGACATTGTTAATTCAGACAGACTAGCACATGTTATGCTTCTTGAATGGTTTAAGCGGTGGTTCTCATAACTGTGATTATAGAAGATAATCAAAGCTAACATGTGGATGCTTGTTAGAAGAACAAGTTCATTGGAGACCTGCATAGAGAATCCTCACATGGATATTAAATCTGTGTCAGTGAGGAATCTCTTCATAGCGGTTGTGCAAGTATCCTTAGACTTGAGATCACCAAAGTTATCTTAAGTAGCAAGTGGTATACTTTGACTCCATAACTGATTACTTCCAACTGGGAGTGAACATAGTTAGGAGATTGGGTATATCATGACCTACTTGAAGATAGTTGAGTGATTGACAAAGGATTCACCATCCCAGATTTAACAAGGGAAGTTATCTCGCATGATTCTATAATTGCCTTGTTTAGAGAATCTTTGGCAAGAGTAATATGCCGAGATGGATGCAGATCCAAGAAGGGCATTTTAGGAACAATGGTTAAATTAATAGAACATACATAATTAGATTTATATGAGTTGATAGAAATCCATACTCAGAATCTAATTGAGATAAGAGTGGTGAAAGGAGTAATTGCACAGTAACTGTTTCTATGGAAGGGTACAGTCAAACCACATGACTTTCCTGACATTTGGGTAGTCATGATGCCTAGCTAGATGCCAATCATGACTTGTATAATGATGTATCAAAATATCAATACAGATTGATAAAATGATTTAAAGGAGTTTAAATCATGTGAGTTTTGAATAAAACTCACAATTACATATTATACTGCCAACATGGACAGGAACCCAATAGGTCACACACATATAGAGAAAAGGGTAAAATGGTAAAATAACAAGGATAATAATATTTGATATTATTATGAAGGTAGAGAAATGAATAAGATAATAATTAATTAAAGAGTTTAATCAATTATGATCAAATAAAATTGTCCGCGAACTTTTGAGAAATGTTCTGCAAAATTGGACCTGATTGAAATAATGTATTTTATGATTAATTATTATTATCTTATAAGTGTTATAAGACTAATATAAGTGTTATAGGACTGATATAATAATTAATAGGTCCATTGGAGAAATTATAAAGGGCCAAAGGAATGAAGAAGTTGGAGGAAGCCCTTCAGAAGAGGGCCACATGCCAACTCCATACAGAAGGGCTTA